>JBBGZY010000788.1:2135000-2586080 GCA_037952925.1 Lithobates clamitans
CAGGAGCGAATGTTCCCACTCGGTGGGCCCGTTCTACCGTAAAAGGGCCGGGAAAGCCTAATGCCTCCGGGACGCGTCTGGCGCAGAATTCTGCAATAGCTGAGGACTGTAGTGATTCTGGGACCCCCACGAATCGCAGATTGCTCCGTCTAGATCTGTTTTCTAGATCGTCCAGTTTTTGTAGTATGTACTGATTGGTTTTCTCCTGTGCTCGTTCGGTAGCTTGTGCCTGATAAACTTCTTCTTCCAGGTTTGAAAGGTGGTGTTCCACCTCGTGAAGTCTAGTGGAATGTTCTCCTAGTTGTGCCTTGACTTGCCTCATTCCCGCATCCACTGCCTTTTCCACTGAGGAAGTTATCATAGGGGATAGGAGGGCAGCGACGGCTTGAGCTATACGATCCGTATCATTATCCCCCTGGTATGGGGAGGGGGAGGTAGGATGCAGGGAGAGAGGAGAGTGGAGTGAGGAGGGGGGTACTGTGGGATCGCTCACCTCCATGCCTGGTTCGTCGGGTGTGGAATTCAGGGGGACCGGGGTCTCGGGTTGCGTCCGGGCCGGTTGCATTGTTGCGGCCGCGTAAGAGCGCGCGCCAGTCTTCTCTACAAATCGGTCCATAGGGTAACTTGTGGGGGCTGTGGCGTGACTTCTGGCAGGAGGAGGGGGGTGTGCACTCGATATTGAAGTCCTGTTGCTGAAAGCCTAGATCGGGGCAGGCGGCTGTATTTGGGCCTGTTCTTGTCCTGCTAGGGCTGCGTAGGCCTAGATATTTGCTGGGCTAGGCGAATCTGGCGTGGATCCGAGCCGTTCCCTTGGTTAGTGAAGGAGGGGTCTCTGATGAGAAGCAGGAGGGGGGTCGGGCAGTTGTTTTAGTTCCCAGGGTCGTGACGTGAAGGTAGCGTAGGCCGAGACCAGGGCCTCGATTTGCGGCGGGGCCGGGTGAGATCGTTGCGGCCTAGTAGGAGGCCGGTACCTTGGCGATCTGGTGGTCCTAGGGGAGTGAGGGGTCCTCGGTAAGGTTGCAGGCGGTAGGAGGGGGGTCGGGCGGTTGTTTTAAGGCCCTTATTCCTGACGTGGATGCCGCGTAGGCCGAGACCGGGGCCTCGATTTGCGGCCGGGCCGGGTGGGGTCGTTGCGGCCTAGTCGGAGGCCGGTGCCTGGCGATCTGGAGATCCTAGGGGAGTGAGGGGTCCCCGATTAGGTTGCAGGCGGCAGGAGGGGGGGTCGGGCGGTTGTTTTCAAGCCCCCGTTCGTGACGCAGATGCCGCGTAGGCCGAGACCGGGGCCTCGATTTGCGGCCGGGCCGGGTGAGTTCGTTGCGGCCTAGTCGGAGGCCGGTATCCGGCGATCTGGAGATCCTAGGGGAGTGAGGGGTCCCCGATTAGGTTGCAGGCGGCAGGAGGGGGGGTCGGGCGGCCGTTTTCAAGCCCCTGATCCTGACGTGGATGCCGCGTAGGCCGAGACCGGGGCCTCGATTTGCGGCCGGGTCGGGTGAGGTCGTCGCGGCCTGGTCGGAGGTCGGTACCTGGCGATCTGAAGATCCTAGGGGGGTGAGGGGTCCCCGATTAGGTTGCAGGCGGCAGGAGGGGGGGTCGGGCGGTTGTTTTTAAGCCCCTGTTCCAGATGTGGATGCCGCGTAGGCCGAGACCGGGGCCTCGATTTACGGCCGGGCCGGGTGAGGTCGTCGAGGCCTGGTATGAAGCCGGTTTCTGGTGCTCTGGAGGTTGGCAAGAGAGCGGGGAACACCTGCGGAGATGTGCCGGCGTCAAGTGAGGATTGGGCAGGTATTTGTAGGCTGATTTTTGGATCGTGGTGTGGGAGCTGTGGGGAGGCCCAGCTACTCCATGCGGCGCCGGAACCGGAAGTCAACTTGTAGTTTTAGCTGAACACTGTGAGCAGGACGCACTGCACTAACTGTAAATAGTCTAGCTGCCTGACTGTGGTACTAATAGGATCAAAATAACACCAGCAATTTTATTCAGGTAGCTGTAAATACTGTAACAAGACAAGCCTGCCTGTCAGTAAGAAGATAACAGGAACGGATCTAGCTGAACACTGTGAGCAGGACGCACTGCACTAACTTATAGTTTTAGCTAAACACTGTGAGCAGGACGCACTGCACTAACTTGTAGCTTGAGATGAACACTGTGCAGAGGTCTCACTACACCAACTTGTAGGTTTAGCTGAACACTGTGAGCAGGACGCACTGCACTAACTTGTAGTTTTAGCAGAACACTGTGAGCAGGACGCACTGCACTAACTGTAAATAGTCTAGCTGCCTGACTGTGGTACTAATAGGATCAAAAGAACACCAGTAATTTTCTTCAGGTAGCTGTAAATACTGTAACAAGACAAGCCTGCCTGTCAGTAGGAAGATAACAGGAACGGATCTAGCTAAACTGAATACAGTGTATATATATATATGCAACACCTGGGATGCATATATATACACAATACACTGTAAGTGCAGCTAAACTGACTGACTGTTCTGCCTAATCTATCTAACTCAAATCAAATGTCACTGTCTCTCCCTCTCTGAATGAACGCCGGAACACACACTACACAGGACCGCCATGCAGGCGGCCTTATATAGTGTGGGGCGTGTACTAAATCCCCTGAGCCATAATTGGCCAAAGCCTCCTTGGCTTTGGCCAATTACAGCTCTCTGTTCAGACGGCGCTGTGATTGGCCAAGCATGCGGGTCATAGTGCATGCTTGGCCAATCATCAGCCAGCAATGCACTGCGATGCCGCAGTGAATTATGGGCCGTGACGCGCCACACGAATTTGGCGCGAACGGCCCATATGGTTCGCAATTCGGCGATCGACCGAACAGCCAATGTTCGAGTCGAACATGGGTTCGACTCGAACACGAAGCTCATCCCTACAGAAGAGCAAGCACACTGGGAGATATTTTTTCTCCAAGCATGTTCCAATCAGAGGCTTATACAAAAACATGGTTACACGCCACAGGCTATTATGCCTATGGTGTTAATACCTGTAGGTTTTGCACCAAACATTCTAAATAATCTGATGTAGTACACTCATGTTCCCCAGGCAAGAGCTTTAAATTACGAGACTATATTAATGGTGGAACTACTAATGTGGTATATGTGGAGGAATGTTTATCATGCCATCTACAATATGTAGGGTGCACTACAAGGGCTCTAAGAACTAGAATAAGTGAACACTACCACGGAGCATCTTCTGAGTCAGATAAAGGTTTATCACATGTGTCAAAACACTTTAAATATCACCATTCAAGCAATATGTCATCTTTTACATTTTATGGTTTACAAAAGGTTAAAAATCCACCTTGGGGTGGTGACACACCGGAAGCTCCTCGAACGTAAGGTATGGTGGATCTTTAGCCTTCACACCAGATTAGCACTTGGCATGAACTATAGATACAGTATGACATTGACTTATTCCTCCATTAGGCTGTTCCATGTAAGGACTACTCTTGAGGATTTTTTATCCATTTTCTTCCAAGGAAGGAATAATTCTTTCTCTTTATTATTTTATTGTTTTTGCATTCGTTTACTACAGAAAAAATTGTTTCACTGTTTTTAGATTGCATTATAACTGCTTTATACTGTATATGCCTTTTTTGTCTGTTTTTAGAAAATGATGTATGTTGCACTGTGTAGGGATTACACACACACAGGGATGTTACCCATTTACCTTGATTGAAGATAACATCTGATTGGTAGAGATGAACTTCCTTGTACATATATACAGTATATGCTATGTGTGTCACTTTTGCATGTGCTGTGAACAAGGCCTGCATGCCGAAACGTGTCTGCGTGTTCTTTTTTTCATGATCATAAGACAACAAAAAAAATGGAAAACTGAATTTCCAGTGGTGCCGGCTCTTCTATGTACATTAGCCGACTTACACCTGCGGCAATTTGCGGGAACGAGCCGACCTGCCACAGTATAATGAAGGCGGCTGGTCAGCAAGTGGTTAAATTGCTTTCTAGTGTCAAATAAAATACTAGCTATCTTTTCGTGAGTCAAAATCCAAGATATTTTTTCGTTAACATGAGGCAAAAGACTGAAGTTTTCTTCTATGAGTTATCTTGGTTGCAAAGAGAATAACAAAGATCAATCTTTTGTAGGCTGTGGTGTGTGTCATCGGGAGCGGTGATCGCTGTCATGTCCTAGGTAGCCCATCCCCCCACAGTTAGAATCACTCCCTCGGACACACTTAACCCCTTGATCGCCCCCTAGTGTTTAACCCCTTCCCTGCCAGTGTCATTTACACAGTAATCAGTGCATTTTTATAGCACTGATTGCTGTATAAATGACAATGGTCCCAAAATAGTCTCAAAAGTGTCCGTTGTGTCCGCCATAATGTCGCAGTCACGATAAAAATCGCAGATTGCCGCCATTAAAAAAAAATTAATAATAAAAATGCCATAAAACTATCCCCTATTTTGTAGACGCTATAACTTTTGCGCAAACCAATCAATAAACGCTTATTGTGATTTTTTTTTTACCAAAAATATGTAGAAGAATACATATCGGCCTAAACTGGGGAAAATTTTTTTTTTTATATATATTTTTGGGGGATATTTATTATAGCAAAAAGTAAAAAAATATTGCGTTTTTTTTTTTTCAAAATTGACACTCTTTTTTTGTTTATAGCGCAAAAAAATAAAAACTGCAGAGGTGATCAATTACCACCAAAAGAAAGCACTATTTGTGGGAAAAAAAGGAGGTCAATTTTGTTTGGGTGCAACATCGCACGACCGCGCAATTGTCAGTTAAAGCGACGCAGTGTCGAATTGCAAAAAGTGCTCTGGTCAGGAAGGGGGGAAATCCTTCCGGGGCTGAAGTGGTTAAAGGCTAAACTCACCTTTTATTAAAAAAATAAAAATAAATGCACATCTTTTTGCTGGTAAAATGTGCACTTTATTTTGCACTGGAGCCTGTAAAGCATTTCACCCACAGTCAGCAAATTGTGGGTTTAATGTCAGGCTCCTGCAGGCTCTCAGTACACTGTCTGCCCATACCTCCTATATGAGCGGGCAGTTACTGAATTGCAAGAATCAATCAATGAACTACGAAAGCGCTTACCAGCGCCCTCTTAATTAAATAAGAGCTACATGCTTTCAGTCACAGTGGCCGGCTGTACTTGTAGTTCATCTATTCACAGAACTCACCACCTCGCTGTGGGGGGGGGGGTTGGGGGGAATTTGGGGGAGAGGAGGCAGGAGCTGGGACATGTTCCAAAGGTGAAAGAACAGAACAAAATATTACAGGATCCCTGTACCCAGGATCTCCCAATCTATGGATAGTGTAGGACCCACTAATAATGAGGTACTTTGTCACAGTAAGTGGGCTTAAACACCATATAACAATATGGTGTGACCAAATCTCCATATTTTTTGAAAATGTTTGGGTGTTTTAAATAGCCCTGCAGGAGGTAAATGTATTTTTTGCACGTGTGCTCTGTAATATTTTGTTCTGTTTTATGGTCTTATGGCTGCACCATCTTTAATGCATCTTTTAGGGTTTGCCCCCCAAATATCTTGTTTATTTATGTTCACAAGCTTATTCGGAGTACCAAGTAACAGCCCAAAGATTGTAGATTTGCCTCCCCTCTAACCCAGATCCTGGGTACACCATTTTCTATAGAGTCTAAAGAATGGGACTTCAGGGTGATCAGGCAATAATATATGTATATAATGGGAAATTAAATAAAAATGAAAGTTTTCAGATTAAGACATTTCCAATATGTCTCAGCAATGTTTTAGAGTAAAAGGTACTTTAGAGGAGAAACAGTGGCCTATTCTACATAACTCTTTTGTCAAAACACCAGCAAAATTCCTTTGTGTCCAGAACAGATGGGAACAAGGGGTTATTAACGGCTTCAATACCAGGAACTTTTACCCCTTTGCTGCCCAGGCCAAATTTCAGCTTTTAGCGCGGTCACACACCAACATGTGGCAGTCTGCGTAATGAATGTTAGCCCTCTGAAGCTTCAGAGGGGAACCAAAACACTAGGGATGGCATTATGCAAAAGAACAAACCAGAAAAGATTCCTCTTAATCCAGCGCTGGGGGGGTGATGGCTACAAACCAGTGGGTTTACAGTAATTTTTAGTTTTAATCACTCCTCCTTCATGAAACAATTCAAGATCTAAAAAGACCAAAGATAAGCACATGTGTAAATTTTAGACCTAGGTCATTGCAGTTACAGTGTCTAACAATGTCGGTTCAACATCACTCTGTGTTGGTGACGTCAGGTCACCACCCGACCACACCAGCTGCAACATCCGGCGGGTTGGAGTCCTATGTCCAGTCCATTGGGGGCCTCTCCACATCACTGACGCTTACGGGTTCTACTAGTGTCTATCATCCCTTCCATTGGGAGGATGCCCATGCGACATCTGGCACCTACGCACCTTTTGGTCGCTCCTCAGCACTGGCCACTGGCCTTAATATGCCTGAGTCAGCTTGCCGAGGTTTGGGTGAGATTGAGGTTCAATATCAAGCATGATATTTAACATTGATTGTCTATCAGCCATGTTTTAACCCTTTCCATTTTTGGAATCTTTTGACTTTGACTTTACAATAAATCTTTTTACACAAATCGTGGCAAAGACATTTTTATGACTTTTCTGAGGTACACATTGAATGACAAGTATGCATGCAACAGTATACCCAAACAAATTTTTTATATTTTTTTTCACACAAATATAGATTTCTTGTGGTGGTATTTAATCACCGCTGTTTTTAAAATTTTTTGCTAAATAAACAAAAAAAATTGGAAAATTTAGAAAAAAAAATTCTGTTATAACATTTTGCAAAAAAATATTCTTTCTTCATGAATTTAGGGCACACTGTATTCTGCTACATTTCTTTGGTGAAAATAACCCAAATCAGTGTATATTATTTAGTCTGTAGGAAAGTTGTAGAGTCAACAAACTATGGTATATACAGTGTATATCTGAAAATCGATCAATCCTGATGTACTGAGGGCCGATCTCATTTCTTGAGGCCTAAAAAAGCCAGGACAGTACAGACATCCCCCAAATGACCCCTTTTTGAAACGTAGACAATCCAAAGTATTTAGTAAAAGGCATGCCGAGTTTTTTGAAGTTGTCATTTTTTGTCACAATTTTTTGGAAAATGAAGAAAAAAATAAAACATTTTCACAACTTTTTAATGTTTACATACTGTCACCAGTGCAGTACAACATCATAATAGGGATCCTGCTGTCATATTACAATAGGCCAGGCTGGATCAATGGTTGAAATAAAGTTCCTATTTTGTTGCAGTTTTCACATACTGATAGTGAATGTGAAGGTGTGGGGGGTAAGTATGCGTGGTCTCTGATTTAAGGGTTTCCATTTTAAATAATATATGGTATAACTACATAACTATCTTTCCATTGTAACTCAATCAGGTTTCTGCCTTCAAGAATATGCCACTGACAATTGCGTAAATTGGACAACTTGATAATAGAGCATGAGGTTGGGGAGCCCAAGACCTCTGTGAGATCTGGAGGAAAATATTATTTTTTAATAGCCTAGTTCTTTACCCCAAACATAACCAGTTGGCTTTAATTTAAATTTTAGCAGATTGGATTGATTGATCACAATAGATGAAGAACAGAAGAAATACAATATTCTGGGCAACAGGGTCATCTTGATCGTATTGATCCTTTCCATTCATATAGTGGTCACATTTGAAAACCTCCTTCTATTTTTTTATAAAGGTTAGGATGATTAGACCGATATAGTCATGTAAATGATAATGCAAGTTAAAAACCTAAATGATTGACGTGTGTATTTTTCCATATAAGTGGAAAGTATTCCTTAAGGTGGGAGAGTAGGGGTGGAGGTACTGTCACATTTAAAGCTACAGATTGTGTTACTTTTACCATGAGACCTAAATTTTCCCTTCAAAAGGCACCTAGCATTAGGATTGGAAGTAAGAGGTGGGTGGGGGGAGTCAGGAACAAGAGCAGATCGTTAGCAATTAGAGCACATTTATACAGTGCCTTGAAAAAGTATTCATTCCCCTTGAAATTTTCCAAATTTTTTCATGTTACAACCAAAAAGTTTAATGTATTTTGTTGGGATTTTATGTGATAGACCAACACGAAGTGGCACATAACTGTGAAGTGGAAGAAAAATTATAAATGGTTTTCAACATTTTTTACACATAAATATGTGAAAAATGTGGAGTGCATTTATATTCAGCCCCCTTTATTCTGATACCCCTAACTAAAATCTAGTGGAGCCAATTGCCTTCAGAAGTCACCTAATTAGTAAATAGGGTCCACCTGTGTGTAATTTAATCTCAGTAAAAATGAAGCCCTCAGAGGTTTGTTAGAGAACCTTAGTGAACAAACAACATCATGAAGGCCAAGGAACACACCAGACAGGTCAGGAATAAAGTTGTGGAGAAGTTTAAAGCAGGGTTAGGTTATAAAAAAATATCCCAAGCTTTGAACATCTCACAGTGCACTGTTCAATCTATCATCTGAAAATGGAAAGAGTATGGCACAACTGCAAACCTACCAAGACATGGCCATCCACCTAAACTGACAGGCCGGGCAAGGAGAACATTCATCAGAGAAGAGCCAAGAGGTCCATGGTAACTCTGGAGGAGCTGCAGAGATCCACAGCTCAGGCGGCAGAATCTTTCCACAGGACAACTATTAGTCGTGTTCTCCACAAATCTTCCCTTTATGGAAGAGTGGCAAGAAGAAAGACATAAGAAGTTCAGTTTTCAGTTTGTGAGAAGCCATGTGGAGGACACAGCAAACATGTGGAAGAAGGTGATCTGGTCAGATGAGACCAAAATGTAACTTTTTGGCCTAAAAGCGAAGCATTATGTGTGGTGGAAAACTAACACTGCACATCACCCTGAAAACATCATCCCCACCGTGAAACATGGTGGTGGCAGCATAATGTTGTGGGGATGCTTTTCTTCAGCAAGGACAGGGAAGCTGGTCAGAGTTGATGGGAAGATGGATGGAGCCAAATACAGGGCAATCTTAGAAAAAAACCTGTTAGAGTCTGCAAAAGACATGAGACTGGGGCGGAGGTTCACCTTCCACCAGGACAACGACCCGAAACATACAGCCAGAGCTACAATGGAATAGTTTAGATCAAAGCGGATTCATGTGTTAGAATGGGCCAATCAAAGTCCAGACCTAAATCCAATTGAGAATCTGTGTGTGGCAAGACTTGAAAATTGCTGTTCACAGACGCTCTCCATCCAATCTGACAGAGCTTGAGCTGTTTTGCAAAGAAGAATGGGCATTAAATTTCACTCTCAAGATGTGCAAAGCTGATAGAGACATCCCCAAAAAGACTTGCAGCTGTAATTGCAGCGAAAGGAGGTTCTACAATGTATTGACCCAGGGAGGGGCTATACAAATGTACCCCCCACACTTTTCACATATTTATTTGTAAAAAACTTTGAGAACCATTTATCATTTTCCTTCCACTTCACAATTATGAGCCACTTTGTGTTGGTCTATCACATAAAATCCCAATAAAATACATTTACGTTTTTGGTTGTAATATGACAAAATGTGGAAAATTTCAAGGGGTGTGAATACTTTTTCAAGGCACTGTAAGACTGAATTCCATCTGACACTACTTTTATCCACTTAAAGCGGAGTTCCGGCCACTTTTTTTTTTATTGATCCGAGCATATTGCATTATTACATTAAAAAACAGTTACATATGTTTAATATTGGATGTTGATAAAATATTTTTTTTTGCACTCACAAGAAGATTTTAGTAGATTTTATTGTGGAACTACTACCATCTGAGGGATGTTTGGCCATCTTTGTCCTGGTGGACAGGTTTTCTAAGATGGCTCACTTCGTGCCCATGAAAGGGGTACCCTCTGCAATGGAGACTGCCCGAATCTTTATAAAGGAAATTGTGAGGCTTCATAGCTTTCCTGGGAACATTGATCGAAGAGTCCAAGTTCTGGAGAGCACTTTGTGAAACACTAAAGGTAGAACTTTCTTTAGTCCTCTGCATACCACCCTCAGACTAACGGGCAGACAGAGAGAACTAATCAGACCCTCGAGCAATATATCCGTTGTTTCACATCATTTTCTCAAGATGACTGGGTGTGACTATTACCTTTGGCTGCATTTGCATACAATAACTCCAAACACGCGGCCACAAGACAGTCTCCCTTCTTTGCTAATTATGGGTTTCACTCTTTATTTTTGTTAATACTGTTCCTGAGTCATCCATTCCATCCATACAAGACACCCTTGAATTCCTCCAACATAACAACAGAGTCTTGCAGGAGACAAGAATAGAAGAGGAGGAGAGATTTGATTTTGAACCTGGGTGAGCAAGTATAGCTGTCCACAACCTATGTGAAGTTGGCATGTGCCATGAAGAAGCTTGGTCCCAAAGTTGTGGGACCTTTTCCAGTAAAAAGTAAAATAATGATGCGTCCTATAAACTTGCATTGCCAGAGTCACTAAATATTAATTCTGTGTTCCATGTGTCTCTTCTGAAGCCCACAGTTCCCAATCCCTTTCAAGATCAGCATTTGGGTCCTCCTGAACCAGTGATTAACTGCTTCAGCCCCGGAATATTTTCCTGACCAGAGCACTTTTTGCGATTTGGCACTGCGTCGCTTTAACTGACAATTGCTCGATCATGCGACGTTGCACCCAAACAAAATTGATGTTCTTTTTTCCCCATAAATAGAGCTTTCTTTTGGTGGTATTTGATCACCTCTGCATTTTTTATTTTTTGCGCTATAAACAAAAAAAGAGCGACAATTTTGAAAAAAACGCATTATTATTTTACTTTTTGATATAATAAATATCCCCCACAAATATATAAAAAAAAACAATTTTTTCCTCAGTTTAGGCCAATATGTATTCTTCTACATATTTTTGGTAAAAAAAAAAATTGCAATAACCGTATATTGATTGGTTTGCGCAAAATTTATAGCGTCTACAAAATAGGGCATAGTTTATGGCATTTTTATTATTCTTTTTTTTTTTTTACTAGTAATAGCGGTGATCTGCGATTTTTATCGAGACTGCGACATTATGGCGGACACGTTGGACAATTTTGGCACATTTTTGGGACTATTGGCATTTTTACAGTAATCAGTGCTATAACATTGCATTGATTACTGTAAAAATGTCACTGGCAGTGAAGGGGTTAACCACTAGGGGGCAGTGAAGAGGTTAAGTGTGTCCTATTGTGTGTTCTAACTGAAGGGGGGATGGGACTGTGCAGGGGAGATGACAGATCGCTGTTCATACTCTGTATGAACAGACGATCTGTCTGTTCTCCCCTCAGAACCGGAAACTGTGTTTACACACATAGATCGCGGTTCTCCGTGTGCCCCGAGTGATCGCGACCACCGGGCACCCGCATTGGCTCCGTGGGCGAGCAGGGGGTGCGTGCCTCCGGCAGCATGCAGGCGCCCCCTAGTGGCTAACGTCGCTTCGCCCAGCCATGCCATTCTGCCGCAGTACAACTGCGGCGGATGGTCAGCAAGTGGTTAATAAAGGTGAAGAACAGTATGAAGTAGAAGCCATTCTCGATTGTAGAAAGAGGAGGAATTGGCTCCAATATTTGATTAAATGGAAGGGATATGGGCCTGAGAAAATTTTTTGGGAGACAGAGTCAAACATTCACGCTAGAGATATAAATCAGGTCTTCAAGCACAAGTATTCTGGAACACTGGCCCAGTTGGGCATCTGAAGGTGAGCAGTGTCAGATAAGACAAAATGTGCCCAGGCTCATAGTTTTGCATGAATGCACAATGCCCATTAGACATGCACATTCACTTGCGCACACCGGCAAGCATGCCCGTCACTAGACTGGTGCCAATCAGGCTATTTAAACAGCACTGAGACTCCAGGACTCATGCTCTATAATGTTCCTGCATACCTGCTACCTGTTTGTATTCAATTTCCCTTTGCCTACCCGATCTGCCCTGGCCACGCTTGAAGTCCTCCTATAACAACCTCTGGCTTGCCTCTGAACAACGTCTCTGCCTGCTCTCTCTGCCTACCTGCCTGACCGTTGCTGACTTTGGCCTGAAATCTGACTATCCTTCTGTTTGATGCTTTGTTCCTAATCTGCCTGCTTGTTCCTGACCCGGCTTAGCTGACCCTGCTATTCGCTCCTGCCAGTGGTTACCATCTGTAATTAGCCATCTGCAGCCTGCCAAGTGCCTGTTGTCCAACTGCCAGTGACCTGTCTGCCTGCTGTTCCTGCGGTCCTGCACCCACAGCCCAGTCTGCATCCTAGTGCACACGGACAACTCTTGTGCTTCTGACATCACAGAACTGTCAGGCACTCGTGCCACTCCTGGCTTTCATGCCTCATGTTACTTTCCAGGGGTGCTGAGCAGGAGGTGTAAGAGAATGCCTACCTTTACACGTCAGGCTCCATCACCAGGTACATGACACGCTCATTGTGATTGACGTAGATCTGCATTACCGGATGACATAATTGACAATGGATTTATTTAGTGAGGCTTCTTTTTGTTTTAGTAAAAGACTGTTCAAAAACTGTGCGTCTTTCTTTACTGTTTACTTTTTTGTGTGTAAATGAGTAGGGATATCCCCTACTAATTCACATGGGGGAGCAGCATTTGAATACCCCCTTATTGTTAGATTCTGAAAGGCCCCTGCCTGAAGATCCTCACAAGCACCTACTCAGGGTTTAGGGGAAGGGCCCTTGTGTTCAGCATCATGGAGACCAGTGGTGGCCCATCAATAGGGGGAGCATGGGTGCCAAAGCTAGACATACATAAAAAGTTGTCCTTTAAGTGCCTCCGGATGCCAGACACTGAGCTGATATGTGGGAAGTTTGACTTACAATCAGGTGATTGCAGCTGAAAAGCTTAGTTGGGTGGTCTTTGGAGTGTCCTCGGGGTGCAAGCTATGCGTTTTGAACACTCCCAATCTACATTGATTCCTATGGTTGCTTGTTTCTGATTGGCGGGTCCTGAGGACGGTAGGTGGTGCTTTTCGCGGAAATGTCACTTTCGGTTCCCCACCACTCACTCGGATGGTGGAAGCAGAGCATGGCTTGCCGGACCGGACCGCACTGGACCGTAGGCTAAGCAGCACCCTCCGTTACAGTGCCGCCTGTAGTCCTCAGCTGGTCACAAATGCCATCCAGAATGATCATTGAATTTCCATCTGATAGCCTCCACTCCGCACAGGCACACACTTCCCAACTTCTCACCACCACATGAGTCTCTGAGGAAGTGCAGACTGGGCCCAGATGTGATCACGCGGCTGGAGGAGCGAGGTATGTGTACACAGAGATCGGCTGGCCCAGAGGGGAGAGAGCAGAGACTGAGACCTTACTACATCATCTTGCCCGACTGTAGTGTATACAGCTATATACACCCACCATCTTCCTTCCTGTATATAGACCTTCCTCCATCATCACTGTGACTGTAGATATGCATCATCTGTCCTGTTACTGTGTATATAGCTAGCTGTATACAGGACAGATGATGTATACCTGCAGTCAGTGATGATGGAAGAAGGCCTCTATATACAGGAAGGAAGGTGGGTGTATATATAGCTGTATACACCCACCTTCCATCCTGTAAAAACTAATATACACTTCATCCACCTATTCTATATACACATCCCTTCATACTGTACAGGCTGCATATTATGGGCACAGTGAGGCTGCATATTATAGGAACAGTGAGGCTGCATATTATGGGCACAGTGAGGCTGAATATTATGGGCACAGTGAGGCTGAATATTATGGGCACAGTGAGGCTGAGTATTATAGGCACAGTGAGACTGCATATTATGGGCACAGTGAGGCTGCATATTATAGGAACAGTGAGGCTGCATATTATGGGCACAGTGAGGCTGAATATTATGGGCACAGTGAGGCTGAATATTATGGGCACAGTGAGGCTGAATATTATGGGCATAGTGAGACTGCATATTACAGGCACAGTGAGGCTGCATATTATGGGTACTGTGAGGCTGCATATTATGGGCACAGTGAGGCTGCTTATTACAGGCACGGTGAGGCTGCATATTGCAGGTACAGTGAGGCTGCATATGATGGACACAGTGAGGCTGCATATGATGGACACAGTGAGGCTGAATATTATGGGCACAGTGAGGCTGCATATCACAGGAACAGTGAGGCTGCATAATATTGGTACAGTGAGGCTGCATATTATGGGCACAGTGAGGCTGAATATTATGGGCACAGTGAGGCAGCATATGATGGACACAGTGAGGCTGCATATTTAGGGCACAGTGAGGCTGCATATGATGGGCACAGTGAAGCTACATATGATTGGCACAGTGAGGCTGCATAATATGGACACAGTGAGGATACATATTATGGGCACAGTGAGGCTGCATATTATGTGCACAGTGAGGCTGCATATTATGTGCACAGTGAGGCTGCATATTACGTGCACAGTGAGGCTGCATATTATGGGCACAGTGAGGCTGCATATTACAGGTACAGTGAGGCTGCATATTATGGGCACAGTAAGGCTGCATATTATGAGCACAGTGAGGCTACATATTACAGGTACAGTGAAGCTGCATAATATGGGCATACTGAGGCTGAATATTATAGGCACAGTGAGGCTGCATATTACAGGCACAGTGAGGCTGCATATTACGGGCATGGTGAGACTGCATATTATTGGTACAGTAAGGCTGCATATTATGGGCACAGTGAGGCTGCATATTACAGGCACAGTGAGGCTGCATATTACAGGAACTGTGAGAATGCATATAAGAGGCACAGTGAGGTTGCATATGATGGACACAGTGAGGCTGCATATTATGGGCACAGTGAGGCTGCATATGATGGACACAGTGAGGCTGCATATTATGTGCACAGTGAGGCTGCATATTACAGGTACAGTGAGGCTGCATATTATGGGCACAGTAAGGCTGCATATTACAGGCACAGTGAGACTGCATATTACAGGTACAGTGAGGCTGCATATTATGGGCGCAGTGAGATAGCATATTATGGGCACAGTGAAGCTGAATATTACAGGCACAGTGAGGCTGCATATTACGGGCACGGCGAGACTGCATATTATTGGCACAGTGAGGCTGCATATTATGAGCACAGTGAGGCTGCATATTACAGGCACAGTGAGGCTGCATATTACAGGTACAGTGAGGCTGCATATGATGGACACAGTGAGGCTGCATATTATGGGCACAGTGAGGCTGAATATTATGGGCACAGTGAGGCTGCATATTACAGGCACAGTGAGGCTGCATATTACAAGCACAGTGAGGCTGCATATTACAGACACAGTGACGCTGCATATTACAGGCACAATGAGGCTGCATATTATTGGTACAGTGAGGCTGTATATTATAGGCACAGTTAGGCTGAATATTATGGGCACAGTAAGGCTGCATATTACAGGCACAGTGAGGCTGCATATTACGGGCACAGTGAGGCTGCATATTATTGGTACAGTGAGGTTGCATATTACAGGTACAGTGAGACTGCATATGATGGACACAGTGAGGCTGCATATTATGGGCACAGTGAGGCTGCATATGATGGACACAGTGAGGCTACATATTATGTGCACAGTTTGGCTGCATATTACGTGCACAATGAGGCTGCATATTATGGGCACAGTGAGGCTGCATATTACAGGCACAGTGAGGCTGCATATTACAGGTACAGTGAGGCTGCATATTATGAGCACAGTGAGGCTGAATATTATGAGCACAGTGAGGCTGAATATTACAGGCAAAGTGAGGCTGCATATTACAGGTACAGTGAGGCTGAATATTATGGGCACAGTGAGGCTGCATATTACAGGCACAGTGAGGCTGCATATTACAGACACAGTGAGGCTGCATATTATTGGTACAGTGAGGCTGCATATGATTGGCACAGTGAGGCTGCATATTATGGGCACAGTGAGGCTGAATATTATGGGCACAGTGAGACTGCATATTACAGGCACAGTGAGGCTGCATATGATGGACACAGGGAGGCTGCATATTATGGGCACAGTGAGGCTGCATATAACAGGTACAGTGAGGCTGCATATTATGGGCACAGTAAGGCTGCATATTATGGGCACAGTGAGGCTACATATTACAGATACAGTGAGGCTGCATATTACGGGCACGGTGAGACTGCATATAACAGGCACAGTGAGGCTGCATATTACAGGTACAGTGAGGCTGCATATGATGGACACATTGAGGCTGCATATTACAGGCACAGTGAGGCTGCATATTACGGGCACAGTGAGACTGCATATAATTGGTACAGTGAGGCTGCATATTACAGGTACTGTGAGGCTGCATATTATGAGCACAGTGAGGCTGCATATTACAGGCACAGTGAGGCTGCATATTACAGGTACAGCGAGGCTGCATATGATGGACACAGTGAGGCTGCATATTATAGGCACAGTAAGGCTGCATATTAAAGGCACGGTGAGACTGCATATTATTGGTGCAGTGAGGCTGCATATTATGGGCACAGTGAGGCTGCATATTACAGGCACAGTGAGGCTGCATAATATTGGTACAGTGAGGCTGCATATTATTGGTACAGTGAGGCTGCATATGATTGGCACAGTGAGGCTGCATATTATGGGCACAGTGAGGCTGAATATTATGGGCACAGTGAGACTGCATATTACAGGCACAGTGAGGCTGCATATGATGGACACAGTGAGGCTGCATATTATGGGCACAGTGAGACAGGATATGATTTGCACAGTGAGGCCGCATATGATTGGTACAGTGAGGCTGCATATGATTGGCACAATGAGGCTGCATTTTAAGGGCATAGTGAGGCTGCATGTGATGGGAACAGTGAGGCTGCATATTACAGGCACAGTGCGGCTGAATATTATTGGCACTGTGAGGCTGCATATTATGGGCACAGTGAGGCTGCATATGATGTGCACAGTGAGGCTGCATATGATTTGCACAGTGAGGCAGCATATTATTGGAACAGTGAGGCTGCGTATTATAGGCACAGTAAGGCTGCATATTAAAGGCACGGTGAGACTGCATATTATTGTTACAGTGAGGCTGCATATTATATGCACAGTGAGGCTGCATATTATGTGCACAGTGAGGCTGCATATTATGGGCACAGTGAGGCTGCATATTACAGGTACAATGGGGCTGCATATTATGGGCACAGTGAGGCTACATATTACAGGTACAGTGAGGCTGCATATGATGGACACAGTGAGGCTGCATATTATGGGCACAGTGAGGCTGAATATTATGGGCACAGTGAGACTGCATATTACAGGCACAGTGAGGCTGCATATGATGGACACAGGGAGGCTGCATATTATGGGCACAGTGAGGCTGCATATTACAGGCACAGTGAGGCTGCATATTACAGGCACAGTGAGGCTTCATATTACAGGTACAGCGAGGCTGCATATGATGGACACAGTGAGGCTGCATATTATAGGCACAGTAAGGCTGCATATTAAAGGCACGGTGAGACTGCATATTATTGGTGCAGTGAGGCTGCATATTATGGGCACAGTGAGGCTGCATATTACAGGCACAGTGAGGCTGCATAATATTGGTACAGTGAGGCTGCATATTATTGGTACAGTGAGGCTGCATATTATGGGCAATGTGAGGCTGCATATTACGGGCACAGTGAGGCTGCATGTGATGGGCATAGTGAGGCTGCATATTACAGGCACAGTGAGGCTGAATATTACGGGCACAGTGAGGCTGCATATAATGGGCACAATATGGGTGCATAATATAGGCACAGTGAGGCTGAATATTAACACACAGTTAGGCTTCGTATGATTTGCACAGTGAGGCCGCATATTATGGTCAATGTGAGGCTGCATATGATTGGCACAGTGAGGCTGCATATTATGGCCAATGTGAGGCTGCATATTATGGGCACAGTGAGGCTGCATATTACAGAAACAGTGAGGCTGCATATGATGTGCACAGTGAGGCTGCATATGATTTGCACAGTGAGGCCGCATATTATGGGCACAGTAAGGCTGCATATTAAAGGCACGGTGAGACTGCATATTATTGGTACAGTGAGGCTGCATATTATGGGCACAGTGAGGCTGCATATTACAGGCACAGTGAGGCTGCATATTACATGCACAGTGAGGCTGCATACTACAGGTACAGTGAGACTGCATAAGATGGACACAGTGAGGCTGCATATTATGGGCACAGTGAGGCTGCATATTAGAGGAACAGTGAGGCTGCATATTATAGGCACAGTGAGGCTGCATATTACAAGCACAGTGAGGCTGCATAATATTGGTACAGTGAGGCTGCATATGATTGGCACAGTGAGGCTGCATATTATGGGCACAGTGAGGCTGAAAATTATGGGCACAGTGCGACTGCATATTACAGGCACAGTGAGGCTGCATATGATGGACACAGGGAGGCTGCATATTATGGGCACAGTGAGACTGCATATTATGGGCACAGTGAGGATACATATCATGTGCACAGTGAGGCTGCATATTATGTGAACAGTGAGGCTGCATATCACAGGTACAGTGAGGCTGCATATTATGGGCACAGTAAGGCTGCATATTATGGGCACAGTGAGGCTGCATATTACAGGCACAGTGAGGCTACATATTACAGGTACATTGAGGCTGCATATTATGGACACAGTGAAGCTGCATATTATGGGTACAGTGAGGCTGCATATTATGGGCGCAGTGAGGCTGAATATTATGGGCACAGTGACCCTGCATATTACAGGCACAGTAAGGCTGCATATTACGGGCACGGTGAGACTGCATATTATTGGTACAATGAGGCTGCATTTTATGGGCACAGTTTGGCTGCATATTACAGGCACACTGAGGCTGCATATTACAGGCACACTGAGGCTGCATAATATTGGTACAGTGAGGCTGCATATTATTGGTACAGTGAGGCTGCATATGATTGGCACAGTGAGGCTGCAAATTGTGGGCACAGTGAGGCTGAATATTATGGGCACAGTGAGATTGCATATTACAGGCACAGTGAGGCTGCATAAGATGGACACAGTGAGACTTCATTTTATTGGCACAGTGAGGCTGTATATGATGGGCACAGTGAGGCCGGATATGATTTGCACAGTGAGGCCACATATGATTGGTACAGTGAGGCTGCATATGATTGGCACAGTGAGGCTGCATATTACAGGCACAGTGAGGCTGCATATGATGGGCACAGTGAGGCTGCATATGATGGGCACAATATGGGTGCTTATTAGAGGCACAGTAAGGCTGAATATTACGGCACAGTTAGGCTTCGTATGATTTGCACAGTGAGGCCGCCTATGATTGGCATAGTGAGGCTGCATATTATGGGCAATGTGAGGCTGCATATTATGGGCACAGTGAGGCTGCATATTACAGGCACAGTGAGGCTGCATACTACAGATACAGTGAGACTGCATATGATGGACACAGTGAGGCTGCATATTATGGGCACAGTGAGGCTGAATATTATGGGCACAGTGAGGCTGAATATTATGGGCACAGTGAGGCTGCATATTACAGGAACAGTGAGGCTGCATATTACAGACATAGTGAGGCTGCATATTACAAGCACAGTGAGGCTGCATAATATTGGTACAGTGAGGCTGCATATGATTGGCACTGTAAGGCTGCATATTATGGGCACAGTGAGGCTGAATATTATAGGCACAGTGAAGCTGCATATTATGGGCACAGTGAGGCTGCAAATTACAGGCACAGTGGGGCTGCATAATATTGGTACAGTGAGGCTGCATATTATTGGTACAGGGAGGCTGCATATGATTGGCACAGTGAGGCTGCATATTATGGGCACAGTGAGGCTGAATATTATGGGCACAGTGAGACTGCATATTACAGGCACAATGAGGCTGCATATGATGGACACAGGGAGGCTGCATATTATGGGCACAGTGAGGCTGCATATGATGGGCACAGTGAGGCTACATATGATTGGCACAGTAAGGCTGCATATTATGGAGCAGTGAGGATACATATTATGAGCACAGTGAGGCTCCATTTTATGTGCACTGTGAGGCTGCATATTACGTGCACAGTGAGGCTGCATATTATGGGCACAGTGAGGCTGCATATTACAGGTACAGTGAGGCTGCATATTATGGGCACAGTAAGGCTGCATATTATGGGCACAGTGAGCCTGCATATTACAGGCACAGTGAGGCTACATATTACAGGTACAGTGAGGCTGCATATGATGGACACAGTGAAGCTGAATATTATGGGTGCAGTGAGGCTGAATATTAGGGGCACAGTGAGGCTGCATATTACGAGCACGGTGAGACTGCATATTATTGGTACAGTGAGGCAGAATATTATGTGCACAGTGAGGCTGCATAATACAGGCACAGTGAGGCTGCATAATACAGGCACAGTGAGGCTGCATAATACAGGCACAGTGAGGCTGCATATGATTGGCACAGTGAGGCTGCACATGATGGGCACAGTGAGGCTGAATATTATGGGCACAGTGAGACTGCATATTACAATCACAGTGAGGCTGCATATTATGGGCACAGTGAGGCTGCATATTATGGGCACAGTGAGGCTGCATATTATGGGCACAGTGAGGCTGCATATTACAGGCACAGTGAGGCTGCATATTAAAGGCACAGTGAGGCTGCATATTACAGGTACAGTGAGGCTGCATATGATGGACACAGTGAGGCTGAATATTATGGGCACAGTGAGGCTGCATATTATGGGCACAGTGAGGCTGAATATTATAGGCACAGTGAAGCTGCATATTATGGGCACAGTGAGGCTGCAAATTACAGGCACAGTGGGGCTGCATAATATTGGTACAATGAGGCTGCATATGATTGGCACAGTGAGGCTGCATATTATGGGCACAGTGAGGCTTAATATTATGGGCACAGTAAGACTGCATATTACAGACACAGTGAGGCTGCATATTACAGGTACAGTGAGGCTGCATATGATGGACACAGTGAGGCTGCATATGATGGACACACTGAGGCTGCATATTATAGGCACAGTGAGGCTGCATATTATGTGCACAGTGTGGCTGCATATGATTTGCACAGTGAGGCCAGATATGATTTGCACAGTGAGGCCGCATATGGTTGGCACAGTGAGGCCACATATGATTGGCACAGTGAGGCTGCATATGATTGGCA
Source organism: Lithobates clamitans (assembly GCA_037952925.1). Taxonomy (NCBI): domain Eukaryota; kingdom Metazoa; phylum Chordata; class Amphibia; order Anura; family Ranidae; genus Lithobates; species Lithobates clamitans. The sequence continues at coordinate 2,156,176 of JBBGZY010000788.1, forward strand.
CAGTGAGGCTGCATATTACAGGCACAGTGAGGCTGCATATTACGGGCACAGTGAGGCTGCATATTACAGGCACAGTGAGGCTGCATAATATTGGTACAGTGAGGCTGCATATTATTGGTACAGTGAGGCTGCATATGATTAGCACAGTGAGGTTGAATATTATGGGCACAGTGAGACTGCATATTACAGGCACAGTGAGGCTGCATATTATGGGTACAGTGAGGCTGCATATTATGGGCACAGTGAGGCTGCATATTACAGGCACAGTGAGGCTGCATATGATTGGCACAGTAAGGCTGCATATTACAGGTACAGTGAGGCTGCATATGATGGACACAGTGAGGCTGAATATTATGGGCACAGTGAGGCTGCATATTACATTCCCAGTGAGGCTGCATATTATGGGCACAGTGAGGCTGCATATTACAGGCACAGTAAGGCTGCATAATATTGGTACAGTGAGGCTGCATATTATTGGTACAATGAGGCTGCATATGATTGGCACAGTGAGGCTGCATATTATGGGCACAGTGAGGCTTAATATTATGGGCACAGTAAGACTGCATATTACAGACACAGTGAGGCTGCATATTACAGGTACAGTGAGGCTGCATATGATGGGCACAGTGAGGCTGCATATGATGGACACACTGAGGCTGCATATTATGGGCACAGTGAGGCTGCATATTATGTGCACAGTGAGGCCGGATATGATTTGCACAGTGAGGCCGCATATGGTTGGCACAGTGAGGCCACATATGATTGGCACAGTGAGGCTGCATATGATGGACACACTGAGGCTGCATATTATGTGCACAGTTTGGCTGCATATGATTTGCACAGTGAGGCCGGATATGATTTGCACAGTGAGGCCGCATATGGTTGGCACAGTGAGGCCACATATGATTGGCACAGTGAGGCTGCATATGATTGGCACAGTGAGGCTCCATATTACGTGCACAGTGAGGCTGCATGTGATGGGAATAGTGAGGCTGCATATTACAGACACAGTGAGGCTGCATATGATTTGCACAGTGATGCCGCATATGATTGGCACAGTGAGGCTGCATATTATGGGCACAGTGAGGCTGCAAATGATGGACACAGTGAGGCTGCATATTATGGGCACAGTGAGGCTGAATATTATGGGCACAGTGAGGCTGCATATTACAGAAACAGTGAGGCTGCATATTATTGGCACAGTGAGGCTGCATATTATGGGCACAGTAAGGCTGCATATTATGGGCACAGTGAGGCTGCATATGATTGGCATAGTGAGGCTGAATATTATGGGCACAGTGAGGCCGCATATGATTGGCACAGTGAGGCTGCATATGATGGATACAGTAAGGCTGAATATTATGATCACAGTGGCTTACATATAATTGACACAGTGAGGCTGCATATTATGGGCACTGTGAGGCTACATATTATGGGCACTGTGAAGCTACATATTACAGGCACAGTGAGGCTGAATATTACGGGAACAGTGAGGCTGCATATGATTTGCACAGTGAGGCCGCATATGATTGGCACTGTGAGGCTGCATATTATGGGCACAGTGAGGCTGCATATTATGGGCACAGTGAGGCTGCATATTACGTGCACAGTGAGGCCACATATGATTGGCCTAATGAGGCTGCATATTATGGGCACAGTGAGGCTGCATATTACAGACACAGTGAGGCCGCATATGATGGGCATACTGAGGCTGCATATTATGGGCACAGTGAGGCTGAATATTATGGGCACAGTGAGGCCGCATATTATTGGCACAGTGAGGCTGCATATGATTAGCACAGTGAGGCTGCATATTATGGGCACAGTGAGACTGCATATTATGGGCACAGTGAGACTGCATATTATGGGCACAGTGAGGCGGCATATTACGTGCACAGTGAGGTCGCATATGATTGGAATAGTGATGCTTCATTTTTTTTTTACAGTGAGGCAGCATATGATTGGCACAGTGAGGCTGCATACTACGTGCATGGTGGGGCTGCATTTTATAGGCACAGTGAGGCTGCATATTATGGGCACTGTGAGGCTGCAAATGATTGGCACAGTGAGGCTGCATATTACCTGCACAGTGAGGTCGCATATAATAGGCACAGTGAGGCTGTATTTAGGGGTACAGTGAGGCTGCATATTACGGGCACAGTGAGGCCGCATATGATTGGCACAGTGAGGCTGCATATTATAGGCACAGTGAGGCTGCATACTGTGTTTCCCCGAACATAAGCCAAGGTCTTATATTCATTTTGGCAACCAAAAACACACTAGGGCTTATTTTCGGGGTAAGGCTTGCCATGCAGCAATCCCCAGTATGCTAAAGAAAGATGCTAAAAAATTACAGTACAGCACACAGAGGAGAAGTGAATGGATATAGTTTGCTTCAGTCTTCTGGGGTTGATTTGAAACCTTTCTTTGTGAAACGAGGTTTTAAATCATGACAAAAAAAGAGAAATTGCGTCCTGTTATAGTTAAAATACACAGAATATTAGATTAAGTAGTATAGGTCAGTTTCAGAAAAATAGAGCAAAGTAAGGTAATTAGAAATGTTTTTACTAAAATATGTCTTTCATGACATAATAAAATATTAGGATTGTTTTATGTAAAATGAATAAGAACATTTTTTGCATTAGTAAATTCCCGATAATGATACTGCATTCTATTTCAGGAACTGACTTGTAAGTCACCAAAAGAAGAGAAATTTAATATTTCTAGACCTTCCAGATGAAAACAAAACCTTGAAGATTAATATCATCAGTTCTGGGAGAAGATTAGACACAAGAGATTAATTTGTTATAATTATTGTTGTCGTTTTAATGTTCAATAAAGTTTTTCCAACTTTACAGAGTGCAGTAAGAAGAATAAGAAAAAAAAACCTCAAGATCTCTAATAAGAGAGAAACTTCTAAAAACAATTGAATTTTGATTTTTGACTACTGATGAAATAAGTTATCCATCAGATATATTGCAGTTTTTATATATATATATATATACATTTTTGTGACGTGATATGTTTATCAAATCAAGATGAGATATTTTTTACACATCAATTTTTACAATCACGTGTAGTGAGTTGAAAGGGTTAAACATCCTTACAATAGAGTCATTCTAGTTAGAAGGAACATCTGGTGTTAATTAAGATAACAGTACATTTTTTTCTAAAGTCATATAGACAAGTAAGGACTAACTTTTACATTGTAATATGACATTATCTTTAAAAAAAATCTCACATATATGAATGAATTGAAGTTAAGAAACATATTTTAAGTTCAAATTTTGACAAAGGTTTGACAAGGTTGTATGGATTATAGATTTTTGCTAAATACAATTTGGAGGAAAAGCATGAAACATATATTTCTGAAGTGATATCCATATTTCAGAGTATTGTACAACAATGTTACATTTATGAATGATGAACTTAAGGGGATTGATTATTTAGTAATAGAAAAAAGAAAAGAATAAGGGTGAAAATATTTTTATGGTATATGAAGCAAAAGGTTTAAAAGGTTCACTTCTCCATATATAGAATATAAATAAAATATATTCAAATCAATTATCTTAAGATCTAAAGCAGGGGTCCTCAAACTTTTTAAACAGGGGGCCAGTTCACTATCCCTCAGACCATTAGAGGGCCGGACTATAGTTAAAAAAAAAAAAACTATGAACAAATTCCTATGCACACTGCACATATCGTATTTTGAAGTGAAAAAACAAAACAGGAACAAATACAATATTTTAAATGAAGAAAAAGTAAAGTTAAATCAACAAACTTACCAGTATTCGATTCAATGGGAACTATGAGCCTGCTTTTGGCTAATGAGATGGTCAATGTCCGGTTCCATATTCGTCACTGCTAGTCGTAACAAGTGATGCAAGTGTGCATCAGTTAGTCTAGATCTGGTTGGAGATTTCAGATGTTTTATTCTGGAAAAAGTCTGTTCACAGACATAAGTGCTGCCAAAGATGGTTGCCATTTTGAGTGCATGGTTCCTGAGAATAGGATATGTCTCAGAGGGGAGAGATGCATAAAAATTAGGAAGGCTGCTTGTCTTGAATGCGTCTTTCAGAGAGTCACAAGTCTGCAGTTCAGCCAGTTCCATTGTCCATGTCCTGTTCATGGAGATGAAGATCTTTTAATCTACATTGGAACTCCTTTTTCAACTTTTCCAGTGAATCCCCACATGTTTTGTTTGGGAATGCAACCAATGGTTTTTCCGCTAACAAGTTTTGAGTTGTGGGGAGATGGCAGAAGTTTTCCTCCTTCACTTGTTTGATGAGGAGGCCTAATTTTACTTCAAATGCTTTCACATGTGATTGCATATCACAGATGAGCTTCCCCTTTCCTTGAAGTTGCACATTGAAACTATTGAGTAGCTCTGTTACATCTGTCAGAAAGGCAAGGTGCCATTTCCATTCTGCATCATTGAGCTCTGGTACTTCTTTGTTTTTTGAAAGCAGAAAAGCTGTAATCTGTGGAAGTAAGTCATAGAAACGTTTCAAAACTCTCCCTCGACTCAGCCAACGGACTTCTGTGTGGTACAGAACATCTTCATAGGCAACATTTAGCTCAGACAGAAATTCCTGAAATTGTCTGTGGTTTAGTGCATGAGCTCTAATGAAGTTAACACAAGATACCACAATTTTCATAACAGAGTCCCACTTCAATGATTTACTACACAACGCTTGTTGGTGGATGAGGCAGTGTATGGCTATTGGATGAGAATGGTTATGTTTGTCCATCTCTTGGTTAATGCGAGCAATTACTCCTTTCTTAGACCCCACCATTCTAGGAGCACCATCAGTTGTCACACTGGCTAGTTTAGCCCAGTCCAGCTCCAAACCATTCACAGTTTGGCAAACCTTTTTCATAGATGTCTTCTCCTGTAGTTGTTCCTTTCATGGTTTGCAGTGCAGCAAGCTCTTCTGTGACTTCGAAATAGTCATTTGTCCCACGAATAAAAATTAGAAGTTATGCAGAATCACAAACATCATTGCTTTCGTCGAGTGCCAAGGAAAAATAGGAAAGTTTTTTTGCAGAGTTTTGCAAATGCTGATGCAAATTGTCTCCCATTTCTTCAATCCTTCGTGTAATTGTAGGTCCTGAAAGACTCACTGTACTAAATAAATCGGTCTTCTCTGGACACATCTCTTTGGCAACAGAAAGAAGACATTCTTTTACAAATTCTCCCTCCACGAATGGTCTGCCAGTGCACGCTATTAGCTTGGCAACTTGAAAACTTGCTCGCAGTGATGAAATATTTAGCTGCTTATGCTTCACAAAAGTATTTTGCTGAGTTGTCAATGTATTTTTCAGTTTTAATATTTTATCTTTTCTCACTTCTCCGACCAAACAATCATATTTATCTTTATGATGAGTTTGATAGTGTCGACGCAAATTGTATTCTTTGAACACAGACACTACATTCTGGCATATGAGACACACAGCTCTTTCCTTGTACCGCATGAAAAAGTAATCATAAGTCCACTGTTCTTTGCGGGGGGGGGGGGCTGCAGAGTGGTCAGAAGGACAGTGGGATGGAGAGGGGGATAGTGGGATGGACAGGGGGACAGAGGGATGGACAGGGGGACAGAGGGATGGACAGGGGGACAGAGGGATGGACAGAGGGGTGGACAGGGGGACAGAGGGGGGGACAGTGGGGTGGACAGGGGGACAGTGGGGTGGACAGGGGGACAGTGGGATGGACAGTGGGATGGACAGAGGGGTGGACAGGGGGACAGAGGGGGGGACAGTGGGATGGACAGGGGGACAGAGGGATGGACAGGGGGACAGAGGGATGGACAGGGGGACAGAGGGATGGACAGAGGGGTGGACAGGGGGACAGAACGGTGGACAGGGGAACAGAGGGGGGGACAGTGGGGTGGACAGTGGGATGGACAGAGGGGTGGACAGGGGGACAGAGGGGGGAACAGTGGGGTGGACAGGGGGACAGTGGGGTGGACAGGGGGACAGTGGGATGGACAAGGGGACAGTGGGATGGACAGGGGGACAGAGGGGTGGACAGGGGGACAGAGGGGTGGACAGTGGGGTGGACAGGGTGACAGTGGGGTGGACAGGGGGACAGTGGGACAGAGGGGTGGACAGGGGGACAGAGGGGGGGACAGCGGGGTGGACAGGGGGACAGTGGGATGGACAGGGGGACAGAGGGATGGACAGGGGGACAGAGGGATGGACAGGGGGACAGAGGGATGGACAGAGGGGTGGACAGGGGGACAGAGGGGTGGACAGGGGGACAGAGGGGGGGACAGTGGGGTGGACAGGGGGACAGTGGGATGGACAGAGGGATGGACAGGGGGACAGAGGGGTGGACAGGGAGACAGAGGGGGGACAGTGGGGTGGACAGGGTGACAGTGGGGTGGACAGGGGGACAGTGGGATGGACAGGGGGACACTTACACATACGGACTTGCCTCTGACTGTCTCCCCGACCTCTTGGTCCTCACTTGTTCTTAGTAGGCTGTTGCCTGAAGCCTGCGCTCTCGCTGTCACTCTTCTTCCTCCTCACTGTCCTGGGACAAGGTGAGTGTCCCCTCCGCGCCTCCTGTCTGCCACGTGAGTAAGAAGACGTGAATCCGCGCGGGGTGGACAGTGGGACAGTGGGGTGGACAGGGGGACAGTGGGATGGACAGAGGGATGGACAGGGGGACAGTGGGGTGGACAGGGGGACAGTGGGGTGGACAGGGGGACAGTGGGATGGACAGAGGGATGGACAGGGGGATGGACAGAGGGGTGGAGAGGGGGACAGAGGGGTGGACAGGGGGACAGAGGGATGGACAGGGGGACAGAGGGATGGACAGGGGGACAGTGGGATGGACAGAGGGGTGGACAGGGGGACAGAGGGGGGGCCAGTGGGGTGGACAGGGGGACAGTGGGGTGGACAGAGGGGTGGACAGGGGGACAGAGGGGGGGACAGTGGGGTGGACAGGGGGACAGTGGGATGGACAGGGGGACAGTGGGGTGGACAGGGGGACAGTGGGATGGACAGGGGGATGGACAGAGGGGTGGACAATTGGACAGAGGGATGGACAGGGGGACAGTGGGGTGGACAGGGGGACAGTGGGATGTACAGAGGGATGGACAGGGGGATGGACAGAGGGGTGGACAGGGGGACAGAGGGGGGGACAGTGGGGTGGACAGGGGGACAGGGGAATGGACAGGGGGACAGTGGGATGGACAGAGGGGTGGACAGGGGGACAGAGGGGTGGACAGGGGGACAGAGGGATGGATAGGGGGACAGTGGGATGGACAGAGGGGTGGACAGAGGGACAGAGGGGTGGACAGGGAGACAGAGGGGGGGGCAGTGGGGTGGACAGGGGGACAGTGGGGTGGACAGGGGGACAGTGGGATGGACAGGGGGACAGTGGGATGGACAGAGGGGTGGACAGGGGGACAGAGGAGTGGACAGGAGGACAGAGGGGGGGATAGGGGGACAGTGGGGTGGACAGGGGGACAGTGGGATGGACAGAGGGGTGGACAGAGGGGTGGACAGGGGGACAGAGGGATGGACAGGGGGACAGAGGGATAGACAGGGGGACAGAGGGATGGATAGGGGGACAGTGGGATGGACAGAGGGGTGGACAGGGGGACAGAGGGGTGCACAGGGAGACAGAGGGGGGGCAGTGGGGTGGACAGGGGGACAGTGGGGTGGACAGGGGGACAGTGGGATGGACAGGGGGACAGTGGGATGGACAGAGGGGTGGACAGGGGGACAGAGGGGTGGACAGGAGGACAGAGGGGGGGCAGGGGGACAGGGGGGTGGACAGGGGGACAGAGGGGTGGACAGGGGGACAGAGGGATGGACAGGGGGACAGAGGGATGGACAGGGGGACAGTGGGATGGACAGAGGGGTGGACAGGGGGACAGTGGGGTGGACAGGGGGACAGTGGGGTGGACAGTGGGGTGGACAGGGGGACAGTGGGATGGACAGGGGGACAGTGGGATGGACAGAGGGGTGGACAGGGGGACAGAGGGGGGACAGTGGGGTGGACAGGGGGACAGTGGGGTGGACAGGGGGACAGAGGGGGGGACAGGGGGACAGTGGGTGGACAGGGGGACAGTGGGATGGACAGAGGGGTGGACAGGGGGACAGAGGGGTGGACAGGGGGACAGTGGGATGGACAGGGGGACAGAGGGATGGACAGGGGGACAGTGGGATGGACAGGGGGACAGAGGGATGGACAGGGGGACAGAGCTGTGGACAGGGGGACAGAGGGGTGGACAGAGGGGTGGACAGGAGGACAGAGGGGTGGACAGGGGGACAGAGGGGGACAGGCGGACAGTGGGCTGGACAGGGGGACAGTGGGGTGGACAGGGCGACAGTGGGATGGACAGGGGTCCTCACTTGTTAGTAGGCTGTTGCCTGAAGCCTCCGCTCTCGCTGTCACTCTTCTCGCCTCCTGTCTCGCTGTCACCCTCCGCGCCTCCTGTCTGCCACGTGAGTAAGACGTGAATCCGCGCGGGACTGTGCTTGAAACTACACTTCCCAGCATGCAGCGCGGCACACGGAGCCCTCCATCAATGACTGGGGTGGGGGAGGCGGCTTGAGCGGAGCGGATATGCTCCCTGCCGAAGCAGAGTGGACCTGCCCAAGCCGAGCCGACCTGGCCCCGGCCCGAGCCTGGCCTGTCGGGAATCCGGCCCTGGGTGGGGTGGGCCAGATAAATGTCCTCGGCGGGCCGCATGTGGCCCGCGGGCCGTAGTTTGAGGACCCCTGATCTAAAGGTATGCATGGATACGAATGTGATGCATTTGAGGTATAAATGGATTTAGATAAGAAAATGATTAATATTGTTTAATCAATCATTTTGCGAGGGGAATGTTAGAATATTTAAGAATGGATGAGATCTACAGAGTAATTGATTTAAATGAATATATTTATTTATATCTCTTCTATGTATGGAAGAAGTGAAATTTTATATAGGTTTTTATACTCGTGAAAGTATATGCTGTTATAAGCTCATAAGCAGTTCTATGTAGAGTCAACATGTGTTAATAATTAAGAGTGAGCTGACCTTTCACCTCCTCCCATCTGTGAGAAGGAAGGATTCACATACTTCAAGATGTAAAGGTTCATGTTTTAGTTAAGATCATCATTTCATTATATTACAATATTTATTGATTAGGATATTAATAAGGACATTGCGTTTTACATGAATATACCTACTGATATATGTAGTATATGATTTAGGAGTTAAAGGAAACTTATATTGTATGGCCAGCCTTAGTTAAAAGGTTTTACACATAGCTCCTCTTGGCCCACACCTCGGGAATGTTGACCCCCACCCTTGTGAGTTGGGAGGGTAGCTATGTCTCATTAAAAGCCTGCGGTTTTCTGTGGAACTATAATACACGCGATGGGACTTTCCACCAACAAAACCGTGGATTTTTGTTCAAAGGTTGTTGGCTCAAACTTGTCTTGCATACACACGGTCATACAAATGTTGGCCAACAATTCAGAACGTGGTGACGTACAAGACGTACGACGAGCCGAGAAAAAGGAAGTTCAATAGCCAGTGCGGCTCCTTCTGCTTGATTTCAAGCATGCGTGAACTTTTGTGCAACGGACTTGTGTACACACAATTGGACTTTCCGACAACAACGTTTTGTTGGCGGAAAATTTGAGAACCTGCTAGCCAACATTTGTTGGCGGAAAGTCCAACAAATGTTCAATGGAGCATACACATGGTCGGACTTTCTGACAACAAGCTCACATCCAACATTTCCCGTTGGAAAATACAAGCGTGTGTACACGGCATAAGACAAAACAAACCTTTAAGCCAGCCTTTATAGGAGAAGGTGGGGGCTATTTTCATGGGCTGATTTTAGGAGTAAAAAGCTAGTAACAGAGGGCAGATTCTGCTGCAGACACATACAGCACAAGGACATCTACATTTTCACACACAAACACACATCTGATTCAATCTTCATCTTAAGAATATTATACATTATTAATGATACTTTGATATTGTTTCTGTAATATTTTGCTTTTTTTTATTATTAAATCAATTTTTGAGTCTTTATATGAGAACTGAACTGACTTTCTTGGAACTTTCCTCATCAATATGAATTATTGAAATATCGTTATTATTACAGTAAAATGATAATTATTACAATTACAGGATTGTGTGGTGTAAAAGGTGTGTGTTGCTGTGGTATAGTTGTGCAAATACCTTCTTATATCGACGCTTCCATGGGCTACCCCGAGCTGTTGAAGAGCAGAGCAGCGAAGATCAGCTGAGCGCCTGCAGAGGGTGGGGGGCTGAGATCCCCCGCTGACACCCGGAGATGAGGAGAGATCAGTTGAGCGCCTGTAGAGGGAGGGGGACAATATCCCCCGCTGACACACTGCGCTTCCATGGCCCACCCCAAGCTGTCCTCCCCGCTCTGAACACTGCAGGGAGGGGGCCGAGATCCCCCGCTGACAGCCAGAAGAAGAGGAGAAGTCAAGTGGTGCTGTACTGAAGGTATTTGATGCAGTTGTGTTGCAGAAACACACACCCTTTTAGAGCTAGGGCTTATTTTTGAGGTAGGGCTTATATTGCAGCCCTTCCCAAATTGACAGTAGGTCTTATTTTCGGAGTAGGTCTTATTTTCAGGGAAACGCGGTATTATGGGCACAGTGAGGCTGAGTATTATACGCACAGTGAGGCCTCATATGATTGGCACAGTGAGGCTGCATATTATGGGCACAGTGAGGCTGAATATTACGGGCACAGTGGGGCTGCACATGATTGGCACAGTAAGGCTGCATTTTACATGCACAGTGAGGCTGCATATGATTGGCACAGTGAGGCTGCATATTACGTGCACAGTGAGGCCGCATATGATTGGCACAGTGAGGCTGTATATGATTGGCATGGTGAGGCTGCATATTATGGGTGCAGTGAGGCTGCACTTAATGGGCACATCTTGATTAAATAGACACTTGCATTTGACAGCGCCATACCTATCTCTGTTTAAAATGTACTCAGGTTGTCATTTGACTCATAGGTACTGATCATTGTGGAAGCAAGCAAAATTTTTCAAAATGACAGAAAATTTGGTTTTATCTTTAAAACAATTCCCCTTCACAAGGTGTTATGAAGAAGATAAAGGAGCTTGGACCAGATCGACCCAACTTGCAGATTCAGCAGCAGTCAAGTGATTGCGGTCGAGTTTACACTTGGATCTTTTCCACCACAACTTATAGGAAATGGAGTTGGCTAACTGGATGTGATGTGAGTCATGCCTTTTTTGTTTTCCCTGTTTGCTATTTGAGAGTCCTGGCACCAACAGATGGACAACAACAGGGGTTTGCGACTTAAAGCATCTCACTGAAAAGTGTAAGCAGCATGAAAGTACCTGAAGCCATCTTGACAACACTATGAGGCTCCAGTTTTTTGGGAAGCCTAGCATTGCTGAACAGCTAGATGAAGGCTACAGAATTGGCATTAGAAGGCACAATAAAAAGGTCACAAAAAATCGACACATCCTGTCTAGAATAATAGACTGTGTGAAATTTGTGGTGCATTCGAGCTGGCTTTGCGTGGCCATGACGAGAGCGAGAGGTCAGATAAACCCGGGATATTTCGTGGCTTGGTCGATATTGTTGCTTCTCTTGATGGAGTTTTAAAAGAGCACCTTTGAGAATGCCACTGTGTTTAAGGGAACTTCAAAAACTGTGCAGAACGAGCTGTTGTTGTCTGTTGTGAATGAGCCCATTATCCAAGAAGCACACAGCAGCGGTTTTCTCTCAATCCAGGCCAACGAGACCACTGATATTGCCACACAGTGCCAACTTGTGCTTGTACTACTCTACTTCGATGGCAAAAGCAACGTACAGCATTGGTTTTTTTTAGTTTATTCCTCTGCATTCAACTACAGCGGATTCCATTGCTACAGCAATACAAGAGCACCTTGCTGTCATCCTTCCAAAGGATCAGAAGCATAAACTCATCTCCCAAGCGTATGATGGGGCCAGCGTGATGAGAGGTGCCACTGCAGGTGTTCAAAGGAAGATACAAGATGTGTACCCAAATGCCCATTACATCCACTGTTATGCACATCAGCTCAATCTAATAATGCAACAGGCCACTTATTAAATACCCAAAGTGAGAACTTTTCTAGTCTTGGAGGATTTGCCAGCTTTTTTGCAAGATCACCCAAGTGCACAGATGTTCTTGATAAAATAGTTGCCCATAGACTACCAACATCAAGCAGGGTCAGATGGAACTTCCACAGCCGTGCCGTCAATACAGTGTTTGAGCACAGAGAGGACATCATCTGCTGTTTTCAATCTATAAAAGACTCAGGTGACTTTGACCCTGTTACCATCAGAGAGGCAGTAGCCTTTGCCATGCTGCTGTAGGATCAGGATTTAAAAAAAAAAAATCATGCATGTGGACCTTCTCTATGCCAAACTCCAGAAGGACATAGATTCAGATCCACATTACGAAGAGCAGCCAGCAGTTCCAGCAGGATATACAGAAGATCAGGTAGCAGCTGTATTCCTTCTTTTCCATGTGTTGTTGTTATTATTTTTATTATTATTACTCATACATTTTGCAGAAATTCTCTCCCATCCCTGGTTGACTAAAGCAGTGAAGGTGGTTCTCAACCAAAGAGGCGGTGCTCGCTCAATCCAAAAGTCCATAAACACATTGCAGCCAAGGTGAGTTTTCATTTGTTGCAATATTTGTATTTTTGATATCCACCTCTTGATATGAAGATTGGAAAGAAAAATATTTTTCTTACAATATTCATCTAAAAATTATGTGATCTAAAAGGATTTGTTATTCCCTCTAGTGGATAACATTAGTATTACGCCCTTCATCTCTGTTAGCTCCCTGAGCATCAGAAATGCATGAAACTTGACATATTTACTAAGAATGTCTTGTCCAGGTGTATAGAGTTCTGAGAAATTATAGATTCAAAAACACTGAAACTGATCTCCCTTTAAAACTTAAAACTGAACATTTCAAAGGTTGCAGTCTGCAACCTGTACGGGGCATTAGAGTAAAGAACCCTCTACGTAGTTTAACCACTTGCCGACCGCCGCACGACGATGTACGTCGACAAAGCGGCACGGGCAGGCAAAAGGGCTTACCTGTACGTCCCTGCCTGCCCGCGGGTGGGGGGTCCGATCGGACCCCCCCCCCCCGGTGCCTGCGGCGGTCGGCAAATGTCCCCCGGCGATCGGTGGTGAGGGGGAGGCCATCCATTCGTGGCCCCCCCCTCGCGATCGCTCCCAGCCAATGGGATCATTTCCCTGCCTCTGTATTGTACACAGAGGCAGAGGAAATGATGTCATCTCTCCTCGGCTCGGTATTTTCCGTTCCGGGCCGAGGAGAGAAGACTGAACTGTGAGTGCACCAAACACACACACACAGTAGAACATGCCAGGCACACATTTCACCCCGATCCCCCCCCGATCGCCCCCCGATCACCCCCCAATCACCCCCCCCCTGTCACAAACTGACACCAAGCAGGTTTTTTTTTTTTTTTTTTTTTTCTGATTACTGTATTGGTGTCAGTTTGTGTCAGTTAGTGTGTTAGGGCAGTGAGTCTTAGGCCCCCTTTAGGTCTAGGGTACCCCCCTAACCCCCCTAATAAAGTTTTAACCCCTTGATCACCCCCTGTCACCAGTGTTGCTAAGCGATCATTTTTCTGATCGCTGTATTAGTGTCGCTGGTGACGCTAGTTAGGGACGTAAATATTTAGGTTCGCCGTCAGCGTTTTATAGCGACAGGGACCCCCCTATACTACCTAATAAATGTTTTAACCCCTTGATTGCCCCCTAGTTAACCCTTTCACCACTGATCACCGTATAACTGTTACGGGTGACGCTGGTTAGTTCGTTTATTTTTTATAGTGTCAGGGCACCCGCCGTTTATTACCGAATAAAGGTTTAGCCCCCCGATCGCCCGGCGGTGATATGCGTCGCCCCAGGCAGCGTCAGATTAGCGCCAGTACCGCTAACACCCACGCACGCAGCATACGCCTCCCTTAGTGGTATAGTATCTGAACGGATCAATATCTGATCCAATCAGATCTATACTAGCGTCCCCAGCAGTTTAGGGTTCCCAAAAACGCAGTGTTAGCGGGATCAGCCCAGATACCCGCTAGCACCTGCATTTTGTCCCTCCGCCCGGCCCAGCCCAGCCCACCCAAGTGCGGTATCGATCGATCACTGACACTTACAAAACACTAAACGCATAACTGCAGCGTTCGCAGAGTCAGGCCTGATCCCTGATATCGCTAACAGTTTTCTTGGTAGCGTTTTGGTGAGCTGGCAAGCACCAGCCCCAGGCAGCGTCAGGTTAGCGCCAGTACCGCTAACACCCACGCACGCACCGTACACCTCCCTTAGTGGTATAGTATCTGATCGGATCAATACCTGATCCGATCAGATCTAAACTGGCGTCCCCAGCAGTTTAGGGTTCCCAAAAACGCAGTGTTAGCGTGATCAGCCCAGATACCTGCTAGCACCTGCGTTTTGCCCCTCCGCCCGGCCCAGCCCAGCCCACCCAAGTGCAGTATCGATCGATCACTGTCACTTACAAAACACTAAACGCATAACTGCAGCATTCGCTGAGTCAGGCCTGATCCCTGCGATCGCTAACAGTTTTTTTGGTAGCGTTTTGGTGAACTGGCAAGCGCCAGCGGCCTAGTACACCCCGGTCGTAGTCAAACCAGCACTGCAGTAACACTTGGTGACGTGGCGATTCCCATAAGTGCAGTTCAAGCTGGTGAGGTGGCAAGCACAAGTAGTGTCCCGCTGCCACCAAAAAGACAAACACAGGACCGTCGTGCCCATAGTGCCCTTCCTGCTGCATTCGCCAATCCTAATTGGGAACCCACCGCTTCTGCAGCGCCCGTACTTCCCCCATTCACATCCCCAACCAAATTCAGTCAGCTGCATGAGAGGCAATTTCTTTATGTCCTCCCGAGTACCCCTACCCAACGAACCCCCCAAAAAAGATGTTGTGTCTGCAGCAAGCGCGGATATAGGCGTGTCACCCGCTATTATTGTCCCTCCTGTCCGGACAATCCTGGTCTTTGCATTGGTGAATGTTTTGAACGCTACCATTCACTAGTTGAGTATTAGCGTAGGGTACAGCATTGCACAGACTAGGCACACTTTCACAGGGTCTCCCAAGATGCCATCGCATTTTGAGAGACCCGAACCTGGAACCGGTTACCGTTATAAAAGTTAGTTACAAAAAAAGTGTAAAAAAAAAAAAAAACACAAACAAAAATATAAAATAAAAAAAAAATAGTTGGCGTTTTATTGTTCTCTCTCTCTCTATTCTCTCTCTATTGTTCTGCTCTTTTTTACTGTATTCTATTCTGCAATGTTTTATTGTTATTATGTTTTATCATGTTTGCTTTTCAGGTATGCAATTTTTTATACCTTACCGTTTACTGTGCTTTATTGTTAACCATTTTTTTGTCTTCAGGTACGCCATTCACGACTTTGAGTGGTTATACCAGAATGATGCCTGCAGGTTTAGGTATCATCTTGGTATCATTCTTTTCAGCCAGCGGTCAGCTTTCATGTAAAAGCAATCCTAGTGGCTAATTAGCCTCTAGACTGCTTTTACAAGCAGTCGGAGGGAATGCCCCCCCCCCCCAACGTCTTCCGTGTTTTTCTCTGGCTCTCCTGTCTCAACAGGGAACCTGAGAATGCAGCCGGTGATTCAGCCAGCTGACCATAGAGCTGATCAGAGACCAGAGTGGCTCCAAACATCTCTATGGCCTAAGAAACCGGAAGCTACGAGCATTTTATGACTTAGATTTCGCCGGATGTAAACAGCGCCATTGGGAAATTGGGAAAGCATTTTATCACACCGATCTTGGCGTGGTCAGATGCTTTGAGGGCAGAGGAGAAATCTAGGGTCTAATAGACCCCAATTTTTGCAAAAAAGAGTACCTGTCACTACCTATTGCTATGATAGGGGATATTTACATTCCCCGAGATAACAATAAAAATGATTTAAAAAAAAAATGAAAGGAACAGTTTAAAAATAAGATAAAAAAATAATAATAATAATGTAAAAAAAAAAAAAAAAAAAAAAAAGCACCCCTGTCCCCCCTGCTCTCGCGCTAAGGCGAACGCAAGCGTCGGTCTGGCGTCAAATGTAAACAGCAATTGCACCATGCATGTGAGGTATCGCCGCGAAGGCCAGATCGAGGGCAGTAATTTTAGCAGTAGACCTCCTCTGTAAATCTAAAGTGGTAACCTGTAAAGGCTTTTAAAGGCTTTTAAAAATGTATTTAGTTTGTCGCCACTGCACGTTTGTGCGCAATTTTAAAGCATGTCATGTTTGGTATCCATGTACTCGGCCTAAGATCATCTTTTTTATTTCACCAAACATTTGGGCAATATAGTGTGTTTTAGTGCATTAAAATGTAAAAAAGTGTGTTTTTCCCCAAAAAATGCGTTTGAAAAATCGCTGCGCAAATACTGTGTGAAGAAAAAAAAATGAAACACCCACCATTTTCATCTGTAGGGCATTTGCTTTAAAAAAAAAAATAATGTTTGGGGGTTCAAAGTAATTTTCTTGCAAAAAAAAATTATTTTTTTATGTAAACAATAAGTGTCAGAAAGGGCTTTGTCTTCAAGTGGTTAGAAGAGTGGGTGATGTGTGACATAAGCCTCTAGATGTTGTGCATAAAATGCCAGGACAGTTCAAAACCCCCCCAAATGACCCCATTTTGGAAAGTAGACACCCCAAGCTATTTGCTGAGAGGCATGTCGAGTCCATGGAATATTTTATATTGTGACACAAGTTGCGGGAAAGAGACAATTTTTTATTTTTTTTATTTTTTTTTGCGCAAAGTTGTCACTAAATGATATTTTGCTCAAACATGCCATGGGAATATGTGAAATTACACCCCAAAATACATTCTGCTGCTTCTCCTGAGTACGGGGATACCACATGTGTGAGACTTTTTGGGAGCCTAGCCGCGTACGGGACCCCAAAAACCAATCACTGCCTTCAGGCTTTCTAAGGCCGTAAATTTTTGATTTCACTCTTCACTGCCTATCACAGTTTCGGAGGCCATGGAATTCCCAGGTGGCAAAAAAAAAACCCAAATGACCCCATTTTGGAAAGTAGACACCCCAAGCTATTTCTTGAGTGGTATAGTGAGTATTTTGCAGACCTCAGTTTTTGTCACAAAGTTTTGAAAATTGAAAAAAGAAAAAAAAAAAAATTTTTTCTCGTCTTTCTTTATTTTCAAAAACAAATGAGAGCTGCAAAATACTCACCATGCCTCTCAGCAAATAGCTTGGGGTGTCTACTTTCCAAAATGGGGTCATTTGGGGGGGGTTTGTGCCACCTGGGCATTCCATGGCCTCCGAAACTGTGATAGGCAGTGAGGAGTAAAATCAAAAATGTACGCCCTTAGAAATCCTGAAGGCAGTGATTGGTTTTCGGGGCCCCGTACGCGGCTAGGCTCCCAAAAAGTCTCACACATGTGGTATCCCCATACTCAGGAGAAGCAGCTAAATGTATTTTGGGGTGCAATTCCACATATGCCCATGGTCTGTGTGAGCAATATATCATTTAGTGACAACTTTGTGCAAAAAAAAAAAAAAAATTTGTCACTTTCCCGCAACTTGTGTCAAAATATAAAACATTCCATGGACTCAACATGCCTCAAAGCAAATAGCTTGGGGTGTCTACTTTCCAAAATGGGGTCATTTGGGGGGGTTTTATGCCATCTGGGCATTTTATGGCCTTCAAAACTGTGATAGGTAGTGAGGAGTAAAATCAAAAATGTACGCCCTTAGAAATCCTGAAGGCAGTGATTGGTTTTCGGGGCCCCGTACGTGGCTAGGCTCCCAAAAAGTCCCACACATGTGGTATCCCCATACTCGGGAGAAGCAGCTAAATGTATTTTGGGGTGCAATTCCACATATGCCCATGGCCTGTGTGAGCAATATATCATTTAGTGACAACTTTTTGTAATTTTTTTTTTTTTTTTGTCATTATTCAATCACTTGGGACAAAAAAAATGAATATTCAATGGGCTCAACATGCCTCTCAGCAAATTCCTTGGGGTGTCTACTTTCCAAAATGGGGTCATTTGTGGGGGTTTTGTACTGCCCTGCCATTTTAGCACCTCAAGAAACGACATAGGCAGTCATAAATTAAAGGCTGTGTAAATTCCAGAAAATGTACCCTAGTTTGTAGGCGCTATAACTTTTGCGCAAACCAATAAATATACACTTATTGACATTTTTTTTACCAAAGACATGTGGCCGAATACATTTTGGCCTAAATGTATGACTAAAATTGAGTTTATTGGATTTTTTTTAGAACAAAAAGTAGAAAATATCATTTTTTTTCAAAATTTTCGGTCTTTTTCCGTGTATAGCGCAAAAAATAAAAACGGCAGAGGTGATCAAATATCATCAAAAGAAAGCTCTATTTGTGAGAAGAAAAGGACGCAAATTTCGTTTGGGTAGAGCATTGCATGACCGCGCAATTAGCAGTTAAAGCGACGCAGTGCTGAATTGTAAAAAGTGCTCTGGTCAGGAAGGGGGTAAAACCTTCCGGGGCTGAAGTGGTTAAGGTTAAACCTCTTTTCTTCTATTTTTAGTGAGTGGCCATGAGTCTTGTTAAACTCCCTTCCGCACAAAAGTTTTATCCCTATTGTGGGGTCACCAGTATGGTATTTGTAAATTTAAATCATATCCCCTCTCAAGCGTCTCTTCTTTCTTCATAACTAATATCCTCCAGACCCTTTATTAGCTTAGTTGCCCTTCTTTGTACTCGCTCCATTTCCAGTACATCCTTCCTGAGGACTGGTGCCTAGAACTGGACAGCATACTCCAGGTGCGGCCAGACCAGAGTCTTGTAGATTGGGAAAATTATTGTTTTATCTCTGGAGTTGATCCCCTTTTTAATGCATGCCAATATTCTGTTTGCTTTGTTAGCAGCAGCATGCCATTGCTGAGCCTGATTTATACTGAAGCCAATTGACCTGTGATCGCTGTTTCCTAAATTGCCCCATATTTCCACATCTGTGATCAGGTCTGTATTGTTGGTAATCAGTAGATCCAGTAATGTTTTATTTCTAGTTGGTGCGTCTACCATCTGATCCATGAAATTGTCTGCAAGACATTTAGGAACTGGCAAGCCTTAGACGAATGTGTGGTTCCCTCCGCCCAATCTATGTCTGGATAATTAAAATCCCCCATTATGGGATTCGAACCAGTGACCCTTTTTACTGCTAGGCAAGAGTGCTACCCACTACACCACTGCCCAATACACAGGTACACACAACACACAAGTATACACAATACACAGGTACTAACGATCCACACACACTACTCAGACAACACTCAGGTACTCACAATACACAGGTACTACCTGACACTAATACTCAATACAGCCCACGTGCATTCGCAGCACTCGTGTATTTACAATACACAGGTACACACTCATCCTACACATGTACTTTGACCCCTGTTATAACCTCTTGTTTTCATCTCTGGTTTTTAACTCACCACTTAGTCCTGTTCCACTTGGTCAGTTAGTGTTCAGCCTATCACGGACATCCGCTCATCCTCATACTACGGACGAGGATGAGAGGATGTCCGTGATAGGCTGAACACTGACTGCTGGGAAATTGAGTGTTCTGCCTATCACAGACGAGGACGAGGCGCAGCTTTTGAACACTGGAATGGCCGCTGAATGTTTTTATGATACGCTGGCTGCCGTCTGTTTGCATGACACGCTGATCAGGTAGGCAGACAGCGGTGACTCGAGTATAAGCCAAGGGGGGCACTTTCAGCCTAAAAAAAGGGCTGAAAATCTTGGCTTATACTTGAGTATATACAGTAACCACTTCCCTTAATTAGGTTTGAACAGTACAGAATGGCGCTTCCTGTGGATGCACTGAGCAAGACTTTGCAGGCTTATCCAGTGCACTCAATAAAAATAAGTTGAAGACAGAGCTTAGCCTCATCTACTGCAAAGAAGAGTTTAGAAACTGTCTTGGAGCTGTGGACCTATTCCAGCTGTT
This sequence comes from Lithobates clamitans, assembly GCA_037952925.1. Lineage (NCBI taxonomy): Eukaryota > Metazoa > Chordata > Amphibia > Anura > Ranidae > Lithobates > Lithobates clamitans. The sequence goes on from JBBGZY010000788.1 coordinate 2,176,221, forward strand.
TATGGAGAACAATCTTGATAAAGTATTTGGAGAGACTGTCACTCTGCTAAAAATCCTCATCATTGTTTTTGTTGTACAATAAAGTTTGTTTTTACTGTTTTAAAAGACAATTCACTGATTCATGGTACATTTATTGCATTCTTTAACAGTTGACTTAAACATTAAAGCAGAGTTCCACCCAAAAGTAGAAATTCCACTCATCTGATTCCTCCCCCCCTCTGGTGCCACAATTGGCACCTTTCGGGGGGAGGGGGACAGGATACCTGTCTTTGAACGCGGATATTGACAAACGCGGATATTGACGTAATGAAGCCCACACAAGGTCGAATTGTCCGCCGGACTCGGTCCGTCTGACCAGTCCGGTCGAAAAGTCCGCTAGTGTGTACGCGGCATTACTGGCCGGATCAGCAGTGAAAATAAAGGAAAAAATGTAAAAAAGAAAACTAGTGAAGCCACCACATTTGAGAATTGGTAAGGTGCAATTTATTACACTACAGTTTTCAGGTTTAATATCACTTTAATGCTAGTGACAGATGGTATCATAGGTCGGGGGTCAACAACCTGTAGATCGTAGCCAGGTGTCTAGTAGATCTAGGTCTGGGCTTGCTGACCCTCCATTCCAGAGCATCAAACAGAGTGGAATGCAGAGGGACTACTTGTAAAGTAGGAGCTGTAGTAGGGAGCAAGAGCTGCATAAGCTGATACCTCCTCTGTAATGCCGGCTCCTGTCCCATGCGGAGTGATACCAACTGCACTCCCATCTCTTATCCTGCACCTTTAGCTTTACTTACAATTCTACTTCCTCCTCTCCTCTTCCCTTCTCTGTTGGGGTCCCCCAAGGTTCTTGGACCTCTCCTATTTTCAATCTACACCTCCTCCCTGGGTCAGCTGATACCCTCCCACGGCTTCCAATATCATCTCTATGCTGACGAGACACAAATCTATTTCTCTACCCCTCAACCCACTCCTTCAGTCTTCTCACATATCACTAATTTACTATCAGATATATCAGTTTGGATGTCACACCACTTCCTCAAACCCAATCTATGCAAAACCGAACTTATCATTTTTCCTCCCCCATGTGCCTCTTCCTCTGATCTCTCTGTCAAAACCGATGGCACAACTCTCAGCCCGTCCCCACATGCCAAGGTCCTAGGAGTAGTCCTGGATTCTGAACTCTCCTTTAAGCCCCACGTCCATTCACTGTCCAAATCTTGCCGCCTCAAGCTCCGCAACATCTCCAAAATACGCCCCTTTCTAATCGATGACACAACAAAGCTCTTAATTCACTCCCTGGTCATCTCTCGCCTCGACTGCTCATTGGCTTACCTCTACATAGGTTATCCCCCTTCAGTCAATCATGATTGCTGCTGCCAGACTCATCCACCTTACCAACTGCTCTGTCTCTGCTACTCCTCCCTGTTAATCCCTCCACTGGCTTCCGCTCACCCAACAAATTAAATTCAAAATACTAAGGGGGGCGGAGCCGGCGGCCAGAGCTGATGGTAGTGTGAGGAGAAAGCTCTGCCACAACGGCCTGTATATCGCGGCTCACAGCTAACCTACACGGACCCAAATTGTACCCACAGCAAGGGGAGACCAGGAGGACCACAGCGGTCACAATGAACAAACGGAAATCGAGAGAGGGACCGAGAAAATTGACCGATTTCTACCCCCTCACGGCCGGCCGAGATTTCCAAGATGGCGCCCGCTCTGCAGAAAGAAATCCAGCATCCCCTGCACACTCCTGCAGCCATCCGTCGCCATCCCTGGGTGAGTCTGATCCCAAATGTTATCCACTGCCATCCTCACCCTCTGATAGCCCTGTGAAACAAAAGAGGAAGATTGGGGTGGAAGAGGAGAATCAGGATGAGGCAGGGACGGAGGAAGAAATAATGGAGGAATCCTCCCCTTATGGCCAGCAGCTAGATGCTTTCCCCACTTCAGGTCAGCCCATCCTAGATACCACAATGAAAGAAATGTTGCTGACCCTCAGGGGGGCCCTTCAGCAGGTCTTTATTTATGCAGAACACTAAAACTGAACTGTCAGCGTTCAGCAGCAGAGTCACTTATGTGGAAAAAAAAATGGAGGAATTCACTTTAGCACATAATGAGCTGGTGGATGCTCACTTTGATGTGGAAGATGAGATCAAATCCATGCGCCTCAAAATGGCAGACATGGAAGACAGGGCACGCAGGAATAACGTTAAATTCAGAGGAATCTCTGAATCAATCAAACCAGCTGAACTCACAGCGTACCTCCAAAAGCTCATGACCACGGTCCTGCCGTCTCTGGGGCCTAACGACATAATCATAGATAGAGCCCACAGACTGCCAAAACCCTCATTCCTGCCCGACCAAATCCCCAGGGATGTCATCGCTAGGATCCATTTTTACCACATAAAGGATCAGCTGATGCGATTCACCAGACAGCACCCCATGCTCCCTGATCCATTCACCGGAATCGCATTGTATGCAGATTTATCGCAAGCGACACTAACAGCAAGGCACAATTTGGTCCCCATTACAAAAATCTTACACAACCATAAGATTCTTTACAAGTGGGGATTTCCTGCTAAACTGCTGCTAGAAATGCAGAACGAATCGCACACGATCACTTCACTTGAAAAAGGGATGGAGCTCCTAAAAAGATGGCGTCTTCTACCTCCAGACGGAGAAGCTGCAGAACCTGACCCCCTACATGACAAAAGAAACAACCACCGTCAAAACAGAAGAGGCAGATAGGCACAGCTCTACTACACGAACACCCCGGCTGGTGGCCTTTATGAATGTGCGGTACCAATCTCAGCACCATCAACTCCTGAAAAATTCCAAACTTCTCCTGCATTTAAGTATAGGTTAAAGAAGCAGCCGTTGTTCGGCTAAAATAAACCCTAGTTATCCCCCCTTATTCAAATACAGGATGACTCCTGTGAACTGTTCCATGCAAACTCTATTGTTTGACTGTTCCACATTGCTGCATAACTCAGCTTGGTTTTTTGTTCATGTTTTTTCTTTTCTTTTTAATATTCTGAAATTTACCTCAGGATCTTTACCTCAAATAATACACATACCCTTCAACATCTCAAGAGCATATTGCTTATTGGTTCCTACCACTAGATGGCAGCAGCTGGCACTAATTGAATTGAATGAACATTAAAATAGTATCACACAATGTGAGAGGTTTAAACAGCCCCTACAAGCGCAGGGCCATGTGGAAGTCAGCTCTGGACCTGAAATGTGACATCCTGTGTGCACAAGAAACACACTTCGCCAGCAGCAAACCTCCAAAGTGCACGCACAAGAAATTCCCCAAAGTGTTCACCGCCAATGACATTTAAAAAAAAACGGGGTATTGATCGCTATTAAGGACACACTAACCTTTTCTTTACTACAGATTCATAATGACCCCCATGGACGCTTTATTATTTTGGTTGCTGAAATAGACCAGGTCCTCTACACACTGGTAAACCTATATGCCCCAAATGTTAAACCACTGAAGTTTATACGTAAAGTTGTCACACTTGCCAAATCCTTACAAAAGGGCAATCTTATAATATGTGGGGATTTCAATATGGTTATGAATGATGTACTAGATTCTTCCTCGGTGGCTGTGAGGAAGAGGACCTCTTTGGGATCCTGGAGTCATGAAGAAAGACTCTTTGATCCATGGCGCTGCCTTAAATCCACCGAGAGGGACTACTCATACTTTTCCACAGTGCACAATAGCTACTCTAGGATTGACTTCTTTCTAACAGATATGTACACACTGCAGAAGGTGAAAAAGGCTGATATACTCAACATTACCTGGTCTGACCATGCACCCGTAACCATTGAGGTGGAGGCGGATGACAAAACTTCCCACAAACCACTATGGCGCAACAATACCTACCTTTTGTCATGCCCCCACATCAAGGCTGAGATGGAGGAAAAACTTATTGAATATTTTAAACTCAATGCCAATGGGGAATGCTCTCCAATAACGATATGGTGCGCACACAAAGCTTTTGCTAGGGGAATTCTTATTCAGATTGCCTCTAGGGAAAGAAAAAAGAAGTCACAACATTTAGCACAGCTCCACAAGTCCATTGCAGACCTAGAGGCCCAACACAAGGATCCCAGCACCACAACCCCCAACATTTTGAAACGCCTTAATTCCTGTCGTGAAGAATTGCGACAGGAACTTAGGGCAGATTACGATCTTTATTTCAAAAGGCTGAAGCTATCCTTTTATTCCCAAAATAATAGGGCTAGCAAACTTCTGGCCGCACAACTCAAAAAAAGACATGCTAAATCCAATATTACTCGCATCCAACAACATAATTCCGACACCACATTCTACAATCCTAAAGACATAGCTAATGCCTTTGGGGACTATTACAAATCCCTTTACAACCTCAACAAAGACCCACCCACCCACCAACCTACAGAAACAGAAATAGATGATTTCCTTCAAGGAATCCAACTGCCCTTAGTAGATTCAACAACACTACAAGCCCTTAATGCACCAATCACTAGTGCAGAAATTGAGACAGTTATCAAATCTCTTCCCATGCACAAATCACCAGGAGCAGACGGTTTTTCTGCTGAGTACTATAAAGCTTTTAGCTCCCTCCTAGCACCTAACCTTGTAGAAGTCTTCAACATAGCAGCCACAACAGGATCTTTCCCGAGAGAAATGCTCCAAGCAATAATAGTTACCTTACCTAAACCCGGCAAAGACGGCTCACACCCCCAAAACTATAGGCCAATATCATTGCTTAACTCTGACCTGAAGATATATGCAAAGATATTGGCAAATAGATTATTAGAAATTACCCCTTCTCTTATAGGACTGGATCAGGTAGGATTCGTAAAAGGCAGACAAGCACCAGACGGAACTAGAAGGATGCTAGACCTCCTGCGATTCGCAGAAGTCAATCAAGTACCGAGTATCTTTCTAGCCTTAGATGCCGAAAAGGCGTTTGATAGGGTGCATTGGGGCTACCTATCAAAAACTTTACTCAAATTTGGAATATCGGGATTGATACACTCAGCGATTATGTCCCTATACTCCAACCCCACAGCCCAAGTCTATACCTCTAGTCTCCTATCTGATCCATTCCCACTATCTAATGGTACGCGACAAGGATGCCATCTCTCCCCAATAATTTTCTCACTCATTATAGAACCTCTGGCACAAAGTATCAGGTCCAATGAAGCTATCAATAGAATTAGAATAGGTAAAGAAAATCATAAAATTGGACTCTTTACCGACGATATAATACTGACCTTATCTAAACCAGCAGACTCTATATTAGAACTTAAAAAGCTATCGCAAACTTTCAGTCAAGTCTCCTTTTACAAAATCAACACAAATAAATGCTTCGCTTTAACACTTCACTTACCCACAGAGGAACAGCATACTATAGAACATCTGTTCCCCTGTAACTGGAACCCCCCATCACTCACCTATCTCGGTGTGCAACTCACCTCCTTTTCCGCTAAGCTATACTCTAGCAATTACCCTCCCCTACTTGCGAATATAGAAGAAGAGATGGTCCAAATTGGCAAACTGCACATTTCATGGATGGGGAGAATAGCTGCATATCAAATGCAAATACTACCCAAACTCCTATACCATTTTAGAACACTACCCATACCTATCCCCCAATCGTTCTTCACACAATTGGCGAAAATACTAAATAAGTTTATATGGGCAGGAAAAAAACCCAGAATTGCACTGAATCATCTGTACAAACCCAAACATCTAGGTGGGGTAGGACTTCCCAACGCCTACATTTATTACCAAGCAGCTATACTAGAACAAACTCGATACTGGTTCTCATGTCAAACGGACAATAGATGGTCTGAAATAGAACAAGAAATTACCCCCAGCCATAATCTCCCAGCACTGGCATTAGCAGCCGGCATACATCACAGACCTACTACACCACAATTCCCCACTATACAAGCCTCTATCAAGGCGTGGTCTTCTATGCTACGACACCCATTTACGGACACAACAATGCATGAAATACATATTCCGTTAGCAACGTATGAATATCTAATTCCAAATATCTCGACCCAAACTTTTCAAAGGAATGGAGAACACTTTCTTACATCTGACCTACAGGGACAGGAAACAATGGAAAGATATCTACTGTTTCAAATTAAGCACTACATTAAATCTAATACCCCTAGACCACTAAAAATTCCCCAAATACTTTGGCATTATCTATTAAGCAAAAACCCGGGGAAACACAAAGGAATATCCCTATTCTACAAATTTGCTACCCCCCTATACATGCAGACTAAGGTGCCCAATATGAGAAAGTGGGAACGGGAACTAAACAAAGAATTCCCATTGCACCAATGGCATCTAGCTGTAAAAAGCAATGGCAAATCTTCAGCTTGTATAGATCATAAGGAAAACGCACAGAAGATACTGCACAGGTGGTATCTTACACCTCTACGCATCAATAAAATGAATCCGAACACTTCACCATTCTGTTGGCGGAACTGTCACAACACAGGTACCCTGTTACACATTTTGTAGAGCTGTAAGATAATAAAACAATTCTGGCAGGAAGTAGCTTCCATCATTCATACAATCACAAACACTATGGTCACGCTTAACCCTGAACTGGCCCTTCTAAGCCTAGGCATAGAAAACTTTCCTCACTTGACGAGAAAGGTTGTTATTAATATACTATTTGCGGCCCGAATATCACTAGCAAGAGAATGGCGCTCCCAAACACCCCCACAAATTGAGGAAGTAATTTCTAGAGTGAATGTCCATTACACAATGGAAAAAATGCTTGCATATAAGGAAAGAAGATCCCAGGCCTTCCATAAACACTGGGATGTCTGGAAATCTTCTCAGTTTGCTCCCTCTCACTTGTGAAATGTAAATTGTTTTTCATGATATGTAGTAAAACAACTAGGCAGATAGTGGTTTAAGACTTTAAATAAGTAGAGAAAATGATAAGTAAACCAATAAACAAATAATAATTCCAGGAGTAGTCACTTTAGCAGAACCTAGACAGATTTTAATAGGTTGTGACTACACTATAAAGTATGTGTTTATATTATTATTGTAATAAGACAATATCAAGGTTTGAAGTTTTTAAGATAGTTATCTACAAAGTAAAAATTAAACATATCTTGTAAACAGCCACTAGTGACCCTCATTTAAGGTCGCTAGAGAGTAGGGATGAGCCGAACACCCCTCGGTTCGGTTCGCACCAGAACCTGCGAACGGACCGAAAGTTCGCACGAACGTTAGAACCCCATTGACGTCTATGGGACTCGAACGTTCGAAATCAAAAGTGCTCATTTTAAAGGCTAATTTGCATGGTATTGTCCTAAAAAGGGTTTGGGGACCCGGGTCCTACCCCAGGGGACATGTATCAATGCAAAAAAAACTTTTAAAAACGGCCGTTTTTTCGGGAGCAGTGATTTTAATGATGCTTAAAGTAAAAAAAAAAAAAGTGAAATATTCCTTTAAATATCGTACCTGGGGGGTGTCTATAGTATGCCTGTAAAGTGACGCGTGTTTCCCGTGTTTAGAACAGTCCCTGCACCAAATGTCATTTTTTTTTTTTTTTGAATTTTAAGATGTTTATTGAAGCAAAAATGTTAAACATCAATAATTTTTTTCCCACGCAGGGGAGAGGAGCAGATAATAGATTTTGAACATGTAGATATGTCTATAAGCGGAATTAACATCAAAAACTCTGCACAGAATTGATCGACATCCGTACTTTCAATGTAGCAAAAATAAAGTAAAGATTTTATATGATCCAGTTGGGTATTCATAACAAGAGGCCGACTGCCCCAGTGACCAGACACCCCGAAATGGGATCATGCTGTGTCTGGGCACCACGGGCTCCGGTCTTCCGCTAGAAGGTAATTTCCCAACGGTTTGTGAACTTTGGTGCAATGTTAAACATTTCGTTTCTAACAAATGATATTATAGTGTAACAATCGCGAACTCAGCATTAATGTCTTTGAAAAATAGTATCTTTAACGTAATAACCTAAAAGAACATAAAAGACGTTTGTATAATCTTGTATCTACAAGTACACATCCCACCATTCTGATTCGGTGGGAGAGAAGGCACTAAGAAAAATTTTATTTTATTAATAAAATAATATAAAAAAAATAAACAAGAAAGAAGAGAAAAGAGGGATGAAGTACGAAAGAGAGAGAGAGGGGGATGGGAGGATTGAGTGGGGGGGTTGCCAGGTCCTTCGAGGAGAGCCGAATTAGAGTTTCATGCAGCCGGGCAGGAGAACTTATTTAGCAAACTGGGAAACGGAATTAGGGATTAGAGGGTTACTCCCATGTGACGAGCCCATGGGTCCCATATACGTTTGAATTTCTCAGTCTTATCAAGAATGATATTAGAGATTTTCTCCTGATACATGATCCAGGAGATTTTCTGTTTGGTTATAGGGAACGAAACTTTAGGAAGTTTCCATGCCCGGGCTATTGTAATTTTGGTCCCGATAAGAATGTAGTGGATCAGGATCTGGTCATATTTAGGAATTTTGGGGATTTTTTGATTTAATAGGGCTACAGTTGGAGTTTGTGGATTCGCTAAGTCAGTAACTTTGCGAATTAAGTTGAATATTTTGTTCCAATATCCTCTGATACGTGGGCATTCCCAAAAAATATGTAAGAGGGTGCCCAAGTGTCCACATCCCCTAAAACATGTAGGAGAGGAATGTGGGTAGAACTTAGCTAGCCTAGTGGGGACTAGGTACCATCGCGTTATGATTTTGAGATCTGCTTCAGTAAGGGAGACACTTAGAATCCCTTTAGCGGATGCTACATTAGAATGACATGTATCGAGATCCCATTCAAATCCGATATCACGTTCCCAGGATATCATATAGGCAGCTTTCTCTGGAGGATCAGCTAAAGCTGAGTATATTAGCGAAATTCCCCCTTTCATGTCCATGGCTGAGGAGCACCACTGTTCATAGGGAGTGGTATGAAGTGGAAGCTGTTCCTGGGATAGGGTGGAGAGTAGGAAATGTCTCAGTTGGTGTAAGCGAAATTTTTCTGATTGGGGCATTTTTAGTTTCGATGTGCATTGTGCCAAAGTGAGGGGACCACCAGAGTTACAAAAATGACCTATTCTGTACATTCCTTTATCAAGCCACCATTGGAACGCTCTTGTGTTTGTGCCTGGGGGGAAGAGGGGATTGTTAAAAATATGTGCTAAGGGTTTCCATGGCGATATTAAATTGTGTAGTTTGTGCATGGTGTCACATAATGTGAATGAATGTGAGAGAGAGGGGGAGAGGATCGATGGTCTAGTCTTGTGGGGGCGCCATAAAAGGTAATCTATTGTGAATTTGGGTATAGCTTGTCTTTCCATCTCTATCCATTCAGGTTTGGGGCCTCTGTAATAAATAGCTGAAAACTGACTAAAATGTGCTGCCTGGTAGTACCACCAGAGATTGGGTAGTCCAAGACCCCCTTTTTTCCTTGGTCTATAAAGAGTTTTTTTAGGGAGCCTGTGGTTTGATTTATTCCAAATAAATTGGATGATCGAGGATTGTAATTTGGAGATATGAAGTTTGGGGACAGGGATGGGGAGGGAGCGGAACAAATATAGGATTCGCGGTAGTAGCGTCATTTTGACCGCATTTAATCTTCCTAGCCAAGATAATTTGTGTAGTGACCAATGATCAAGATCAGATTTAAGTTTTTTGAACATAGGGGGGTAGTTAAAGCGGTATAGATGCTCTATTAGGGGGGTTAACTGAATACCTAAGTATGTGATGGAATTTAAGCTCCAGACAAAAGGGAAGTGTTCCTTTAAACTTTCCACAGTACGTGATGGAGTGGATATGTTAAGTGCTATGGATTTGGACATGTTCACTTGTAGACCTGAGATCTGTCCGAATTTGTTTAGAAGGGAGAAGATATTGGGGGTAGAGACGAGGGGGGAAGTGATGAAGAGTAGGACATCGTCCGCGAATAGGGCGCATTTGTGTGTTGACTGACCACAGTTAACACCATGTATATCCGGATGGTTTCTTATTGCAATAGCTAAATTTTCTATGCCAATGGCAAAGAGAAGGGGTGATAAAGGGCACCCCTGTCTAGTTCCTTTGGTTATGGGGAAGGGTTCAGATAAATGGCCTTGGATCCTAATCTGGGCTCTGGGGTGGGAATAGAGAGCTGCAAGGAGATTTAAGAAGTGTGAGCCGAAACCCCATCGCTCTAATGTTCCGAAAAGGTAGGGCCATGTAATGGAGTCAAAAGCTTTTTGGAGGTCTATAGACAGGAGGTACCCTTCCTGGGGTGGATTACCATCCCATTTTGACTGCAGTATAGAAATGACATCTATCGCTCTCCTTATCTGGTCCGGGCCCTGCCTCCCTGGTATAAATCCCACTTGATCCCTATGAACATATGCTCCTATAAAAGAGCCTAGTCTGTTGGAGAGGATTTTGGTCATTATTTTAAGGTCATTGTTCATGAGGGATATAGGTCTGTAGTTATTGACCAAGCTTTGATCTTTTCCCGGTTTGGGTATGACCGAGATATAGGCTAGGTTTGTCGCTGGGTCTACGGGTGAATCTCTGTTAAGAGAATTAAGGTACCGGACCAGATAAGGAGCCAAGGGAGTACCAAATTTTTTATAGTACAGTGACGAGAACCCGTCGGGGCCAGGGGCTGAGCCCGTTTTAGTTTCTTTTATGACTTCCAAGACCTCCTCTATAGAAATGGGGGCTTCCATTAGGGAGCGATGAGAATCAGAAATTTTGGGGAGGGGGATACTATCAAAAAATTCGTTGAGTTTCTGGGCCTTCTCTTGATTAGGGTGGGAGTATAGCTTGGAATAAAATGAATGGAATGTTTCTAGGATTGTCTTGGGGTTTTGTGTTAATGAGCCCGAAACAGATTTAATTTTGGGTAGAGCTTGGTATCTATGTCTGGGGGAAAGTTTTGAGGCCAATTGGGGACCAAATTTATCAGTATTATTATTATTATTATTATTATACAGTATTTATATAGCGCCAACAGTTTACGTAGCGCTTTACAACTTGAGGGTAGACAGTACAAATACAATACAATTTGATACAGTAGGAATCAGAGGGCCCTGCTCCTTAGAGCTTACAATCTAAGAGGGGAGGTCAAGAGATACAAGAGGTAATAACTGTGGGTGATGTGCTGATTGAGAAGATAAATGTACAGTTGTTAGGTGGGGGCCAGATAGGCTTCTCTGAAGAGATGAGTTTTCAGGGATCGTCTGAAAGTGGATAAAGTAGGAGAAAAACGGACGGATTGGGGTAGAGCATTCCAGAGGATGGGGGAGGCTCTGGAGAAGTCCTGAAGGCGAGCATGGGATGAGGTGACAAGGGAGTTTGAGAGCAGGAGGTCTTGGGAGGAGCGAAGAGAACGATTAGGTTGGTATTTTGTGACTAGGTTAGAGATGTAGCTAGGGGCCAAGTTGTGGATGGCTTTGTAAGTTATAGTTAGTATCTTGAATTTAATTCGGTGACTGAGTGGCAGCCAATGGAGGGATTGGCAGAGGGGTGTAGCAGACGCTGAGCGGTTTGTGTGGTGGATGAGCCTGGCCGCAGCGTTCATGATGGACTGAAGTGGGGATAGCCTATTTAGAGGTAAACCAATGAGGAGGGAGTTGCAGTAGTCAAGGCGGGAGATGACCAGGGAGTGGATTAGAAGCTTTGTGGTGTCAATGGTTAGGAAGGGACGTATCTTGGAGATGTTGCGAAGACAGAGGCGGCAAGCTTTGGATAGTGATAGAATGTGGGGTCGAAAGGTTAGTTCAGAGTCCAGGATTACACCTAGGACCTTGGCGTGGGGAGATGGGTTGATAGTTGAGCCGTTGATCTTGACAAGGAGATCAGGGGAAGTGGCACCTGAGGGAGGAAATATCATGAGCTCGGTTTTGGATAGGTTGAGTTTGAGAAAGTGATGTGACATCCAGGCTGATATGTCTGCTAATAAGTTGGTAATGCGTGAGGAGACAGATGGAGAGAGCTGGGGGGTGGAGAGATAGATTTGGGTGTCATCAGCGTAGAGATGATATTTAAAGCCGTGGGAGGCAATCAACTGACCCAAGGAGGTGGTGTAGATTGAAAAAAGGAGAGGTCCGAGAACAGAACCTTGGGGGACCCCAACGGAAAAAGGAAGAGGAGAGGAGGAAGTAGAGTTGTAAGTGACACTGAAGGAGCGGTGGGATAGGTAGGATGAGAACCAGCGAAGAGTGCAGTCACGGAGACCAAAGGAGTGGAGTTTTTCGAGGAGGAGTGGGTGGTCCACTGTGTCAAAGGCAGCAGAGAGATCCAGGAGAAGTAGTACAGAATAGTGTCCATTGGCTTTAGCCATTAGTAGGTCATTTGAGAGTTTAAGGAGAGCAGTTTCCGTGGAGTGTTGAGGGCGAAAACCGGACTGAAGGGGATCAAGAAGTTTATTCATGGTCAGATGGTCACTTAATCGGTTGTAGACCAGTCTTTCAAGAAGTTTGGAGGAGAAGGAGAGTAAGGAGATGGGACGTAAGTTGTTGAGATTGGTGGGATCCAGTGAGGGCTTTTTTAGTATGGGGGTGACTAGCGCATGTTTTAGAGAGTTTGGGAAGATGCCACAAGAGAGGGAGAGGTTGAAAATGTGAGTTAGAGAGCGTAGAATCGAGTCAGAGGGTGAGCTTAGCATTTGCGAGGGAACAGGATCCAGGGGGCAAGTGGTTAGATGAGTGCTAGATAAAAGTTTAGCAACCTCAGTAGTAGTAGCAGGGTTGAATGAGGGAAGTAATGACTGTATCTGTGGACATGGGGTGTTGCATGGGGGAGGTTTTTGCGCATTGGCGATCTCCTCATGAATTGTATCAATCTTAGTTTTGAAGTGATTGGCAATCTCCTGGGCGGTGATTGAGTTGGTGGGTGGAGGCAGTGGAGGACAGAGTAGAGTATTGAAGGTAGAGAAGAGTTGACGTGGACTGGATGAGAAGGTGTTGATGAGTGTGATAAAGTAGGTCTGTTTGGCAGTGTGAAGGCAGGAGTAGTATTTTAGAAGGGCAGATTTATATTGTGTGAAGTCTTCCTGGGTCTTAGTCTTATGCCACAGGCACTCAAGAGCGCGGCTACGTTTTCTGAGACTTCTGGTGTCATCTGTTTGCCAGGGTTGTAGCAGTCGGGGCCTAATTCTGCGTGTAGTGAGGGGGCCAGCTTGTCTAGGGAGGAGGACAGTGAGCTGTTGTAAATGAAAGTAGCTAGGTTGGGGCAGGACAGGGGGGAGATTTTGTCATAGAGGTGATCAGTAGCAGAGTAGAGAAGAGAAGGGTTGAGGTGGCGAAGGTTTCTGCGTGTAACTGTTGGGCGGTTGGAGGGAGAAGAGGTGGAAGACAAGGAGAGAGCAAAACTAATAAGGTGGTGATCAGAGAGTGGGAATGGATTGTTGGAAAGGTTGCACGGAGTGCACAGATAGGAGAAGGCAAGGTCAAAGGTGTTGCCGTTGGAGTGGGTAGGAGCCTGTATCCATTGCTTCAGGTCAAGCGATGAGGTTAGACTGAGAAGTTTAGAAGTAATAGTAGTGTTAGTGTTGACAGGGATGTTGAAGTCCCCAAGAATAATTGTGGGGATTTCAGAAGAGAGAAAGTAGGGTAGCCAGGCAGAGAAGTCATCAAGAAAGGCTGATACCGGTCCAGGGGGCCGGTAGATGACAGCAATTCTTAGAGAAATGGGAGAGATCAGTATTAAGGTAGAATCTTCCACTGACCCATTTGAGGTGATTTTCTGCAGAAGATGTTAGCGCAGTGTTTAAGGCAATCTTAGAGGCATCCATTTTGGCCAAAGACGCGGGAGTGGGGTTTTGCTTGTGCTGTTTGCAAATGAGTTGGAATTCTTTTTGCAATTTTTTGATGTCAATTTGTTTTTCTCTTTTAAGTTTCGCTGCAAGTTGTATAAGGTTACCCCTTATTACTGTTTTATGAGCTCCCCATAAAGATCCTGGGGAAATCTCCGATGTGTCATTAAGGCGGAAGTATTCTAGGATGTCTTTTTCTATCATGGTGCAGTGTACCGGGTTGGATAGGAGAGATTCATTGAGGCGCCATTGTGGTGGGCTTCTTGTGTGTAGGAACCCGCTTAGCTTGGCTGAGACCAATGAATGGTCAGACCAGGGGACCTCGTTAATTACTGCCCGAGATGCTAGGTGTATGTCAGTAGTGTGTATAAAGATGTGATCTATACGAGCGTATGTTTTGTGAGGGGCAGAGTAGTGAGTATAGTCTTTGGCACTAGGGTTCAACTCTCTCCATACATCAATCAGACCCAAAGAGTTAAGAAGTTGGGCAATGCGAAGGCTCTGGTTGGGGGGCCTTTTGAGCTTCGAATGGCTTTTTGTTGATTTGTCAAGCATATGATCGAAAGCAATATTAGAGTCTCCTCCCATGATCACTTTGCCCTCCAAATGTGGGGAGAGCGAATTGAGCATAGAGGAGAAGAAAGAGGCCTGTCCCCCATTAGGAGCATAGTACGATATTATGGAGAGAGTTGCGCCGTTTATCTGACCCTTCACTAGTATGTATCTCCCCTCCTCGTCCTTAATGGTTTTGGTCAAAGAAAATGGTGTGCGTTTGGAGATAAGTACAGCTACTCCTCTTTTTTTGTCATCTGCATTGGCCAAATAAAAGGTGGGATAGTTACGGTGTAGGAAAGATGGATTGAAGGATTTCGGGAAGTGAGTTTCTTGGATGAGTATAATATCTAACCCTCTGGAGTGATAGTTATGAAAAGCTTTGCGCCTTTTTACTGGGGAGTTTAGTCCCTGAGCGTTGTGAGTTGCTATTTTAAGAGATGACAGTGGTGTAGGTTCGTCAGCCATGGACATTGAGTGAGGTGTTCGATAATAAAATAAAGTTTCTTACCCTATCCAGATTTGGGGTCCCATCTGCTTCTGGATCATGATCTTGGCTGTGGAATTTCGGATATTTTGCTTGATCAGCTCCCCTCGAAGGCGCCTGGTTGGGGGGAAGAAAGGGTGGGGAAGAGAGCAGGACAGAAAAAGACAGAATATAGGAATAGAACCAACTGAAGGAGAAGGAGTCCAGTGTGTAAAAAGGACACTAGATCCTTTAGTTGCAGGATCAGAAACCTGCACTGAGTCCCAGCTCAGTAAAATATGGACGACCAAAAATAAGGTCGTATGTCTATTGTGACCAAGGGGTAAAAATCCCTCTCGGTTACAATAGGTGGGGTGGCATGTGGGGCCGCTCCGGTCGCAGAGCATTTGTTATGAACTCTGAAAAAGATATATATAAAATGAGAAAAAAAAAATAAGAATTAATTAAATAAGTAAATAAAAAAGACTAATAGAGAAATCTCCCTATAGCAGGGGCTAATATTAGCTTAATAATAGCGAACTAAAGTGCTTTCCAAGTATTAACTCTTAATAAATGGGGCAAGCTCGCCCTTGTAAACTGGACAGAGGCGAACTAGCACAATCTGTTTAAACTGTAAACAAAAGCATGACCTGCGTCATATCATATTTGATAAATCTGATACGCAAAATAAAACAGTACGGGGGGTGTAAGGGAGGGGGGATGGGGAGGGGAAGGGTGGGGGGGGGAGGGATAAGGGAAGGGGTAAAGGAAGGGGAAAGGAGGTGAGGGGGTGAGACTTATGAGGGTTCGGGGTGTTCCCAAATAGGGCCCAGGCCTGAGACCTAAAGGGAAGGAATAAGGTTAGTAAGTCTTTGGCAGTCCTCTTAAGATGAAAAGTTCTTCTGCATCTAGTGCTTCAGAGGGGAATGGCAAAAAGCAGCCAAAGTAGGTCAGGACCAGAAAAAACCGTGGGTGTGTAGGAGAAGCTTCTACACAAATCCTGTAGGATGATTTGAGTTATGTGAGAAAATGATAGCCAAGTTCATCTGGGGGGCATGGATTCCCGTTGTTTCTTTGTTTGTTGTTTCACCCACAGTGGAGTTAGGGGGCTGCTTGGAGGGGGTCTTTTGGACGAAGCTGGTCGATTTTCCACGTTGTGCTGGGGGATATCTTGAGAGATTAGCCCAAGGCGAAGAAGTAGTTGCTCTCCCATGTGGAAATTCGAAAAGCCGTAGGATTTCTCTTTGTAGTTGAATTGGAGCCGGAAAGGAAATGACCATCTATATTTGATCATTTTCTGTGAGAGCACTTCTAAGAGTGGTTTAAGTGATCTTCTTTTTTGAATCGTGGTTGGTGAGATGTCGGCGAAAATCTGGATTTTATTGCCAAACAGGGTGATGTCATCCTTGTAGCGGGATCTTTTCATGACCTCTTCTTTAGTCCCGTAAAAGTGTGTCTTGACCACTATGTCCCTGGGGAGGCCGTCTTGGCGGGGGGGTTGAAGCACCCTGTGGGCCCTGTCCAATTCGAGTTTGTCGTCTGGAATGTCAGGGATGATTTCTTTGATTAGGGCTTTGATTGTGTTAGGGATGTCCATGTTGGTTTCAGGGATACCTCGCACTCTAAAGTTATAGCGTCTGCTTCTGTTCTCCAGGTCTTCGATTTTGGCCAACGCATTCTCAAGCTGATCCTGTAGAGAGTGGATACAGGTGGCATGTTGATTGGTGCGTGCTGCGGAGTCGTCTACCGCCTGTTCAATAGCGTCTATTCTAGCCCCTAGGCTCTGGAGATCTGCTTTAATTGATGTGGTAATTTGTATGGCGTTTTGTGCTAGCCCTGTAGCCAGCATGTCTGAGAAGCAGTTCAGCAGTTGTGCCATCTCCGGGGGGTGATTATTTGTGATGGGGGAGGTCTGTGGGGAGTCTGCAATGGTGTCAGGGGAATTAAGAAGGGGGGAGTAAGGGTTGCCGTTCTGCATTCTGCTAAGGAGCGATTCAGTGGATGTAGGTGATGCTAAGTAGTTTTGAGCTCCCATAATGTTACTCACTTGCGCTGTGGTTGGTGTAGATAACGCTGGAGGATACACCGGGCCTTGTGTGTTTGCAGTGTCTCCGCATGGAGCAGTTGCGGCTGCCATCTTGGAAGGTCCCGGGGGAGCTAGGCCAAAGTTCAGCTGCCTATTAACGTCCTTTTTCTGTTGAGATCCGGACATGTAGGCTGGTTCCCTGATGACAGAGGGTCTGATACCTGGTACCTCTGCCGAAATCCGCTAATTTTAGCGTCTGTGCGGAGCTCTGGAGGGCCGGAGCGGTGCGGAGCTCTCGGTCAGCGTGTCGCTCCGGAAGTCCCGCGCATGCGCACCCCAAATGTCATTTTTAAAGGAAAAAATCTCATTTAAAACTGCTTGCGGGTTTAATGTCATGTTGGGTCATGGCAATATGGATGAAAATCAGTGAGACAAATGGCATGGGTACCCCCCAGTCCATTACCAGGCCCTTTGGGTCTTGTATGGATATTAGGGGAACCCCGCACCCAAATTAAAATAAGGAAAGGCCCTATATACTCTGAACAGCAGTATACAGGCGGTGCAAACAAGACAGGGACTGTAGGTTTGTTGTTAAGTAGAATCTCTTTGTAATTTTGAACGGGTACATTTTTAACGTGTTTAGCTCCAGCCAAAAAATCTTTTTTAAGCTTTTTGGAAAACATAGGGAAGGGTTATCACCCCTGTGACATTTGTTTTGCTGTCTTTCCTCCTCTTCAGAAGATTTCACCTCACTTTTTGTCCCAATGAAAAATGTTTTTTGAAAATTTGGGTTTTTTTGTGGAACAAGGATTGGAAAGCATCAGTGGAAAGGAGAAATTGTTTTCCCATATTAACTCTTATGCCGCGTACACACGAGCGGACTTTACGGCGGACTTTGCCCGGCGGACTTTGCCCGGCGGACTTTTCGACGTACTTTCCGACGGACTTTGTGAACGAACGGACTTGCCTACACACAATCCACCAAAGTCCGTCGAATTCGTACGTGATGACGTACGACCGGACTAAAACAAGGAAGTTCATAGCCAGTAGCCAATAGCTGCCCTAGCGTGGCTTTTTGTCCGTCGAACTAGCATACAGACGGCGGACTTTTCGACCGGACTCGATTTCAACGGATAAATTTTAAACAAGTTTCAAATCTAATTCCGTCCAACTTTTGAGAAAACAAAGTCCGCTGGAGCCCACACACATCGAATTGTCCGACGAAATCCAGTCCGCCGGGCAAAGTCCGCCGTAAAGTCCGCTCGTGTGTACGCGGCATAACAGGAGAGAATTTCCCTTCCTAGGGGTAGATTTCATCTCACTTCCTGTTGTCTCCTTCCGTTTGCAAGTAGGAGTCGTTTGTAAGTTAGATGTTTGAAAGTAGGGTCCTGCCTCATATACGCAGCAGAAATTTGGGCCTTAGGTGTTGCTGTGGCCACAACACTGTAAGCCCTCACAGGGCCCTGCTGTGAAATATTAGATCAAGAATTGTAATTACATGCCCCTGTTGAACAGGAGCTGAAAAATTAGGCCTTAGGCACTGGTGCTGGTGCCACAACACTGCAACCCCTCACAGACACTCTAGTTGGAATGCAGGAACGAGCCCTGCTGCAAAGTATTGCATCAAAAATTGTAATTACACGCCCCTGTTAGACAGGGGCAGAAAAATTGGGCCTTAGGCACTGGTGCTGGTGCCACAACACTGCAACCCCTCACAGACACTCTAGTTGGAATGCAGGAAGGAGCCCTGCTGCAAAGTATTGCATCAAAAATTGTAATTACACGCCCCTGTTAGACAGGGGCAGAAAAATTGGGCCTTAGGCACTGGTGCTGGTGCCACAACACTGCAACCCCTCACAGACACTCTAGTTGGAATGCAGGAACGAGCCCTGCTGCAAAGTATTACATCAAAAATTGTAATTACACGCCCCTGTTAAACAGGGGCTGAAAAATTGTGCCTTAGGCACTGGTGGTGGCGCCCAGAACCAAAAATGTTCTTACAAGCTATGAGCGTGATGATTGAGGAGGAAGAGGATAATTACTCAGGGATAGTCACTCAGCATCAGCATAGGCAGTCTTTGAAGGGATCTGAGATTTCAAAAAAAATTATTCGGTTACATCAGCATCAGGTGCTTGGTAGCTGGTGGTGATCCAAGACTGATTCATTTTTATGAAGGTCAGCCGATCGACCGAGTCGGTGGACAGACGCACCCTGTGATCAGTTACCACGCCTCCAGCAGCACTGAATGTGCGTTCCGAAAGAACGCTGGATGCAGGACAGGCCAGTAGCTCAATTGCATACTGTGCAAGCTCTGGCCAGTGATCCATCCTCAAGACCCAGTAACCCAGAGGATTTTCGGTGGGAAAGGTGTCCAAGTCTGATCTTGCCCCTAGGTATTCCTGCACCATGTAAAACAGACGCTGGCGATGGTTGCTGGAACCGATCATACCTTGGGGCTGCGGACCAAAAAATTGTCTGAACGCATCGGTCAGACGGCCACCTTCTCCACCGCTCCTTCTTTGACTGACCGAAGCCTCAGCAACACGTTGTCCAGAAACAGGAGTTTGTAACCTCCCAGTCTCTGGGAACGCATTGCACAGACCTTTCTGCAAGGCCTCCCGAAGATGTTTCATCCTCTGCTCCCTCTGCGATGGCAAGATAAGGTCCGCAACCTTACCCTTGTAACGTGGATCAAGGAGGGTTGCCAGCCAGTATTGGTCCTTTTCCTTGATACCACGAATACGAGGATCCTTACGCAGGCTTTGCAGGATCAGGGAGGCCATGCAGCGTAGGTTTGCTGAGGCATTCGGTCCGGAGTCCTCTGGGTCACTAAGGACAACAACGTCCGCAGCCACCTCCTCCCAGCCACGTACAAGTCCATGTGTTTCTTGGGACTGATCCCTTAAAGACTGCTGCTGATGCTGAGTGCCAGGCTCCACCTCCATACTGACACAATCTTCCTCCTCCTCCTCCTCCTCGTCCTCTTCCTGTGTGATCGGCGGGCACGCAGGAACACTGTCTGGATAAAGGGGGCCTTGAGAGCTAAGGAAGTCCTCCTCTTCCGGCCTCTGTTCTGCCTCAAGTGCCCTGTCCATTATTCCACGCAGCGTGTGCTCCAACAGGTGGACAAGGGGGACAGTGTCACTGATGCATGCACTGTCACTGCTCACCATCCTCGTGGCCTCCTCGAATGGTGACAGGACAGTGCATGCATCCCTGATCATGGCCCACTGGCGTGGGGAAAAAAAACCAAGCTCCCCTGACCCTGTCCTGGTGCCATAGTCGCACAGGTACTCATTGATGACCCTCTGCTGCGTGTGCAGCCGCTGCAGCATGGCCAACGTTGAGTTCCACCTGGTGGGCATGTCACAGATTAGGCGGTTCTTGGGCAGGTTAAACTCATTTTGGAGGTCCGTCAGCCGAGCACTGGCATTATATGACTGGCGGAAATGCACACAGACTTTCCTGGCCTGCCTCAGGACATCCTGTAAGCCCAGGTACCTGCCCAAGAACCGCTGCACCACCAAGTTAAGGACGTGAGCCAAACAGGGCACATGGGTCATTTGTCCCTGTCGGAGGGCAGAGAGGAGGTCGGTGCCATTGTCGCAAACCACCATTCCTGCCTTAAGTTGGCGTGGCGTCAACCACCTCTGAACCTGCCCCTGCAGAGCTGACAGAACCTCTGCCCCAGTGTGGCTCCTGTCCCCCAAGCACACCAGCTCAAGCACTGCATGGCATCTTTTGGCCTGCGTACTTGCGTAGCCCCTTGAATGACTACGGAGCACTGCTGGTTCCGAGGAAGAGGCCATGGAGGAAGAAGAAGAGGAGGGGGTGGAGGAGAGAGGTGTGTCACAATCAGCATTTTGGAGGCGTGGTGGCGGAACAACCTCCAACACTACTGCACCTTGTCCTGCATCCTTCCCAGCTGCCAGCAGAGTCACCCAATGCGCCGTGAAACTTAGGTAACGTCCCTGTCCATGCCTGATGGACCATGAGTCAGTGGTAATATGCACCTTACCGCTGACCGCCCTGTCCAGCGAGGCATGGACATTGCCTTCCACATGCCGGTAGAGAGCAGGAATCGCCTTCCGTGAGAAAAAGTGGCATTTGGTACCTGCCACTGAGGAACCGCACATTCCACAAACTCACGGAAGGGGGCAGAGTCTACCAACTGAAAAGGCAGCAGTTGAAGTGCTAGCAATTTTGCCAAGCTAGCATTCAACCGCTGGGCATGTGGATGGCTGGGAGCAAACTTTTTTCGGCGGTGCAGCAGCTGGGGCAGGGAAATTTGCCTGGTACAATCTGACGTCGGTGTACCAAAAGCAGATTGCCCACAAGTACTTGGCTGTGACACACCTAATTCTACACCTTCATTCCTCTCACTGCAGGTCTCAGAGAGGACTGGAGGTCTAGTGGGGTTGGAAATCTCAGCTGATGAGGAGCAAGGAGAGATCCTCTTTGTTCTTTGGTGTGGGTCTTTTAGATACGCTTGCCAACGAACTGCATGGCAGGTCAACATATGTCTGGTCAAGCATGTGGTACCCAAGCGGGAGATGTTTTGGCCATGCGAGATACGCTTGAGACATATGTTGCAAATAGCAGCGGTGCGATCTGATGCACTCGTCTCAAAAAAGGCCCACACCAAAGAACTTTTTGAATAACGCGCAGAGACTGCAGCGCCCTGCACATGTGGAGCTTTGGGGTGTGATGCAGTCAATGTGCTGCCCTTAGGCTGGCCCCTGGAGGGCATCCTGCCTCGTTGGTGATGTGCCGCCTCCTCCTCCTCCTCCTCCTCCTCCTCTCTCCTATCATGCACCCACGTTGAGTCAGTGACCTCATCATCCCCTCCCTCCTCATCACTGGAGCAAACCTGGCAGTATGCTGCAGCAGGGGGAGCATGACTGCCAGATTGCTGTCCTTCTTGGGCACCTCCTCTGTCCGTGCTCATGTTACTGCCTTCATCGAGCTCAGTATCATCATCAGAGCCTTCCAAACGCTGGGCATCCTCCTGGAGCATGTACCCAACACTGTGGTCAAACAGTTCGAGGGAATCCTCAGGAGGACATGGTGGAGCTAGGGAAGGAGTCACTGATGACATTGAGCTGAGGGAAGAGGCCGCTGCTTTGCCAGACAAAGCACCCTGGGCATGGGTGAGAGAGTATGAGGAGGATGAGGACGGTTTGGTCATCCACTCGACCAAGTCTTCCGCATGTTGCGGCTCAACACGGCCAGCTGCCGAAAAAAAGGCCAAGTGTGTCCCATGGCCACGTGCTGATGAGGATGCACCGTCTCCACGACCAGCACTAGACACAGAGCCTGCTTGCCCTCTCTTATTGGCTTGTGACTGTCTGCCTCTCCTTCTTGGCCTTCCAGACATACTAATGGCCTGTAGCTGCACTAAGCTGGGATAGAACACCAGTAATTTTCTTCAGGTAGCTTTATATACTGTAACCAGACAAGCCTGCCTGTCAGTAGGAAGATAACAGGAACGGATCTAGCTGAACACTGTGAGCAGGACGCATTGTACTAAATGTAAATAGTCTAGCTGCCTGACCGTGGTACTAATAGGATCAAACAGAACACCGGTAATTTTCTTCAGGTAGCTTTATATACTGTAACCAGACAAGCCTGCCTGTCAGTAGGAAGATAACAGGAACGGATCTAGCTGAACACTGTGAGCAGGACGCACTGTACTAAATGTAAATAGTCTAACTGCCTGACCGTGGTACTAATAGGATCAAATAGAACACCAGTAATTTTCTTCAGGTAGCTTTATAAACTGTAACCAGACAAGCCTGCCTGTCAGTAGGAAGATAACAGGAACGGATCTAGCTGAACACTGTGAGCAGGACGCACTGTACTAAATGTAAATAGTCTAGCTGCCTGACCGTGGTACTAATAGGATCAAATAGAACACCAGTAATTTTCTTCAGGTAGCTTTATATACTGTAACCAGACAAGCCTGCCTGTCAGTAGGAAGATAACAGGAAAGGATCTAGCTGAACACTGTGAGCAGGACGCACTGCACTAAATGTAAATAGTCTAGAAGATAACAGGAACGGATCTAGCTGAACACTGTGAGCAGGACGCACTGCACTAAATGTAAATAGTCTAGAAGATAACAGGAACGGATCTAGCTGAACACTGTGAGCAGGACGCACTGCACTAAATGTAAATAGTCTAGAAGATAACAGGAACGGATCTAGCTGAACACTGTGAGCAGGACGCACTGCACTAAATGTAAATAGTCTAGAAGATAACAGGAACGGATCTAGCTAAACTGAATACAGTGTATATATATATATATATGCAACACCTGGGATGCATATATATACACAATACACTGTAAGTGCAGCTAACTGACTGACTGTTCTGCCTAATCTATCTAACTCAAATCAAATGACACTGTCTCTCTCTCTCTCTATCTCTTAGCACACCGGAACACACACTACACAGGGCCGCCGTGCAGGTGGCCTTATATAGTGTGGGGCGTGTACTAAATCCCCTGAGCCATAATTGGCCAAAGCCTCCTTGGCTTTGGCCAATTACGGCTCTCTGTTCAGGCGGCGCTGTGATTGGCCAAGCATGTGGGTCATAGTGCATGCTTGGCCAATCATCAGCAAGCAATGCACTGCGATGCCGCAGTGAATTATGGGCTGTGACGCTCCACACGAATTTGGCGCGAACGGCCCATATCGTTCGCAATTCGGCGAACGGGCGAACAGCCGATGTTCGAGTGGAACATGGGTTCGACTCGAACACGAAGCTCATCCCTACTAGAGAGCTACTTTGTTCCAGACAATCAGAGGTTCCTGCTCACAGTATGTACCCAGTAGGGGTGACAGGTCCTACCTCCTGTTGAGGTTGTAAACTACGTAGATATGGGTGGCTCAGGTGGAAATATTTCTTTGTAGAATTACATCTGATATTTATCATTCACCCTGCTATGTCATTTGTTGTAAACAAAGCTTTGTATTTTATGTATCTAATGCAAATTTACAATAAAAATCTATGGTTAAAAAAATAAATTCAAAATACTAACAACTACTTACAAAGCCATCCACAACTCTGCCCCCAGCTACATTACTAACCTTGTCTCAAAATACCAACCTAATCATTCTCTTTGTTCTTCTCAAGACCTCCTGCTCTTTAGCTCCCTCATCACCTCCTCCCATGCTCACCTCCAGGACTTTTCCAGAGCCTCTCCAAGACTATGGAACTCCTTAACCCAATCTGTCCATTTATCAGCTACTCTATTAGCTTTTAGACGATCCCTGAAAACCCTCCTCTTCAGAGAAGCCTACCCTACCCACACCTAAGAACTGTATTTTAATTTTGTCCATCTGATCGTCCCCCACAGCTACTACCCTTTGTTCCACTTCTCGATCTAGATTGTAAGCTCTAACGAGCAAGGCCCTCTGATCCCTCCTGTATGGATTTGTATTGTAATTGTACTGTCTTCCCCGATGTTGTAAAATGCTGTGCAAACTGTTGGCGCTATATAAATCCTGTATTATAATAATAGTCCCAGCTAGCGGTCTCCAGAGTGGTGCCAGCAGCAGGAAAGAAGAGATCTTCAGGTCATTGTGAAGCAATACCTTGGGCATAATAGTATAAGGCTGCTTTCACACTGATGTGCTGCGGTTTACCCACACCACAGGTGCAGTGCAGTGTAACTGCGGGTTTGCTGCGCTTAGCCATAGACTTCCATTTTATCCTGGGGGTTTGCTGCACTTTCTGCATTCAGGAGTTTTGCTGCACTTTTAGAAAGCACACCACACCGGCAGGATAAAATAGAAGTCTATGGCAAAGTGCAGCTAACACAGGAAAGTTGCAGATGCACAGCGCTGCACCAGCGGTGCAGGTAAACCACAGCGCATCAGTGAAAGCAGCCTTATAGGGGGCTCACAACAGTAAGGGTTCATTTATATTTGCAGTTTGGGGGGTGGTAAAACCTCATAGTTAAGATGTGTTTTTATCACCCCCACCCCAACTGCACCCAGTGGCCAGGGATGTGCACATATCGCAGCTGAAGCAGGAGTTATACACCCTGACATTTTTGGTGAGTGTAACACCTGCCAAGCATGGCCCATTCAAGTGAATGAGGCCACTGTGCAGGTGCCCTTCAACCTTGTGCAGTTCAGCATAGAAGGGGTTAAAGCTGTCAGCGTTGTGTTCCTTTCTCATAATCTGCTTTACCACTTGGACCCAGCAGAAGCATGCAGTTATAGGGCACTTGCAGAGAGGCCCCATTTACTTGAAAGGGTTGCAATGGGCAGGCGGTAGCACCCACCAAAGGCAACAGGGGGCTTAATTCCTGCTGCGGCATGTGTACACCTTTAGCTGCTGTCTCAGGGATTAGGGGTGGTAAATTTGTGACTCAGCCACAGGGTTTTACCACCCCCAACTTTATGTGTGAATGAGCCCCAAGGGTGCTGCTGTCCAATGCAGCTAAGGGCTCATTCACAATTTCAACAGGCTGTGCTGCTCCTCTGAAAAGTGATCAGAGTGTGTTTGTCATGTGGTGAGGAGGCAATATGTTGCCTCCTCACCACCTGATTTAAACCCATTGCAATGCATGCGACTGTGATATGGTAGTAAGGCAATTAGATGTTTAAATCCGGTTTGAGGAGGTGACACTGTGCCCGGTGATCTTTGACTTCTCCCATGTTGTTCAGGTAGATCTCCACCTCTTTAAGGTTGCCTACCCTAGACATAGGTCAATTCTGATATGGCCTACAACTGCACTTTAGGTTCGGTATACACTGGAACCAGTTGCAGATCGCACAGTAACGCTGTGCATCCCCAGTCTCCGTTTCTGGGACGAATCAGGGATGAATCTTTGCCTGAATACGGCCCTGAAACGGTGCCAAAGACCAAAGTGCAGTGCGCTCCGCAGCCGCCCTGGGGATATGTTAACCGGCTCCATAGAGAGCTCCATAGAGAGCTGGTCATATTCTCCTGCTATGCGAATTGGATGCAGAGAAACCCTCTTCCAATTTGCATAGGTGTAAACTCAGCCTAAAGCTTTAAATTGCATTATATAAAAACTAACAATAATGTTTTTTGGGGACAAACCACAGAAATGTTGAGATACCATAAAAGTGCAGATGCCACCCCAACATACCCACCCCCAAATAAAATACAAACACCAACTTCAGGATGAAAATGGCCACGTGCCTTTATTGGGGTTTTAATAATCTGAAAGAAAATCAGTACTAAGACCATGCACATTCTGAATACAAGTTATTTTTTCTATTACTCTTTAATACAACAGTATCTTAACAGGCTAGAAACCCTCAAATGAAAATACACAGCAGGTATCTAAGTGTAGCAGGTACCTCTCCAAGCTGATGGAATCCATGAGGGAAGGAGCTGCCTGCTAGAAGCTGTATGGGCTTTTTCACCTCCCTTCCTCTTTTCTCACACACACAGAGACACACAGAGCTGCCTGCTCTGTAGCCTCCCTATTGGAAGAGACTGAGAGCCAATCACCAGGAAACAGCAGCAGGGAAGTGTGGAATATGAAGTCTAAACACAGGGCAGCCTGATTGACTGTGTAAGGGCGCAGGACTGCAAATCCCAGGCTGCACTGCTCAGAGTCAGGAGGATTGTGGGAGAGACTATAAAAGATACTGAGGGACTAGGCCAAAAAGCTTGCTCCTGGATCCCATCAGGAGAGCAACCCCTCTGTTGCTATGTGTGAGGGGATTGCGGCCTACCAAGGGGCATACAGTCTGCAGCCCAGCCCAGAGGAACAGAACCTGCATGCTCCAGTAGGACACTCTGCAGCCGCGCGGAACATCAACGGAAGAGGCCGTTCCAACAGCTCGGAGACAGAACACCATCCCGACACACCTGCAGCCAGGAGAGCCCATCGATCACTCTGTGGAGGACCGCTGATTGCGTATAGGATTGGTGAGAAGGCTTTGCCCAGGAACCTTATTGCCTTCCGTAAGATACCACACCTGAATACTGTGTACAGACACCTATTATCTGGATCACATAGAGGAGTGCTAAATCACAGCACCAGCTACTTTACATTCCTCCTCATCACTCTGTTATATTGAGGGACCCTTGTCCACAGAGCTCCTACAAGAGAATAAACGCAAAGCTTTGCTCATAACACATTACTGTGGTGGCTCTTAAAGGGGACACGCCCCAGGTGTTTAAATGACTGCATTGTGTGTATTGGAAGTGTAGCGCCAACCTACTTAGGTGTGTGCTAAAATAAGCAGTTAGGACTAATGCTAGGTAAATTGCCAGTGTTTTACCCTGTTGGTGTAAGCTGGTGGGTTAATGTGGTTGGGAGGTTAGTTAGAGTAGAGGAAGGCGTGGCCACCTACACTCTGCCTGCAAGATTTCCATCACTTTCTATGACATGTATTGGAAAGTGGGAGGATTAAAGGAATAGAGTGGCGGGTAGTCTTTTGGAGACCCCTCTGAACCAATCATTGTTTTGCTTGGGCAGAGGCGGGACTACTATAAAAGAAAAGGTCACATGCTTCCAGGGGAGTCTGGGAACTGAGGAGAAGAAGACAGCATGTAAGGGCTGGTGCAGCTCGGGTGCTCTCCCCTTCGGGGGAGGGGAACGTGCCATGTGGAGAGGAGAAATGGAGGAAATGTCAGGAGGAAGTTGCTACTACTGACAGAAACAAGGACTGGGAGGGGACCTTCTGTGGCAAGCATGGACGGTTGCTCAGGCGAACACGTGAGTGTAAACCCAGGGGAACAGTGCTTCTAAGAGACTTTAAAAGTGTTAAAGTGCGAGTCTTGGAAGAGAAGGTACAGAGCTTGGCCTTAAAGAATCAATACCTCGCAAAGAGCATTGATGTGCGGGTCAATACAGGAGGGAGTTGGGCCTTAAAGAATTAACACCCTGGAGGAATCCAATCAGTCAGCTCAAAGAACTTTATTCAGAGTATCGTTCTTTGGGTATAACTTGGAAGTGTTGTACGGTCAGGAAATAGTAACAAACAGGAGGAAGGAAAGCTGCATAACACAATTGAAAGCCAGTGCAAGTTAGAAGTTATTCACAGTGGCTCTACATGTTCTGGACTATGTGCTCACAGAATTTGCTTCGCTTATTGCCAAATCTGCAAGAGTTATTCAGAGTGACTCTGTAATGCAGTACTACAATGAGTGCCGGAAAAGAATAAAGTTAAATATTTAAACGTTATGGACTGTCTGCTGTGTCAATCTATGAGGGGAAAGGGGGTAACACGCTACAGAAAAGAATGAATTACCCAGCAGCTCCTACGTGGTAGTGCTCTACAGAAGTATATATTTTATAGGCCGGCCTGGGATTCCTCTTTAGCCATAGCATACTACATACATCAAAAGTGGGTTTGGGGAAGCCTATTTAATCTGTGTACATTGTTATTTACCCTTTATTTGTTGCACAGTATTACTGACTGTGCTTTCTTTTAGTGTTTGTACAGGGTTTTTCGAGTGTTTTTTTTGCAGGCATTTTTGTCTGATTGTCTTATTTTAATTATTTTTAGCCAATGGAAAGCTAGTCAGTATAGAAAAAAAACATGCAATTTTTTGTGCATTCCCACTGAAGTCTACTGCAGCCGAAAACACTTAAAGCTTGTAGCCTAAAAGACTCTCATCTACTTGTCTGAACTACAAGCTTTAACCGCACTACACTCAGGTGTGAATAGACACAACTGAAAACCATGGGATATTTGACGTAGAAGATTTTGGAGCTTCTAACTGCAAAACATTAAGGAGTAGAAGGGACAGAGAATGCACCTGTAAGTGCAATATGCGAGCAATTTATTTTTGCACACAATGTTAAAAACACTTACAAGAAAATGATTAAAATAGGCTCATCAAATTGGTATGTGCCTGACGGGGCTCCTGCGCCTATCATTCTATGTCCCAGCAGCTCAAGGGTGAATGGATAAGATGGGTAGGAATAGTTACCGCTCTTCTGGGACCACGATGGAACAGACGCTGTGCCTGAGGAATGCACGGACCAGAAGTTACGCCAGGAAAAGGGGTGGTGACACGTTTCGGGGCATGTGCATTATGCTCCTACTTCAGGTTTGAAGAAGGAGACTAATGAGCATGCTCCAAAACATTAACCCCCCACCCCAGATGCTAACTACACATACTGTAGGCTACCTGTCTATAAGAATATGTATATACTGTAATTGAATGTGCATATTCTGGGCAGAGGTGTACTTTAAAGGTGAAGTATTTAGAGTCAGAAACTACATTCATTTAAAAAAAACATTAAAGTAACCTGTATAGTCTTAAAGTCTCAAGAGATAACTTCAGACACATTCAGCAAATGACTTGTTCATCTTAAAGGTTTACCATACAAAACAGGTGAGTGGATGGGAAGCTTGCTGGTTACCATTGAAGATTTCCAAAGATTTTCTGGTATGCCAGTCATGGATAAAGGAACAGACACACCACCACTGAATGACTGATCTTCCGCCTAAATTCCAGACACCAATTTCAGTAAGTGCCATGTGGACGTCTTGCTCAACTTTTTCATCTAGCAGATCCCATTTCTCAGCAGCAACGAGGTCCTGTAAAATGGAAGGAAAAAAACACCAAACAGACTGCAACAGAAAACAGTAGCATTTATGATACTTGATTATCAACCACATGGGCCATCAACTACAAAAACATATAAAAAGGGATACTTTTAGTGAACTGTGGTTTGTGGATAGGTACAGCAGCCCCGTGAGATCACCACATTACTCCCCACGGCCCAGTGATGTAGCTTGTGTATTAGACAACTGGGGCACCATCCCATTTCTAATGGGGCGTACACATGGTCAGACTTTTCGACTACAAAAGTGTGGACAATCCGATCGTGTGTGGGCTTCCCCGGACTTTCAGCGGACTTTTCCAGTCACAAATCTGGCGGACTTTAGATTTGGAACTTGCTTCAAATCTTTACGTCATAACTCCGCCGGACCCAGAAATCCGCTCGTCTGTATGCTAGTCCGACGGACAAAAACCAACGCTAGGGCAACTATTGGCTATCAAATTCCTTATTTTAGTCCGGTGTATGTCATCACGTATGAATCCGTTGGACTTTGGTGTGATCGTGTGTAGGCAAGTCCGGTCATTAGAAAGTCCATCGAAAGTCCGCCAAAAGTCAGTCGAAAGAAAGTCTGTCGGACAGGCTGTCGGACTTTTGTAGCTGAAAAGTCCGACCGTGTGTACGCCCCATTAGTGTCAAAATAATTTTCAGCAATCTTGGAAGTAAATTAATACTATAAATTGCAAGAAAATGGAGTGAATCATAATCATGCTAGAAAAAATAAATAAAAGAAATTCAAGCGCATGTAGTGTGCCACAGCAAAACATGAGAATACAATTGGGATGGTTTAATATTGATATGTCTGTAGGGATTAGGTTATAGTAATATAGTCCTCCCAACAGCAGTGACTATAAAGGAATAAAAAAACGGCAATTCTGATAATGCATACAGTACAAGAAGGTTTAAAGTGGACTTCCAGCCTAACACTAACTATGTTTAAGAATGTCCCCTCCCCCTCCTGCTATCTATGGTACCCAAAATGTATAAAAAATGATCTGTATACTTACTTCATTTTTGTCCGGTCTTTTGATCACCTTTGCTAGTTAGTGGCTACTGCAGGGGAGGTGCTAACAATGGCTGAGACATGGGAGGCTTTACTGGCCAGTAGGTGTCATCCAGCCCACACTATAAAGGCCATCCCCGTAGGTGAGTTTACTAGAGCAAGAAGAAACTGCTCCACTGAGGTTCTAAGTCCTCCCTCAGAGAGATTTACAGGCTTTTATTCTCCTTGGTGTCTTCTCTTTGCTCCTCATCTGGGATTTCGACCCCTACCATACCTCAAGTCCTCTAAAAAACCTGCACTGAGAGGAATGAAGGTATAGCAATAGGTGCCACAAGTACTTGCAGGCAATCTTCTAGCAGTACACCACCAGTTGATTTCAGCAGGCAAATTTCGCTACCCCAGTTGCTGATCTGTAAAAAAAACACTGTCCCAGCCATCCACATGCTAAGCGTCTAAATGCTAGCTTGGCCAAATTGCTAGCACTACAACTGCTGCATTTTCAGTTTGTAGACTCTGCCCCCTTTCGTGAATTTGTGGAATGTGCTGTACCTCAGTGGCAGGTTCCAAAAAGAAATTTATTTTCACGTAAGGCCATTCCAGCTCTCTACCGTCATGTGGAAGGCAATGTTTTGGCCTTGTTTGACAGGGCGGTCAGCAGCAAGGTGCATATTACCGCTGACTCATGGTCAGAGGTCAAGAGCCTCTAGAAGTGATAGAGGCTCATTCAACTAGGTCCAGCCATATGTCTCTATGTTCAGTGAAGCGCATGCAAAATGTCTATGGAGACATCTGCCATGCAGCAAGCAGGTGCCTGCCTCAGGAGCTAC
The DNA here is from genome assembly GCA_037952925.1 of Lithobates clamitans. NCBI lineage: Eukaryota > Metazoa > Chordata > Amphibia > Anura > Ranidae > Lithobates > Lithobates clamitans. The sequence goes on from JBBGZY010000788.1 coordinate 2,207,494, forward strand.
AGGGAAGATCCAGGGGCTTGTACATAAGTGGACTTCGATGGAATCACAGTTCAGGCTTCCATGTCCATTGTAATAAAGTTTGATTATACATTTTAGCCCTCCCTGTTTAGCTTGTTATTTATTACATGAATACTGCTATGTTGGCATCAGGAAAATGGAAACTTGTATCAAAAACGTAATTTTCCTTTCCTGACGCCAATCCATGGCAGCATGCGAACCCTCTTGATATTTTTACGGAGAATGTGGGAGGTTGCTCTAGCTTTTCTGTTCTAGATTTTAAGGTTTTGTGGGTGGAGATAGGGGCTGAGCTATATCACATGTATACTGCCATGGATTGGCATTAAGAAAGGAAAATCATGGTATGTATTTGATACGATTTTACATTTTTTGTAGAGTAGGATAGGCTTTGACCCGTGTCAAATTTTTGTTTCTGTCTGTGGCCCTGTTGCAGATTTTCCCTCACTTCCTGTTTTTGAAACCATTGTCAGCAAGACAAGAAATGATGTAAATCTCACTAATGGGGCCCTGGATAGCAGTAAAAACCTGACAGAAGTTATAATCTTTCTCTATTTTAAATCTAAAAATTGAGAAAAAATGTTTTTGGCTTGACAAACCCTTTTAGAAACAAATTGGCAGGCTTCAAAGAACATTTAATTATTACGGCAGTGGGGCATTGTGGCAGTTAACCTAACATAAGGTGCCATAAATCCTGTCCCCAGGATTAACTCTTGTTGTAGTGTAACCATTTCAGTGAATTATTTATTGCAAAATTTTCCGCTTTTTGAATACGATTTCTGCTTCTCCTTCTCCCCTTATTGCAGCCACATTGCTGTTCTTTCTGTAATTTTCTATATATGTGTCCTTCTATTACTCCAAAGTATTTGGCATTAATCGTCCTAACTTTTTAATCCCCATGGCTCAATTATACCAATAAGATAAATATTGATAATTCTTTGCTTTCTCTCTAAGTTAATACAATCTCATTCACTATTCACCTTTACCTTGTCTTTTTAACTTTAAATACAACCCAGCTTGGCAAACCCTACACCCTCCTCTTTTTCTTTCTCCCCTTTTTTTTTTTCTCTCTTTCTCCTTACGTCCTTTTTTCTACCGATTACACAACTTTTGGTAATCCAAACCTCTATTATCTAAATTTAAATTTAAAACATTTAAGTATTATAACAAATAGATTTAAGGGCGCCAAATAACTAGATTAGTGCCTAAATCTGTATAGATCAATATAAGGCTGCTGCCCCTTTAATAGTGGTAACTGCACTATACTGATAATCAAGATCTAAAATAAAATAAAGGCGCTGCCCCTTTAAATTAACTTTAAAATATGTAAGCCAATACATCTATAAAACTTGTGTCAACAACAATGCAGAAATAAAATAATACAAAAAAAATGCAATAAAGTGTCAGAGCAAATAATTGATAGCATAAAAAGTCAATATATCTTTAAGGGTAGCCAAACACAGTGTTTCTTCAGGAATTATAGTGCTCATATCTTGCAATTACTGTGCTCAAGTAGCCCCAGGGCTGCTGGAGAATTGAACTCTGTTCCTATGAGAAGTGGATCTGTTCACTTTCTGCTTGATTGTCACTTGGTGGGCGAAAGGTTCTGGTGAGCGCATAGACATATATTTTTTCATTTGGTGGAGCACAGTAATTGAAAGATATGAGCACTATAATTCCTGAAGAAACACAGTGTTTGGCTATCCTTAAAGATATATGGACTTGTTATGCTATGTATTATTTGCTCTGACACTTTATTGCATTTTTTGTATTATTTAATTTCTACATTGTTATTGACACAAGTTTTATAGATGTATTAGCTTACATATTTTAGGTTGATTTAAAGGAGCAGCACCTTTCTTTTTATTTTATTATATGTTTAAGTATTATGCACATTTATTTATATTTGATTAATATGCAGCATTTGATACCATTAATCCATTAATTATAAAGTTATATATCACCTTTATGTACAACCCAATTTATGTATCCTATTCTATTCTGTTCAAAAAAAATATTGTACCACAAAGTATTTGGCACGGGTAACTGAAAATGGGTCAAATTAAAAGAGTAGTGGTCTCCAAACTGTGGCCCGGGGGGCCAGATGCAGCTCTTTACCTGCTTTTATCTGGCTCTTGGGGCACTAATTCATCTGATGATACAAACAATGGGGCATAATTCCCCCGACTGACGCCAGTGAAGGGGGTAGATTTCCTCCCTATGAACACATCCCACCTAATGTCAGAGGGGGTAGCAATGATTATTAAAAATTATTACAAATAGAGTCTCGCTGGATACACATGTCTAACCAATTAAGGAACTGGAAGAATTTGCCCCCTTATTGACCAGGCCATTTTTTGTGATACGGCACTGCGTCGCTTTATCTGACAATTGCGTGGTTGTGCGATGCTGTATCCAAACAAAACTGATGTCCTTTTTTTTCCACAAATAGAGCTTTCTTTTGGCGGTGTTTGATCATCTCTGCGGTTTTTACTGTTTGCGCTATAAACAAAAAAAAAGACCAAAAATTTTGGAAAAAAAACAATATTTTTTTACTTTTTGCTATAATACATATCCAAATTTTTTTTTAAAAAAAATAATATTTTCATCAGTTTAGGCCAATATGTATTCTTCTACATATTTTTGGATTTTTGGTAAAAAAAAAAAAAATCGTAATAAGCTTATATAGATTGGTTTGCGCAAAAGTTATAGCATCTACAAAATAGGGGATATATTTATGGGGGTTTTTTTATAATTTTTTTTTTTTTACTTTTCACTGGCAGCGATCAGTGATTTTTAGCGGGACTGTCATATTGCGGCGGACTGATCAGACACTTTTGACACTTTTTTGGGACCAGTGACATTTATACAGCGATCAGTGCTAAAAATAGCCACTGATTACTTTATAAATGTCACTGGCAGGGAAAGGGGTTAACACTCGGGGGCGATCAAGGGGTTAAATGTGTTCCCTCATGTGTGTCTCTAACTGTGGGGGGAGGGGACTGACTGGAGGAGGAGACCGATCGATCACTGTGTCTAAAATCCCTAGGAACAGCAGACTTGTCTCTCCTCCCCTGACAGAACAGAGATCTGTCTGTTTACATTGACAGATATTTGACAGATATTTATATTCTCTCCATTATATGAGCTATTGTAAATGTACATATCTGCAACTTTGGCCATCCAATTAGCAAATAGCCCCTTTGCGTAAGCATTTAAATGTATGATCTTGTTTTGTTTTTTATAGACAATAATCGGGGGGGGGGGGGTGTCTTTGCCTCCCTATTTATGATACCATTTTTTAAGTGCTTTTCTATAAAGCCTAGTATTTAGGTGCCCGCACGGATACCCGGGGGTATCACCGAATGTTCCTGGTGCTGCCTGCTCCACGTGCCGCCCTATGCTGCCCCACTTGGTCTATTTTCATCTATTTCCCTCAGTGTGATTCATTGTCACTGACCGCCCAGGATTCTGCTCTCTTTTATGAGATGAAGACTTCCTACCACTGGGTGGTGCTCATCCATGGATCCTAGAGTACTAGAACCCTATAGTGCCGAGGAGACTGAGACATGGCAGTGACGGTGCATTCGCGGCGCATCATTACATCCGCACCTGGCTGTGCTTAACGCCTGCTGGGTGGGAGGCATATAATAGCCGACAATGCGGGAATTCATGCAGCCCACAGGCCTTTTTGCAGGTGGGTTTCTTTCTTCTGGTTATTCGTTGTTAATACTAGACTAATGTTTTAACTGTAAGATCAGTCTTTGTGCCTTGAGTTGACACAGATTGATTTTGTACTTGGCATATTTTGGCTAAGTGTATCCTTTTTCTGCTTTTGCATTGCAGTATGACATCTAAACCAACTTGCCTTGTGGTTTGTGCCCCCACTGTCATTCGTTTATACAGCTTAATCTACAGTATCTCACAAAAGTCAGTACACCCTTCACATTTTTGTAAATATTTTCTTCTATCTTTTCATGTGACAACACTGAAGAAATGGCACTTTGCTACAATGTAAAGTAGTGAGTGTACAGCTTGTATAACAGTGTAAATTTGTTGCCCCCTCAAAATAACTCAACACACAGCCATTAATGTATAAACCGCTGGCAACAAAAGTGAGTACACCCCTAAGTGAAAATGTCCAAATTGGGCCAAATTAGTCATTTTCCCTCCACGGTGTCATGTGACTCATTAGTGTTACAAGGTCTCAGGTGTAAATGGGGAGCAGGTGTGTTAAATTTGGTGTTATCGCTCTCACTCTCTCATACTGGTCACTGAAAGTTCAACATGGCACCTCATGGCAAAGAACTCTCTGAGGATCTGAAAAAAAGAATTGTTGCTCTACATAAAGATGGCCTAGGCTATAAGAAGATTGCCAAGACCCTGAAACTGAGTTGCAGCTTGGTGGCCAAGACCATACAGAGGCTTAACAGGACAGGTTCCACTCAGAACAGGCCTCACCATGGTCGACCAAAGAAGTTGAGTGGACATGCTCAGCGTCATATCGAGACGTTGTCTTTGGGAAATAGAGGTATGAGTGCCGCCAGCATTGCTGCAGAGGTTGAAGGGGTGGGGGGGTCAGCCTGTCAGTGCTCAGACCATACACCGTACACTGCATCCAATTGGTCTGCATGGCTGTCATCCCAGAATGAAGCCTCTTCTAAAGATGATGCACAAGAAAGCCTGTAAACAGTTTTCTGAAGACAAGCAGACTAAGGACATGGATTACTGGATCAATGTCCTGTGGTCTGATGATGTGAAGGAATGTGATGTAGATAATAATAATAGTAATCTGAAAATGTCTATCTTCTTATGTGCATACATATTTTTCTCCTTACTCATTATATAAGTATACAGGTTTGCTCTGTTCCTATATTTTCTCAAAATGGCGGGTACCCCCTACATCCCACACATCAGAAGAACGCGGAACTGAAGATAAAACCAAAGACAGCCAAACCTCGTTATGAACATTCTCCATTTTCTTTTTCTATCTTAACCAATGAGATGTACCTATTAGACTAACATAGCAATGACGTATTTGTGTGTATAAAACATTAACACCGCCTTGAATAAATTAGAAGTGTAAAAAGTAACGGTGCTGAGCGTGTCTCAGAGTGTTTACTTTTATATGCATGCATATCCACACTTTTCAAATTAGAGACAGCAGCAGATAACCTTGGGCTCGATTGGAGCTCTTAATCATTTCCTTAACAGATGGTGCCGAAACCCAGGACCTCAGGCTACAGTCGAAGCTATACCGCGACAAGCATTCGGGCGTTAATTGAAAGATAACAGAGGGGGTCTTTGCGCAGCCCTAACAGTACCGGTGAGTTTGATTTATATTCTTACCACTGTACGACTCTCTTATCTTTCGGTTGACGGCTGGATTCTGTCGGTATGCTGAGACTGTCTTAGAGGCAGGTATTTCCTCGCCTGAGGTTGTTTAACAAACCTGCTGATGGGTTTCTGCTGACTGTATTTGTTCACTGTCTGCCATTCTTTAGGCTGCGAAACTCAGCAGTCTAAGGGTGCTACATGTGTGAATGTGTGTTCTCATTTCCAGACGAGCTGTCGGCTTCTGGAATGAGATGGGTTATTGTGGCAGTCGGTTATAGGACGGGTTACTCAAGGATTTGTCGGATCTTTAAAGGGAAATCTCAGCTGCTGGCGTTGCAGTCTGAAAGCATTACAGATGTGTCACCCCCAGATGTGCTGTCGGCCTCTGGGAGGTAACTGTAATGACGGCCTATAACTGGATTGTGAAGGGGGTGACGTCTGCCCCTGGGGTTATCTTAGCCTGCTGAAATTTTGCAGTTCGAAGAGTGGCAGGTGTAATGTCCTGTCGTGAGTGTATTTGTGATTTACTGTTTGCTACGTTGCTCCCTATTACCCCTGACGTGTTTGTTTTTGTACTGAGATTAACGGTACATTACAGGGTTATAGCAAACAGTAGCAACTAGGAGCGCAATAAGTGCCCCCACCGAAGGAATTTTTGATAAAGAACGCTGAGAAAAATATTAACTCCTTGGTTGTATGTATTCCCCTCTCAAGCCGTTAGCCGAGAAACAGAAAGTGATATTGTAAAGAAGGAGAGAAGAAGATGTTGAAATAGTTAACAAAGTTGAAAGAAGTGGCGAAAGTTATGTTGCTGAAGAGACAGGGAGAAAAATCCTGTGTGATAAAGAAAATTGGATAAAGGAAGTTAAGAAAGATGGCGATTGTATTATGTATGTGTATCACAGAGCCGATGATATGTTGGAACTTGAAACAAAGGAGGGGAGGGACAGCACTGCCCTCCGTCTAACAACCACTCCTTTCTCACCACCCAAGCACAACCCACTGTGACAACTCAGCCCGGCGGCCATCTTAGTGCACCCATGCCTTCACTTTCTACCCAGTCCAGTGCACTTCCTGCCGGCGGCCATCTTGGTACACCCAGTAAGCTTAAACAGCCTGTACCCAGCCCTCCCTGTTTTAAACCAAGATGGTTCATACCACACACCTGTCTTCCCCAATACGGGAGCATCACATTCCCAGGCCGGATATGTTAATGATGAAGAAGCGTCTGAGTGGGAAGCCCAACAGCAGGCAGCAAGGCCACCCACTGATTTAACCCCCAATCCGGCTCCGGACTCACAGTTCCGAGCGGATCTCAAACACATGCTGGCAACCGTAAAGAACAGTGCCCCTTGCCAGCCCCTGCCCCAACAACAGTCTCGGTTACCAGAAGGGGCACCAGTGATGTATGTAGCTTTTACTCTATCACAAGCAGCGGCTTTAGTGACAAGTCTGCCTGACCCAGAGAAGCAGCCAATTCCCTTCTACCACAGGATAGTGCAGATACAAGAAACTTACTCAGCTGCCTGGAGAGACTTGATCAGCCTATGCCAAATCAAAGCAGGATATGTCTTTTGGCCAGTCATGCAGATGGCCTTCAATGATGCCTGCCTGACAAGTGCCACTTCTTACACCTCAGGCGTGGAGTTCTGTGCACAACTCCACGACTGGGCAAAGGAGAAGTTGACGGATCAGAAGACCACAATCCAAGATATTACCCAAGATAAAGGGGAGTCTGTGAAGAAGTATCATGCTAGACTCATAAAGGCACACACACACATGTTATCAACTGCTTTTGTTTCAGGGCTCAGAGAGGATATCAGAAAAGGCCTGATGGTGGCCCGCCCTGAATACCATTCAATGAAAATGTCTGATTTATTGTTGGTGACCAGAGGTATAGAAAATCAAAAAGGTAAAAAACCAACGCCCCTCATGGTAACCCATGACGAAGATCCCGCCTACACTAGTCCACCACCACTGCCCAATACCAGGGAAAGGATCACCTGTTACAACTGTGGGAAACGGGGTCACTTCAGAAAAGAATGCAGAGCCCCAAGATGTCCCAGACGAAAAACCTACCACTTTCCTCATTGACAGGGGTGCAGCCAAAAGTGTGTTGAGGGCGGTGAACCTGCCTAATAGTTCTTTCCTTTCCACTATTGATGTTTCCTGCGTAGGAATGGATGGGGTGCCCCGCTCCAGTCCACTTCCTGATTTGCTTGCCAGATTTGTGGTGTCCTCTACATCTACTAGGAGCTGATGTGTTGTCCAGACTACAGGCCTCAATCAGGACACGCCTGAAGGGGGGATGAAGTTACATACTCCCCTATCTTTAGAAGACTCATCTGCCTTGTGTTCTCTGCCTCTCCTGATGACACTTAATGAAGAAAAAACTTCAAGTTCAATACTGCAGGAAGTACTTGACAGAATCCCTGCGTGCCTATGGTCCACAGGACCGGAAGACAACGGTCACTTAAAGGTGCCACCAGTTTCAGTCAAGCTAAAAGAGGGCGCATCATTGCCCCGGAAACCACAATAACCCCAAGAAGAGAACCCCTAAAGGAGAACCAGGTACCTGCTGTGGATGCCTTTGACTGCAAAATACCTCACAGAGGTGGACCTTACAAACGTTTTCTTCAGTGTCCACCCTCACCCCTCCTGCTGGTACCCTTTTGCATTCATCCACGGAAAGAAACGGAATAATACCTAAACAGTTGTGCCACAAGGGGTACAGAACTTTCCAAGCCAGTCTGCAAAAACTATGGCTTTCATCCTTGACACATGACAAGAGGAACAGCCGGAAGTGATTCTCTTCCAACATGTTGATGACCTTCTCCTTTGTGCAGCTGACTTACCCCCTGTTGAAGTCACCTCAGAAAGCCTGTTGTGCTATATTGCCAACCAGGGCTGCAGAGCCTCAAAGCCCAAATTGCAGTGGTGCTCAACACCTGTCATTTTCCTTGGACTAATTTCCGAGTGCAGAGCATGGATTCCAGAAGCCTTCCTACTGATGCTCTGCAATCAGACCCTTCCAGATGTCTCCTGAAGAAATATCTAAAGTTTGAAGCCTTTAAGTGCGCCACCCCCGGCGCTAGGGCTCCCAGCCTACGGCAAAACGCTCAAGTTCTTTGTATTCGAACGTCTGGGACATGCTGCAGGTGTACTCACCCAATCACACGGCATCAGCCTACGCACTGTAGGATATTATTCCTGTCGACTGGATGTGGTAGCAAGAGGAGGCCTATTGTGTCTGTGAGCTGGCTTTGCTACACAAGCCTTGCTTGACAAAACTTTGAACTTGGTCCTCGGACACTGCCTCGTTCTGCTTGCTCCCCATGACGTTGTTGCCATATTCAACCAAGATCCAGCCGAAACACTAGTCTACTACCAGACACTTGAGACTCCTGTGTTCCCTCCTACTGGACAGCATTACTCTATTAAGTTGTCAAACACTGAACCCTACCACCCTTCTTCCACTTCTCGAGGGGGGAAAGGAGGAGGAGGAGTAGAGTCTTGACTTTGTTACCCCATGACCACACAGGACACGCGGTCACCACTGAAAACACTGTTCTACAAGCTGAAGCCTTACCACTGGTGATGTCTGCACAGGAGGCAGAGCTGTAAGCACTTACTACAGCATATAAATGGGCAGAGGGAAAAAGAGCCAACATTCATATGGACTCAAGATATGCTTTCAGCATTGCCCATGATTATGGTGTTATCTAGGACAGAGGATTCCTGATGGCTGCAGGAACACTTGTGAAAACTTGATTGATGCCTTGCTTCTCCCAACCCAAGTGACTATTCTGAGTAAAGCACACGACAAAATGAACTCAAAGGAAGCTTAAGGCAATCATCGAGCCAATACAGCTGCCAAACAGACAGCTGGTGGTCCACGGGAAGTGGACAGCAGGGTGGTAGAAGAAGACCACCCCGTGCTTACCTTACAGACTTTCCCAGTGGACGGAGTTTATCTAAAAGAACTACAGGAAACAACAAGTGCGGATAAGAAGGAAAGCTGGAAACGGAGAGGAGCAACTCTCAGAAATGGACTATTCGAGTGCAACAAGAAGCCTTGTCTACCCAGGAGTATGTACCCAGCCGTGGTGCAATGGGCACATGGAGCTGCCCACTTGACAAAGACTTTTATGAACTCTCTTATCAACAAGTGTTGCACCAAGAGTTACTCCACTGACCGACAGCTTCTGCAGATCATGCATTATCTGCACCAAATGTAACCCAGGATGCACAGAAGAAGCACAGAAGAAGCACCTGGCAAAAGCCCTATACCCCATTCCAGAGGATGCAAATTGATCATTCTCAAGTGCCAAGAAGTGGCAGATTCGAATACGCCCTAGTGGAAGTGGTCATGACTGCCAGGACCACAGCTAAGAAACTACAGAGTGAGATAGTATGTAGATTTGGGGTCCCAGAGGTGATATTGAGAGATCAGGGACCAGCCCTAACAACAACCCTTACTAAAGAGATTTGGGCAGCACTGGGGGTTCAGTTGGCACTACACATCCCATACCACCCTCAAAGTAGCGGGAAGGTAGAAAGGATGAATGGGACACTAAAAACAGGATGTTAAAGATGGCCCAAGAGACTAACATAAGTTGGCCCATTGCCCTGTTCAGTGTCAGACACACCCTCGGGGGAAACATGCCCTATCCCCTTATGAAATTTTGTTTGGTTCAGCTCCCAGACTTGGTTGTTACTTTCCACAACAGTTACAGTCTGATGTGTTGACTAATTATGTAACCACTTTATCACGAGAATTAACCTGAATGCATGTCCAGGTGTTTTCTTCCATTCCAGATCCTGAATTAGATACAGGAACACACCAACTACTGTCTGGAGATCCTTGAGCCAAGTTATGATGGTCCATTCCAAGTTTTGCTGACCACAGCCACCTCAGTCAAGTTGGCCAGGAAGAACACCTGAATGCACGCTTATCACTGCAGAAGAGCGTGTTTTCGGGTGCTGTATATCCTTTTTCTGTTTGATCTAGGGGGGAGGGGCCCAGGAGGTGACCATCACAAAAATGATAACATAATTACGTTTTGGTGTAACTCTTCAGGTACACATGTGACCACCTTTACCTTAGATTACGGTGACATAGTACCTTGTCCGTTTGACCCTTCATGGTGATGCCATTGGTACAGTGATATCCCTGACGGTAAGGACATATATGTATGCCACACAGACAGTTACTGGGGACAGAGTTGTGGTTTCTGTGGGGGCCAGTGGGTTGGAACCCAGGGCCAGACTGGGCGACCACAGAGTGCATTAGACAAAAAAGATGAAAATAGAAAGCCCCCATATCCTAACCAAAGATACCCCTGATACATACACTGACCCAGCACACAGTCAGAGGAGGAAGCGAGCAGCTCTCTCCGGAAGCTTTGATCCTCATGTATACATACATGTCATAAGGGTTACAAGGGGGGTCCCTGATGAATTTAAAGCCAGGGATCAGGTAAAAGCTGGTTTTGAGTCTTTGATCCCCATAACAACTGTCAGCAAGAATGTAGATTGGATTAACTACATGTCATGGTTATGCAATAGAGTTTGTCGATCAGCATACCTGTCTCCATGTGTTCATCTCTAGAGACCAGCTGACCCTCACCTGATTGCTTTTGTAACCTCTCCTATAAGCATGGCCCCACCCCAGGCCCTATCAGGGAACCCTATATTAACCTGTGCACTGCAAGCCAGCAGTGCTGATCAACCACTGTGTGTTAGCCTCTGTGTGTACTTGCTATGTTTCCTACATCTGATTTCTGTTACCGACTTTGGCCTGTTCCCGACCATCCCTGTTTGCCTGTGACCCTGATGTTCCAGCCTGCTGCCTCCTTCCTCTTCTCCTGTAGTCTACCGTGAGCGTGAGCTGTGAGACCCTGGGGGCCGCGACCTGGAGCCAGACTGCAGCGCAGTCCATCCTTACCATTAAAGGCTCTGGTGAACACCTGCTGGCTCTTAGACTCCGCGCCCTGGGGAATCTATGCTCTAGCTCCCAGTGGGATCTGTGTCAGTGATCCAGTAGACCTGCTTCCTGAACCTCCCAGGGTACAATCCGCAGCAGTCAGCCATAGGGTCCACTACCTTGCGGTGCACTCCTGATCCCAACGGTGTGCATCTGTCACCCAGCCTCTAGGTGACCTGACACTACACATATTATAACCAACAGAGATTTGTAAATTACACTAAAGATGCCCTCCAGGGAATTGCTGACCAGTTAGCCCCCACTTCCTACATGACATTCCAGGACCTGATGGCCTTAGACATGGTGCTAGTTGGGAAAGGAGGTGTTTTGTAAAATCATAGGAGAAAACGGGAACCTGTTGTACATACATTCCTGATAATACTGGCTCAAATGGTAAGGTTACTCTAGCTATAAAGAAATTAGAAGATCTGTCACTGGAGTTGAAGAAGAACTCAGGTATCACAGACCCATGGGATCAATACTTTAGCTGGATGAGTAGGTGGCAGAAGGTGCTCGTCCAGATACGGGTAACGGTATTAATAATCCTGGTTCTTTTAGCCCTGATTGTATGCTGTATTCTACCTTTCGTAAAAAGTTAATGAACAAGGCTGTAGACAATAGCACACCTACATTTCTCCACCAAGAAGAAGAGGACCCCCTTATGATGGAAGATGACAAACCCTTCACTCCTCTACAGTCACTGCCTGTCCAAAATCTCACAATCCTATAGGGTTATAGGAATAGATAGCGCCTGACTGCACCTCTCCTTCTGTATCGAGGAGGGAAGTGAACAGTTGCTGCCCAATTCTATATACAGCCTAAAAGAGTTGCTGAGGAGAAGGGCCAGGCCAAAGTAGGACCTTTAGTATTAGGGACAGAAAAGAGAAAATAGTAATTTTAGGGGGGATTGTGAAGGAATGTGATGTAGATAATAATAATAGTAATCTGAAAATGTCTATTTTCTTATGTGCATACATATTTTTCTCCTTACTCATTATATAAGTATACAGGTTTGCTCTGTTCCTATATTTTCTCAAAATGGCGGGTACCCCCTACATCCCACACATCAGAAGAACGCGGAACTGAAGATAAAACCAAAGACAGCCAAACCTCGTTATGAACATTCTCCATTTTCTTTTTCTATCTTAACCAATGAGATGTACCTATTAGACTAACATAGCAATGACGTATTTGTGTGTATAAAACATTAGCACCGCCTTGAATAAATTAGAAGTGTAAAAAGTAACGGTGCTGAGCATGTCTCAGAGTGTTTACTTTTATATGCATGCATATCCACACTTTTCAAATTAGAGACAGCAGCAGATAACCTTGGGCTCGATTGGAGCTCTTAATCATTTCCTTAACAATGAGACCAAGATAAACTTATTTGGTTCAGATGATGTCAAGCGTGTGTGGCGGTAACCAGGTGAGGAGTACAAAGACAAGTGTGTTTTGCCTACAGTCAGGCATGGTGGTGGGAGTGTCATGGTCTGGGGCTGCATGAGTGCAGCCGGCATTGGACAGCTACAGTTCATTGAGGGAACCATGAATGCCAACATGTACTGTGACATACTGAAGCAGAGCATGATCCCCTCCCTTCAGAGACTGGGCCGCAGGGCAGTATTCCAACATGATATTGACCCCAAACCCACCTTCAAGATAACCACTGCTTTGCTAAAGAAGCTGAGAGTAAAGGTGATGGACTGGCCAAGCATGTCTCCAGACCTAAACACTATTGAGCATCTGTGGGGCATCCTCAAATGGAAGGTGAAGGAGTGCAAGGTCTCTAACATCCACCAGCTCCGTGATGTCGTCATGGAGGAGTGGAAGAGGACTCCAGTGGCAACCTGTGAAGCTCTGGTGGACTCCATGCCCAAGAGGGTTAAGGCAGTGCTGGAAAATAATGGTGGTCACACAAAATATTGACACTTTGGGCCCAATTTGGACATTTTCACTTAGGTGTGTACTCATTTTTGTTGCCAGCAGTTTAGACATTAATGGCTGTGTGTTGAGTTATTTTGAGGGGACAGCAAATGTACACCGTTATACAAGCTGTACACTCACTACTTTACATTGTAGCAAAGTGTCATTTCTTCAGTGTTGTCACATGAAAAGATATAATAAAATATTTAAAAAATGTGAGGGGTGTACTCACTTTTGTGAGATACTGTAAGTAAGTGTTTTTTCCATTGAAATGTGAAGTGCTTGTGTGCACATAATCTTGGTATTTATTGGTATTGGCTCTGCCTATATTATATTTTTCAGTCTGGTCTGTGTTTGACTCCTGTGGCCACCTGTAGGCCTGTAGTAGAATTAGCACTTCATTATTTTTTTGAATAAAATCATCATCGTTGTCCTAAGTGTTATTTCAGGAATACAGGGTAAGCATATTTGATGGCCAATATTTGCACATAAAATGTCAGTGAAATGTTAATGATCTATACAATGATATATAGAGAATTTGTCATATTATAATTATAGTTCTTCATTTGCATATTTTTTGTTTAATAGAAGGCTGACACCTCAGCGGATAGCAATCCCTGAAGAAGCCCAATAATACGGCGAAACATGTCAGGATTCAACACTATACTGCTTTAAAAAGCCCACGGACTTTATTTATGCGTTTAAGCTTATGTTTTTAAATATTAATTTTGTTAATAAATTTTGTACATTTTATCAAAATATTATTTCTCTGTCTGATTATTGCACCATTATAGTCCCATCCTATCTGCTTCGCTTTTTTAACATTGATGTGGAAATGTGAAGCCTATAAATTTTATCTTCAATGATAATAAGCATTAATAAATGGACATACAATACGGCTTTAACAGTGTGTCAGAAAACTGCCTGGACATTCTGAGAACAGCTGACATCATAAAACAGCTCTGGTATGTTATCTAGAGTTAGTATCTAGGAAGCTCCACTATACTACGTGGTTTATAGATGTACTGTAACTAAGACAATCCCTTGCCTGGAGGGAATCACTTGGGGACTGTGAGGATGACCTCTAACTGAGAGTGGTAATGTTACCAAATATGTTTTACTTAAATGGGGTTGTGCAGAGAGGGGATATAGAAGCAAGCCAAGCACTCTTGTATTTTATGACATGTAATGACCTCCAGTTAAAGAAATTGTGGCCACCTGGCTTATGTGAGGGAATAAGACTCTCTTCAACCTATGTGAGAGGTTTTTCTACTGGGAAGGAGTTAACCTCCCTGGCGGTATGATTAATTCAGATTTTAGGTGCTGAAAGCGGTACAATTATTTTGCATGGAAATTTGGCATTTTATATTGCAATCCTGTAATTCTTAGGAATAACTCACTTAAATCTGTCCAAACAAGAGTCTAGTAGACATCCCGGGTATGATAAACTTTGAAACACGAAATCATAAATTATAATATAATAAAGAACTATAAATAATTATAATAATTTAATAATAATAAAAATTATTCAATAATGTAATCAAATCAAAAACACCGAAATTTGCTCAGTTGCAGAATTGTCGCTGTCATTACTTTGCAGTGTTTGATGACGGATCTCCCCACAAATCACTATCGCTCAATTCTGCGAGTAATTCTAATTTATTATTGCCGTTTTCTAGCTGGTCTATAAGCACTTTTGACGTAAATGGCCATTTTTTGGTTGCTATGGACAATCTCCAGTTTCCTGGCAGAACGAACAGTGTTTATAATATAAAACTGCAGGACACTGGAGAAATCACTAGGGACAAGCAACGCTCGCAGGGAACGGGGCTTGGCAATGTGAATCGAGCGAGACACGGCGGCTCACAGATCACAGCGGGGAGACATCGCAGGATCCAGGGGACAAGGTAAGTAAGCTCTTCCTGGATCCTGCGATGCGATCCCGAGTCTGGCTCGGGGTTACCGCTTTTGGTACTGAAATCTCACCCCGAGCCACACTCAGGAATACCGCCAGGGGGGTTAAGGAGAGGTGGACTTTTCTGAAAGTGTATATATTGGAAGACAGATCACTGACCTCTCTCTTAGCCTCATGGTCTTGATGAAGCATGGTCACGTAAGGGCTGTCTTTGTAATGTATCCGGATTATCTTATTTCTCTTTTCTTTCCTCTAACTTTTTCTATTTTAGGATTAGCCTTAATACATTGATAGCATGTGTATGTCCATTGTAACCATATCTCCTTTTCGCATTAATTATCTTTGTAGACTGGCAACACTCTATTTGTAACATCACTTTGTTATATTTGGTAATCTCTGATTATTCTAACGTTTCTTTTCTATATAAATAAATTTGATTGTTACTCTTATTGCACAGTTATCATTCGTTCTTAATTCTATCCGTAATAGCTGCAACTGCATTGGTTGATTATTATATAGACAAAAGGTTTTAATCAATTATTTTATGTATCATTAATCATTTAAGTGAGGTAGGAACATTTCCAAAACAACATCAATGATAAGGCACAATTCCTCCCACTGACACTAACAATGGGGCCCAATAACGTCAATGACGGGGCACAATTCCTCTTAATGAAACATACAATGGGGCATTATTTTTTCAATGGGACAGTAAACTGGCTCTTTGTTTACAAAGTTTGGAGACCCCTGGTCTAGAGGGTGATGAATAATGTGTAATACTTACAAAAATACTTGTATGATCTTACCGTATGTACACACCATCAACACTGTATATTTATTCATATAAAAATGTATTAAAATTTATTACATAAATACATTACAGACATTTAGATCCCTGTTCAACAGGGTTATTCAAATGATTTGTTATTGCCACCTCAGTATTGTCTACAATTCATTTGTTTTATTTTATATCATTATTTTTAATCTCTTCTTCGTGGTATTAGCTACCATTTCATTTATTTGGGGCCCATTTACACCAGCTTGGTCTGCTGCTTTGTGTTAATTGCTTGTGTTAGCTCAGCGTTGGTTTGCACATTAAAGAGGTTGTCAACCTATAGGTAAACCTGTAATAAGGCTTACCTATAGGTACTGTAAATATCTTCTAACTGTGCCCTGTTCAGGAGATATTCACTGTTTACTGAGCCATTGATGTCATCGGCACATGTGCTCTGAAGGAATGGCCGCCCGTGTTGTTTCTTCAGACGAGTGCCACTCACACAGCCAGAGTCCGCGGCCCTGGAAGGAAGATGGGCGAAGATGGATGCGGCCTCCAGCAGGGACAGCGCGGGCTTCGTTTGCTGGTAAGTGTCACTTAATGTGCTAGTATGCCTGCATACTAGCACATTATGACTTTACTTTGCAGGGAAGAAGGGAGAAGAAACTTAACTTAGTTTACTTCCTCTTTAATGGGCTGTTCTACACACCACAATCATCAAAACTGTGCATGCAGCCCTTTCTACAGCTCTACACAATTCTAGTATAAAAATTATTATAAATGGCAACACATTTTACCAAAAACATAACACATGTTACCGTGCACTGTGGTAATGCACAATCCACAGCATGATACTGCATTCATTCCAGTGTGACTTTTCACACTCGGGCGGTGGGCTTGCGGGATGTGACCAAAAGTCCTGCAAGCAGCATCTTTGGAGCAGTTTGGGAGCGCTGTATTTAGCGCTCCCAAAGCGCCCCACCTATTGGAATGAACGGGCAGCGCTTCGGAAGTGCCGCAACACGAGTGTTTTTAACCATTCCTTTGGGGTTAAATGCGCCCCGCTAGTGGCCGAAAATCACCGCTTAAACAGCGCTAAAGCACTGAAAAAATAAGCGGCGCTTTACTGCTAATGCACGGGTGGCTCCAGTGTGAAAGGAGTCTTATGCGGCGTACACACGATCGGACTTTACGACATACTTGGTCCGGCATACTGGATTTCGTCAGACAATTCGATCATGTGTGGGCTCCAGCGGACTTTGTTTTCTCAAAAGTTTGACAGACTTAGATTTGAAACATGTTTTAAATCTATCCGACGGACTCGAGTCCGGTCGAAAAGTCCGCTCGTCTGTATGCTAGTCCGACGGACAAAAACCGACGCTCGGCCAGCTATTGGCTACTGGCTATGAACTTCCTTGTTTTAGTCCGGGCGTACGTCATCACTTTGGTTGATTGTGTGTAGGCAAGTCCGTTCATTTGGAAAGTCCGTCGTAAAGTCCGTCGAAAAGTCCGCCGGACAAAGTCTGCCGTAAAGTCCGGTCGTGTGTACGCGGCATTACTGTTTCTTTTTCAACATCCATTGGGTGAATTTGTCCAAGTTCTTTAGTAACATTCTTGGGTTATTTTCCAGTAACATGACATTTCAATTTCCATTATATTCCTTTTGTAATCGAATCTGATATTTGTTTTTTAAATGCCATTCACTGTTTGTTTGTTTTTTCACTCCAAACCCCTCTCCACGGCAATGTATTTTGCACAAATGCATCTTTGCCTGCAGGTTTGGAAATTGGAGGTGATGAATGCGGTCATTTTATAGGCACTGAACTGCAATGGTTAAAAGGTTCAGATCTCCAGGCTAAATTCAATAGAAAAAGCTCCAGATGAGGAACCACCCCCTCCTCCCTCCTCCATTGAGAAAAGTTCTTTCATTGCTTTTTTTGAATGGAGACGAGTCAGACGAATGACAGGGTTCTCCCACCATTCACAGATTATGTTACAAAGGAATAGGGGACTGGGCCTCATCTGGAGTTTTATTTCTTTTGAATTAACACCATACCGCTCAACTTTTTCAGATGGGAATGAGGGACACCTATCAGCAAAAGTATCCAGGCATAGGACACACCCCCATGCCACGCCCCCTTAAAGGAGAATTGTACAAAAAACAAGATTGGTTAAACCCACAAGTGCTTTTTTTTTTACCACTACTATTCCTTATATTGGCTTTTAGAATTTACAAATGCAGCAATTTAGAAATCAGATGAAAGGTTTAGCGCTGGGAAAAACTTTTTGATAGATAAAAAGTGCATTTTATATACAACTATATAGATCAGACCAAAATGGGGGACAAATGAGTAGGAAAGAGGGATAGAGGGACTTTGTTCCAAATCAGGGACAATCCCTTGAAATCGGGGACAGTTGGGAAATATGTTAACACTAGAGACCTGAACCTACCAACCATTGCTGTTTCGAAGGCAGACAGAGGACCGGCATCCCTGCTGTAAAGTTTTCTCCTGTATCCAGCTGCCTGCACAATATGGAACATCTTCCATTGCAGGTAAGTTTGGTCACCAAAGCTGTAGGGCTGAATGTAATTTTTTAACGAAACTTCAGCTTTCAGGTCCTCTCACATCTCTCGGCTTTCACACAATTCAGCCACAGATTTGTTTCTGCTATATATGATTTTTTAACATGGGAGAATTCTTTTTTCTACATCTGGATACCGTGCCAACAAATGTCAGTTTTTCTTTAGAATATTTTAAAATATTTTCACTTTGTGCTTTTACAATTGTAGCAGACAACTGAACTGGAATCTTTGCAGATCTTTTTAGTTCTGACTTCAGATGTTTTAGTTCTTTTTATTGTTATATAGGATAGGATAGAATAGTAAATTATCACTTGAATTTTATAGCCCTTTCCTAAATCCTTCTGTGTATATGTCCTCTAATTAGAAAATTCTGCAGCATTGTGACTTCCAAACTTGAGATTCTGCACCAATGTACTAGATATTTGCTAAAAGCTACACCTCTGATTATTGATCTACCATGAGCACTAGTTGCATGCAGTACTATATTTAAAGCTATCTTTTTACATATATGAAAGTTTTATCAAACCTTGTGCACCCCCAATATATAGAAAAGCTACAAATTGCATCCTTAGATTCACTGCACTCTGAGGTCCATAAAACCTGTACAAATTGCAGCTGTTGCTGTTTATAGGAAAGTATTCAGACCCCCTTAAATTTTTCTCTCTTTCTTATATTGCAAAAATGTCAACAATTCTGTGTTTTTCTGTCAATATGGGGTGCTGTGTGTACATTAATGAGGAAAAAAAATTAACTTAAATGATATTAGCAAATGGCTTCAATATAACAGAGTGAAAAATTTAAGGGGGTCTGAATACTTTCCGTCCCCACTGTGTGTATATATATATATATATATATATATATATATATATATATATATATATATATATATATATATATATATATATATATATATATATATATATATATATATATAATAAACTTCAGATGGGTTACCCTCTTCTCTTTAATCCTGTCCGATCAAGGCACCCTCAAGGTGGACTCCCAACCTTCCACCATAAATGGATAAAGAAAAGACGTGGACCGATGCTTGATGCAAAAAGTGTCTTTTATTGAAGTATTTCAATTGTATAATACATGCAAGCCACTGTACAGTTCCGAGCACACATCGCTCTTCGTCAGGCTATTCTGGCTGTGTGTGAAAAGCCAAACCACAGATTTCCTCTTATCCACACCCAGCCTACCTCACACATGTGTATTAACTTAATTAATTACAAAAAGAAAACTGCTAACACCTATTAAGATAATTAACCCTTATTGTATCAGCCAAACAAAGTGAAAATATCTTATATTCCCCAATATACAATCTACTACACTCATTAGTCCTCCTAATATACATATCTCTCTCTCATCTTCCATTAATACAATGTTATGTAGCAAATTAATTCTTTTAAATATACATATCATTCAATAATTATCATATTTATAATGACATTCTTGATCGTGTCTCAGATCTCATCAAAGATTCCAGCTAGTATTCTTTTGATTCATATTCCCAACAGGAATTCCTTCCAATCGATCTAAGGGAGTATAATATATATAAAACATGACTACGATCACTATATACCAATTGCCATATCCTATACAAATAAGTATAAATCATAGTCCTTGTTCATACCATCGGGATGCAAGGACTGTAATTTATTGATCCACTCACAATACGCATAACTCTAAGCAATTGGCTTCTGACGATAGACCCAAACACATGAGGGGGATGGTAACTGTCATATCTAAGTAACTGATTCCTATCTGTGGGCTTAGTGTATATATCCGTTTCAATCAGTCCCTGCTTGATTTAATGTCAAGCAGGGACTGATTGAAACGGATATATACATAGAGTTATGCGTTATGCTTAGAGTTATGCGTATTGTGAGTGACATTGCAATAAGAGATCAGAGATTGGACGAGATGTGTTGCAAGTTTAAAGAGCGGGGTTATCCGGAGGGTTTGATCAGACAGGAATTAAATAGAATTCTAAAACCAGCTGGTAGTTGCCAATATAAAAAATATCATCCTGACAGACCTAGGATCCCATTTGTCTTCCAATTCAATAGCTACAGTGATAAAATCTTTAATGTACTAAGGAAGCATTGGGCAATTCTGAGACGATCATACCCACAGATAGAAGAATTTCAACAGATCCCTATGAAGGCTTATCGGCGCAATAAAACCTTGTGCGATTTTCTGGTGCGATCTGAATTCAAACCTGAAAATCAGGAGGAGAAAAGGATCACTTTTCTCGGTAAGAAAAAGAAGGGCTGTTACCCTTGTCTTAGTTGCGTCCAATGTAACCTTATGCTCAAAGGCAAACATTTTTTTCATCCTGTAACAAAGACTAAGACAACAGTAAATGGTTTCTACACATGCCAGTCATCATATGTGATTTACATTCTTATGTGCCCCTGCAATTTAATTTATGTAGGTGAGACGACCCAAAAAATAAAAGATCGCATTGCACAGCATCGCAGCACAATCCGACATCCTCAATCAGGTCTCCCTGTATCGCGTCATTTTGCCGAGATGGGACACAGGGACACCGACTTACGATTTATGGTATTGGAAGAAATTCCCCGTGATAAAAGAGGGGGGGATAGGATTTTAAAAGTGAAGAAACGTGAGGTCTGGTGGATCAATAAATTACAGTCCTTGCATCCCGATGGTATGAACAAGGACTATGATTTATACTTATTTGTATAGGATATGGCAATTGGTATATAGTGATCATAGTCATGTTTTAGATATATAATACTCCCTTAGATCGATTAGAAGGAATTCCCATTGGGAATATGAAACAAAAGAATACTAGCTGGAATCTTTGATGAGATCTGAGACACGATCAAGAATGTCATTATAAATATGATATTTATTGAATGATATGTATATTTAAAAGAATTCATTTGCTACATAATATCGTATTGATGGAAGATGAGAGAGAGATATGTATATTAGGAGGACTAATGAGTGTAGTAGATTGTATATTGGGAAATATAAGATATTTTCACTTTGTTTGGCTGATACAATAAGGGTTAATTATCTTAATAGGTGTTAGCAGTTTTCTTTTTGTAATTAATTAAGTTAATACACATGTGTGAGGTAGGCTGGGTGTGGATAAGAGGAAATCTGTGGTTTGGCTTTTCACACACAGCCAGAATAGCCTGACGAAGAGCGACTTGTGCTCGGAACTGTACAGTGGCTTGCATGTATTATACAATTGAAATACTTCAGTAAAAGACACCCTTTGCATCAAGCATCGGTCCACGTCTTTTCTTTATATATATATATTAAATTGCCAAAAGTATTGAGACACCTGCCTTTACTCACACATGAACTTTAATAGCATCCCAGACTTAGTCCGTAGGGTTCAATATTGAGTTGGCCCACCCTTTGCAGCTATAACAGCTTCAACTCTTGTGGGAAGGCTGTCCACAAGGTTTAGGAGTGTGTCTATGGGAATGTTTGACCATTCTTCTAGTAGCGCATTTGTGATGTCAGGCACTGATGTTGGACAAGAAGGCCTGGCTCCCAATCTCTGCTGTAATTCATTCCAAAAGTGTACTATCAGGTTGAGGTCAAAACTCTGTGCAGGCCAGTCAAGTCCCTCCACCCCAAACTCACTCATCCACACTATATTGCCAAAAGTATTGGGCCCCCCCTGCAAATTATTTGGGGGGGATTATGGTGTGGGGGATGTTTTTGAGGGGTTGGGCTTGTCCCCTTAGTTCCAGTGAAGGGAACTCTTAAGGCGTCAGCATGCCAAGACATTTTGGGCGATTTCTTGCTCCCAACTTTATGGGAACAGTTTGGGGATGGCCCCTTCCTGTTCCAACATGACTGCACACCAGTGCACAAAGCAAGGTCCATAAAGACATGGATGAGCAAATTTGGGGTGGAGGAACTTGACTGGCCTGCACAGAATCCTGACCTCAACCCGATAGAACACCTTTGGGATGAATTTGAGCAGAGATTGCAAACCAGAAGATGCCAAAAGAGAGCGAGAAATAAAAGATGTGAGTTAGAGATTGTAGGACAGAGGGCAACTTCATGGCACCTTAGTGTATTGCAGAGTCCTAACTCTATGAATTTTGAGTCTCTAAAGTTGGAGCACATATATAATGATGGATAGATTAAGGGCAGGTATACATGGAGGAAGTCCACCGCTCCTTAAAGGTATAGGGATGCACTGGACAACCACCAAGAGCATAATGACAACGAAGGTGTAAAGTGCATCCCCTCACCAATAAACCACAAGTACAGACAAATGGCAACAACCCTAACCTATACCTGGCTTTTACAGCAAGGAGTACATGGAAGGGTGACACGTGTAAAAAAAAAAAAAACAAGAAAGAAAAATCATCAGCTCACTTATCAGCCAGCCTGCAACAAACCGAATTGTCCTGTCTACCAGTTCACGTTAAAACCAGGGGTTTAGTTTGCACACATTTGCAAATGTATGCATAAGCTGCAGAGCCACGTCACGGCACCCTAGTGTACTGCAGTAATTACTCTAAATTTTGAAAGTCTCCAAAGTTGGAGCACATGTATAATGATGAATAGATTAAGGGCAGGTATGCCTGGAGGGAGCCCACCCCTCCTTAAAGGTATAGGGATGCACTAGACACCCAGCAAGAGCACAATGACAGCAAAAGTATCTAGTGCATCCCCCTCACCAATAAAAGAACAGTACAAACAAACGGCAACCACCCTAACCTATAACGGGCCTTTACAGCAAGAAGTACATGGAAGGGCGACACATGACAAAAGACAACAAAGAAAAATTCCCAGCTCACTTACCAGCCAGCCTGCAACAAACTGAATTGTCTAGTTCACGTTAAAACCAGGGATTTGTTGCAGGCTGGCTGGTAAGTGAGCTGGGATTTTTTTTTTTGTTGTTTGACATGCATCCTCCTTCCATGTGCTACTTTCTGTAAAGGCCAGTTATAGGTTGGGGTGGTTGCCATTTGTTTGTAATGTAAGATACAGCCAGAGGGTGATTGTAGCATTTTCCAGGCAACATTGTCCAGGAGGCAGGTGGCTAAGTGGGCGTTGGAAAAAAAAAAATCAATCTCATCTATAATAGCAGGGTTGAATGAGGGAAGTAATGAGTGTATGAGTGGGGGAGATATCTCCACAGCAGAGATCTCATCAAGAGAAGGAGAAGGGTAAAGTACCTGAAAGGTGTTATGTGGGGATAGAAGGATTCCCACTCCCCATCTCTTCCCTTCACCGGGTCTGGGGGAGTGAGTCCATGGAAGGCCACCATGGAAGAGGGTAGCAGGAGAAACAGTGTCAGATTCATGAAGCCAGGTTTCAGTAATCACAAGTAGATTAAAGGAGTTAGCGATAAAGAGGTCATGGAGAGAGGTGAATTTGTTACAGTCAGAGCGGGCATTCCAGAGGGTGCAAGAGAAGGGGAAGCTGGTTTTCGGAGGAAAAGGAATGGAAACTAAGTTGTGTGGATTGCGTCTGCTGCCAAAGAGTGTGGGCATATGGGAGCATTGGCCAAAGTTAAATGATGGAGGCCCAGGGTTTGGGAATATATCTCCAGAGGTTAGGAGAAGCGGAAGGGTGAGGGAAGTAATATTTGAGTGTGATTTATCTGAAGCTAAATGCCCCAGTGTCTTGGATGTTTTATTAGCATGTGGACTTCTCCTCTCCTGCTGTTTATAACTGGTTCTCTTACATATTCTAACTCTGTTGTCCTCTAGATCTGGAGAACTCAATCTCTTGCTCTCCACAGTCCACAGAAGAGGCAGCCCAGAGCATGACCATGCATCTGGTGCTTCTATTTGTATCCCAGGTTTTTGGAAACCTGCAGAGCAATCAGGAATCTCTGAGGATGCAACTATAACTCTTTTTAAATCACCTCTATGTGTAAATTCGCTAGGGAGGATAACTCGAAAACCTCTTGCTGCAAATACATTTCTTCGGATAGTTTCCATTTTCACTTTTAAAGCCATTGCCATTCAAGTAAACATTCTCTGGTTCACCTTGGTATGGTCGATTTCTATTTATAGTAAATCTAAAAAAAAAAAAAAAAGGGAAAAAAGAGAACATTATGAAAAAAAGTTTGCTTTAATTATATAAGGAACACATATCATGTAGTTGGTTTCCGTATATATTTTCTTTCTATGACTTTTATAGATAGGACTAAAACAATACAAATTAGAAAAAGTATTTTTTTCTGTCAGGTGAATATGAAATTAGCATATGAATTATTTGAATGCTCATATGAAAACAGCAGGTGGAGCCCTAGTCTCTTTTTTACATGTTTACCTGTTTATCCTTATCTGCTTTGCCAAAATAAGTCTGTTTACAGAGCTCAGATTTCTAGCAAGAAAAACAGATCTAGCCCTGATATTGCAGATCAAATATACAGTATGTTCACTGTAACAGATTTTAGATAATCAATATGCAGTCTTGATTGTATAATCTCTGAACAATCTTAATCGTAGCCCTGTGGTTGGAAGGCATACAAAGCAGTTTCCACTTTATCAGAGGACATGATGATGTCCCTACCAGTGTTAGATTGGAGCCAGTAGGTCTATTAATATTGAATTGTGGAAAGAAATAAAAAAAATGTACCCACACAGCTCCTAGTCTACATAGATCAACCCTACTAGGAGCTGCTTGGATTAATGTGAATCACTTACACCCAAAAACAAATACCGGTACATTCCAAACAGTGCAGCACTCTAAACCTCCAAACTATAAATAAATTATGCTTAATTCATATAAAATAATTTTATACATAGTTCTCCTATAATGGTGCATCAGCAATATTATATATATAGCAAACTTTTGTGAAGTATCACAATAACATATGCATAACATAAAAGTAATAAAAAGTAATGGCTAACCCTTTTAAACTGAGCAAAAACCTCTATACCCTGAGCATAGCTATATCATTATGCTAAATGACAGCATTATCCTTATTATCCGCTTATAAAGTATGTTTTCAATTTCAATTAGCCAGTTTTATTTTTTCTGTGTAGTGACAACATCTTCTGTTTTTTATTTACTCCCCTAGCCTTAACATACTCACTATCCATATACCTTTGGCATTCACCATTCTACCACTTTCGCTGATCAACTGCATTTTTTGGTTGCAGCTCTAATTAATCCTCGGCGTAAGTGTTAATTGATTGATTCTGACTCTCTCTTAAAAATCATTAACCCCTTGCAGAATGATTTCCTTCTCTGATATTGAATACTTATTATCTATACAACAGCTTCTCCTTACTGCTCCCTGTGGTTGCATTTAAGCCTTCTTGCTGTCCTGCTTGACTGCGTCTGCCCTTGTCGGTTCTGACGAGATTTCATAGGGTCAACCTCTGGGGGTAAGCCTTCTTAGATACTTCGGAGTGACAACACGTTTTTCCTCATGCCATCTAATGTTATATCATCACTGTTAAATGTTTATGTATATATACAAAAACCTTTTTCTTTTCTTTTTGTAGAATCACTAAAAGTATTGGATGACTCACTATATATTTGCATACCCCTTGAGAAAGCGACAAATGCGAAACATGTCGGGCTAGTATGCAATAATTACCACCCATGAATCTGTAGTGTATATCCCTACTTGTTGTTCCCCATTTTCTGACCACTTTGTTTTAATTGTATTGTCAAAATTAATTTAGTTGATATAGTATATGTGTGTTTTTTTAAATGTAAACAATAAAATTGTTCCCTTTTTTAAAAAAAGAGAAAAGATACACAGTTTTTTTCATACACTCAATCTATTTGCACCGTGAAAATCCCTCTCCTCTTCATGTCCATTTAATAAAAAGTAAATTGAAAGTTTTCTTGTGCCCAATTCATACACTTGTGCATACGTGACAAAAACAACACATGTATCCTGTGAATCCTGAACCAATCTTCCATGGATAATTACAACCACCCAACAGTGAACAACTTGGATATTTGTGCTATCAAATCCAGTGCTGTCCACTTCCACTATCCAGTGTGACATTAAGCTCAAGCTGGACCTCTAAGATCAAGGAGGTCATCTACTGTACAGCTCTAACATCACTCCAGGTCATGGCAGTTAGCCCCTAATTGTTCCCAGAGTTCCTCTTTCTGATCAAATGCCTCAAAAATATATCCTCAATAAAACATCAAGAAAGCCATAGTGCGTTCTGCTTTTACTTTATTAAAATAAACAGGATTAGAAACACGTACATGTAGTAGATAACAACAGCACAGATACTGTATATTCCCCTATGTAACATTCTGAAAAAAATGACCAGTCACTGCTCTGCTATTCTGCGCCCACTTGCCTCTCGGCGCTCCTCACCCCTCCTCCCCCTCTTCAGACAGTGTCTGTGCACAGGCCTCAGTGTGATGACATCCAAAGGAATGGAAAATAATCGACAAAGGGGCTATGCCCTATTTACCTCATTTAACCACTTGCCTACCGCCGTATTGTAAAATGACGGTGGCAGGAACCCTTCCTCCTTCCGGGCGGACATCATATGACGTCTTTGTCTTCCCGGCACTGTTTGGAATTTACTAATAACGACTTTGTACTGGATCCATTGCTCACTTAGTAATGCACTGGATGGGCTAAGCAAACACTTGGCACACACTCCGAACTACTGCAAAGAAATATTTACACTGGGGTCTTCAAGAAATATAAGGAGGGATGAGTCAATGGACCAATGTAGACCGAAACCTGAAATGCCGGTTTCAGGTGAAGCTGACCTTTACATTTTAGGTGTGGAACTTACCTGGTTTCAGAATAGTATTTTTCATCAGTCCCGATCCAGCCTGAATCATTTTGTGCCCTGCTCAGTCCAATCCAGTAATTACTTTTTAATCTTGTTTCAATAAAAAAGTTCTGCAATACAGAAAGGTGATTCACTGAAATAACATACATTTTCACATTAAAAACTGCCCAACTCCCATGGTGCTTTACACATATTTATAACTTATGGGTATCCAAAAAAACTTGAAAGTGGATGTAAACCGGAATTTTTTTTTTTTTTTTGATATCATACTGTAGAGTATGTCACCAAAAGGATGACCAGACGAGATGAGAAGGCAAGGCACAATGCTACGCTCAAAGCATCTAGCTCCTTCTCCAGGCCACATCTAGGACCCACATCTATAGACTCTGCACCAAATGAGCTCTTTTATCTCAAATCTCTTGTGAGTGTTTTTAATCCATTGTTATTAAAACTTTTAATTGGGATACTACACTTAGCTGGCGCTTCCTTTCCTTTGTTCTTTCTCTCATTGAATCACACAGAGCCAGTCGCAACTCTGAGAATAGCAGCCACAGGTGGTCCCGCTCCTCCCCCTTACTATATCTCATCCTACACGGATTAGAGACAGTCCTGGACTACCCTTAACCATGATTGTCGATTTATTAGACATTTTATTGCTGGCTGGACTATATAACCTTGGTGCCCCAGATTATTTTCCCTTTAATGTAAAATAATGTGTACAGTTCCCCTTTAAGGGTTGCTCATCCTAATGATGTAGTGACATGGGGGTGCCCGGTCATATAGTGGGAGGAGCTTGGGTCAGGGGGACTACTGGATGCCACACAAGGAAAGTATAGTTGCAGGGCTTTTGGTGTGCATTCCTTTTTGGGAGAAGGATGGTGAAGCACTTTTCGTCCGATGTTATGGGAATCTAAATTATGGACTGTATCTGGCTGTGAGAACCACAATGTTCTCCTACTGTCATTAACCTAACTATTTGCGAGATGCCATGATATAGCAGACATTATCTGGAATTGTTTGTTATCTTGCTACAAAGAATGGAGGTACTTTACAACAGGAAGGCCTCTGCGTAAGAATAGTGCTGCTCGCGCTGAGTGAGGATTGTGTATGGTCAGCGGAGGACTTCCTGTATGTGATTACGCGCTTTTTTTCCTGGTGCAAGGCCATGCACCTGAGAATATGTTTTTAGAGGTATTGTTAAATAAATTGACGATTTTACACCATGCAAGATTCTTTTTTACTTTGGTTGTATCTGAACCTAAACGGAAGACTGTTAAAGGTGAAGAGAGAGCTGCTGGCCCGGGACCCCCTTCCCTTGAAGAGGAAAAGCGCTATATGACCCATATGGTGAATAGGGTTACGGTGATCATATGAGTGTTCTGTGTCAAAGGTGGTGGCACTTGGGGGTTTTTTTGTCCACAACATAATGAAGGCTTTTTGAGGCCGGGTTCACACCTATGCCAATTAAATGCTGGTTTACCCGCAACCAATTTGCATAGCAGGAGAATGGCTTCCTATGGAGCCGGTTCACATATCTCCGTTGCGGCTGCGGAGCGCACTGCACAGAAATGCTGTGCATCTTTGGCTCCGTTTCAGGGCCAAATTCAGGTATAGATTCGGCCCCGATTCATCCCTGAAATGGGGAACAGGGACGCACAGCGTCCGGTTCCAGTGTGAACCCGGCCTTAAAGCACAAAATACCACATGATGTGATGGACACTTTATGGACACATTGCATTGATTGTTTATAACACATATTGCAAATTAACTATGGTTACATATGTATTATGATCCTGTTCAGTGGTCGGTTAGAGTAGGAGTGTAAACATATGTTGTGACGATGCCCCAAATTTCACCGCTACTGAGAGTCCATATTTGATATTCTGAATTCCTTGTGCTCTACACAAATACAGCCTGATTCAAAAATAGCATTGCTAGGGGTTATACAGGAAGATATTCTCCCAGTGGAAGTGCACATGATGTGGCTGAGAACTATATATATGGCACGTAAACTTATTTTGCAAAAATGGGTATCAAACTGTTCACCATTGACAGATCAATGGACATATTTACCAACTGTAAACCAAAGTTTATAAACTAGCAGCAGACTGTGGCCATCTTAAAGAGGAGTTCCACCCAGGGGGTCCATTAAAAAAAAAAAAAATTAAAAGTCAGCAGCTACAAATACTGCAGCTGCTGACTTTTAATTGGACACTTACCTGTCCCTGGGTCCAGCGATGCGGGGGATCGAAGTCCCGCTCGTCCCCCCACTCGTCAACTGTGGGCGCCGGGCTGTGGCTTTACAGCCTGGCACCCACTGCGCATGCGCGAGCGGCGCCGCGCGCCGTGATTGGCCGCTCAATCACCTGGGATGAAAGAGGATAAGGAGGAGGAGGACAGAGCAAGATGGGGGATGAGATGGTGGATAAACTTTGAAGGTGAAGGAAAATAGAGGAGGTTAGCGTATGTACGATAGAGGTGGAGAACGATGAAAGATAGTGGATGAAGGAGGAGGGAGAGGACGAAAATGAAAGATGAAGGATAGAGAATGTGATGGTGCATAAAGGATGAATTCAGTGGAATATAGTGGAGAATAGAGGTAGAGGAATACAGTGGAGAATAGAGGTAGAGGAATACAGTGGAGAATAGAGGTAGAGGAATACAGTGGAGAATAGAGGTAGAGGAATACAGTGGAGAATAGAGGTAGAGGAATACAGCGGAGAATAGAGGTAGAGGAATACAGGACAACCACATGTGTTCTGGCAATAAAGGGCTTTGTTCCCTTTTTAAAAATGGCGCTGCGATTCGCCTCAAATCGCGTCATTTCCTGCCTGCAAATAACACGTTTTTTCAGCACAGTCATGCCCACAGACTCATGGGAAATGATGACACTCATTTCCCATGAGGCAATGCAAGTAAGGAAGAGAGGTAGATTACCGTGGAATAGGAAGAAGGCAGATTAGGAAGTCTGCATAGCAACAGGGTTTTCCAGGCAAGTGATTTTTTTTTTTAAATAAATGTTTATTAGTACATTAAAAAGGAAGATAATAAGGTGAAATTTATTTTTAGGGTGGCTCTCCACTTTAATTTAAGACAAGAGGAACTGGCCAATGAACATAGGAGATGCCCTAAGAAATTTGACATTGGTGGCTAGCAGTGGCGGCCCCTCCACAGGGGGCGCATGGGCGCCGACACCCCCCCCCCCCCCAAGCCAGTCACAAAAAAAATAATTTTTAAATGTCCCTTTTAAAAAAAAAAAAAAAAGTTCCTTTAAGTGCACTGTGTTCCGGGCGGACGCTGGACACAGTGCACTATGGAAGCGTCATGCCAATGCAATCCCGTGATTGCAGGCAAAACGCTTCATTTGCGGTGTTTTTTGATGCCCTGTGGTGCTGTGCAGTGCGCCTCTACGCGCTCATTGGGGAATTCTCCTTCATGTCTTCATGTCTGGGCGGTGCTGTCCCGAGGCGGCGTGTCACTTCCTGTTTCGGCTCATGTGAATGGAGAAGCCAGGTAAGGTAATGTGTTACTAACAGCCTGTAGTTGTCTGTCCACCGTGTTATATTCTTCTCAGTCTGTGATCGGAGGGTGGAGGGAGCCGTGCTTCACCTCTGCCCTGCCTGGAATCAACCTCCGGTCCAGCCCTTCACCCGACAATCTGCTGGAGCCTTCAATACACATCTCCTGTATGTGTATATCACGAGGGCTCCCAGTACATTCTATCATCTCATTTATCTATCTATCTATCTATCTATCTATCTACATAACTGCATATCTATCTATCTGGCTATCTCGATCGATCTATCTATCTGCATATCTGTCTGTCTGTCTATCTATCTTTATATCTATCTATCTTTATATCTCTTTATATCTATCTTTATATCTATCTATCTTTATATCTCTTTATATCTATCTTTATATCTATCTATCTTTATATCTCTTTATATCTATCTTTATATCTATCTATCTTTATATCTCTTTATATCTATCTTTATATCTATCTATCTTTATATCTCTTTATATCTATCTTTATATCTATCTTTATATCTATCTATCTTTATATCTATCTATCTTTATATCTATCTATCTTTATATCTATCTATCTTTATATCTCTTTATATCTATCTTTATATCTATCTATCTTTATATCTCTTTATATCTATCTTTATATCTCTTTATATCTATCTTTATATCTATCTATCTTTATATCTCTTTATATCTATCTTTATATCTATCTGTCTTTATATCTCTTTATATCTATCTGTCTTTATATCTCTTTATATCTATCTATCTTTATATCTCTTTATATCTATCTTTATATCTCTTTATATCTATCTTTATATCTATCTGTCTTTATATCTCTTTATATCTATCTGTCTTTATATCTCTTTATATCTATCTATCTTTATATCTCTTTATATCTATCTTTATATCTATCTTTATATCTATCTGTCTTTATATCTCTTTATATCTATCTGTCTTTATATCTCTTTATATCTATCTGTCTTTATATCTCTTTATATCTATCTGTCTTTATATCTCTTT
This sequence comes from Lithobates clamitans, assembly GCA_037952925.1. Classification (NCBI taxonomy): domain Eukaryota; kingdom Metazoa; phylum Chordata; class Amphibia; order Anura; family Ranidae; genus Lithobates; species Lithobates clamitans. The sequence goes on from JBBGZY010000788.1 coordinate 2,239,321, forward strand.
ATGTCTATCTGTCTTTATATCTCTTTATGTCTGTCTGTCTTTATATCTCTTTATGTCTGTCTGTCTTTATATCTCTTTATCTGTCTGTCTGTCTTTATATCTGTCTGTCTGTCTGTCTGTCTTTATATCTGTCTGTCTGTCTGTCTGTCTTTATATCTGTCTGTCTGTCTGTCTGTCTTTATATCTGTCTGTCTGTCTGTCTGTCTTTATATCTGTCTGTCTGTCTGTCTGTCTTTATATCTGTCTGTCTGTCTGTCTGTCTGTCTTTATATCTGTCTGTCTGTCTGTCTGTCTGTCTTTATATCTGTCTGTCTGTCTGTCTGTCTGTCTTTATATCTGTCTGTCTGTCTGTCTGTCTTTATATCTGTCTGTCTGTCTGTCTGTCTTTATATCTGTCTGTCTGTCTGTCTGTCTGTCTTTATATCTGTCTGTCTGTCTGTCTGTCTTTATATCTGTCTGTCTGTCTGTCTGTCTTTATATCTGTCTGTCTGTCTGTCTGTCTTTATATCTGTCTGTCTGTCTTTATATCTGTCTGTCTGTCTGTCTTTATATCTGTCTGTCTGTCTGTCTTTATATCTGTCTGTCTGTCTGTCTTTATATCTGTCTGTCTGTCTGTCTTTATATCTGTCTGTCTGTCTGTCTTTATATCTGTCTGTCTGTCTGTCTTTATATCTGTCTGTCTGTCTGTCTTTATATCTGTCTGTCTGTCTTTATATATATCTGTCTGTCTTTATATCTGTCTGTCTGTCTGTCTGTCTTTATATCTGTCTGTCTGTCTGTCTGTCTTTATATCTGTCTGTCTGTCTGTCTGTCTTTATATCTGTCTGTCTGTCTGTCTGTCTGTCTTTATATCTGTCTGTCTGTCTGTCTGTCTGTCTTTATATCTGTCTGTCTGTCTGTCTGTCTGTCTTTATATCTGTCTGTCTGTCTGTCTGTCTGTCTTTATATCTGTCTGTCTGTCTGTCTGTCTTTATATCTGTCTGTCTGTCTGTCTGTCTTTATATCTGTCTGTCTGTCTGTCTGTCTGTCTTTATATCTGTCTGTCTGTCTGTCTGTCTTTATATCTGTCTGTCTGTCTGTCTGTCTTTATATCTGTCTGTCTGTCTGTCTGTCTTTATATCTGTCTGTCTGTCTTTATATCTGTCTGTCTGTCTGTCTTTATATCTGTCTGTCTGTCTGTCTTTATATCTGTCTGTCTGTCTGTCTTTATATCTGTCTGTCTGTCTGTCTTTATATCTGTCTGTCTGTCTGTCTTTATATCTGTCTGTCTGTCTGTCTTTATATCTGTCTGTCTGTCTGTCTTTATATCTGTCTGTCTGTCTGTCTTTATATCTGTCTGTCTGTCTGTCTTTATATCTGTCTGTCTGTCTGTCTTTATATCTGTCTGTCTGTCTGTCTTTATATCTGTCTGTCTGTCTTTATATATATCTGTCTGTCTTTATATCTGTCTGTCTGTCTTTATATCTGTCTGTCTGTCTTTATATCTGTCTGTCTGTCTGTCTTTATATCTGTCTGTCTGTCTTTATATCTGTCTGTCTGTCTTTATATCTGTCTGTCTGTCTGTCTTTATATCTGTCTGTCTGTCTGTCTTTATATCTGTCTGTCTGTCTGTCTTTATATCTGTCTGTCTGTCTTTATATCTGTCTGTCTGTCTGTCTGTCTTTATATCTGTCTGTCTGTCTGTCTTTATATCTGTCTGTCTGTCTGTCTGTCTGTCTGTCTGTCTGTCTGTCTGTCTGTCTGTCTGTTTTACTGCCTATCTGTCTTATCCAATCTATCCCTCTGTCTGTCTATAGGCCCAATCACGGGCGAGTGACGTTGGGGGGGGGGGTTGGGATTTTGTTTGCGCCCCCCTAAAAAAATGGAGCACCAGCCGCAACTGGTGGCTAGTGTCTAATCTATTTGAGCATTCAGTTCTTGGAATAATGTGAAGGCGGGAATTGAAATAGGGTCTGATGAACGCAGTTAGAGAGGGGATGTGTTGTGTGTTTTTTTTTTTTTTATTCCATTGCACAGAGGTTGGGTGGGGTAATGTGATGGGAGGTTGGGTGGGATAATGTGATTGGAATGTCATAAGTGTTTTTCTTTTGTTGTATAATGTGAAAAATTCAATAAAAATTAGTGGATTGAAAAAAAAACAGTAGGAGTGTAAATATTCTATTCTGATATAATGCATAACGGAATTGTATGATGATTATGGTTGGTGAGTGTCCAGTAATGGGTGGAAATGTCTTTATTATTACTCACCATTTCTTTAACATTATCAAAAATAGCCAGGGATGAATTGCGTGCTTTGCAGAAGTTCAGACTGTCCGTCCATATTTCAAGCTGGCTTGAAAAAAACAAACATTTTCCCTCGAATAAGATCCAGTCATCCGTACACCGAAAAGCTTCCACTTTTGTTTCATGTTTCTCTCCTCCTACAAATAGATGCGATTTTAATTGGGCAATTTTTTTTTTACTAGTTAACTATCAGACAAAAATGTTTAGAAAATTACAAAACTTTTAAACGAAAATTAGATATTACAAAAATACACACAGACATATTAAACAACAAATAATCATTGTATAATGAAATGTTAGCAAAATTGGGCTTGCTTACTGTATAGAGGTAAAAGGCCCTATCAGAAAGTAGTGATAGTATACTGATGAAGGGCTGTGTCACCTCCATTAAAGGTTGAAGTATGATTATCCAAATATAATTGTTGCGAGTAGAGTGTAGGGATGGGCAAACGGTTCAGCTCAGGCATCAGTTCGGTGCCGAACATTTGCTCATTCAGCTGTTCGCAGAACACCCTGCAATGCACTGAGCGCTGTACAGAAAATTCTGCTCCCTGATTGGGCAAAGCTTTGACCTATCAGGGTGCAGTGTACGCTGGTTGTTAAGGAGCAGGGCCAGGCTTTCTTAACAACTGATGAGTCATCGGCTGTCAATGGGTTTCCCGGCTGACCAGAACAAAAGTCAAAAATAAAGAAAAAAAACAACGTGGGGTTCCCCCCCAGGCCATATCAGGCCCTTAAGGCCTGGTATAGATTTGGAGGGGAACCCCACGCCATTTAAAAAAAAAAAAAATGGCATGGGGTCCTTCCCCACATAATCCATACCAGACCCTTTTCCGGACATGCAGCCTACCCTAAAGCACCTTTCCCTATGTTGATGGCATGTGGCCTGGTATGGTTCAGCAAAACAGTAATAAACACAAGAGACAGTTTTTGTCCTTTTAAAAAAATTAAAAAAATAGTGTCCCTCGATGTAAATGCAGATGTGCCACTTTACAGGCACATTAAGGGGACCCCCCCCCCCCATGCACTATATTTAACCACTTCAGCCATGGAAGATTTTCCTGCTGAATGACCAGGCCATTTTTTGTGATTCGGCACTGCGTCGCTTTAACTGACAATTGCGCCGTCGTGCGACACTGCACCCAAACAAAATCGATGTCCTTTTTTTCCCACAAACAGAGCTTTCTTTTGGTGGTAATTGATAACCTCTGTGGTTTCTATTTTTTGCGCTATAAACAATAAAAGAGCGACAATTTTGAAAAAAAAACAATATTTTAAACTTTTTGCTATAATAAATACCCCCAAAAAATGTTTTAAAAAAAATTCTTCATCAGTTTTGGTCAATATGTATTCTTTTACATATTTCTGGTAAAAAAAGAAAAAAAAAAAAATCGCAATAAGCGTATACTGATTGGTTTGCGCAAAATTTATAGCGTCTACAAAATAGGGGATAAATTTATAGCATTTTTATTGTTTTTTTGTTTTTTTTACTAGTAATGGTGGTTCTGCGATTTTTAGTGGTACTGCAACATTGCGGCGGACAGACTGGACACTTGACACCTTTTTGGGACCAGTGACATTTATACAGCGATGAGTGCTATAAAAAAAGCCACTGATTACTGTGTAAATGTCACTGGCAGGGAAAGGGTTAACACTAGGGGGCGATCAAGGTGTTAAATGTGTTCCCTAGGTGTGTTTCTAACTGTGAGGGGAGGGAACTGACTAGAGGAGGAGCCAGATCGTTGTTCCTACTTAGTAGAAACAGACGATCTGTCTCTCCTCCCCTGTCAGAACAGGGATTTGTGTGTTTACATACACAAATCCCTGTTCTAGCTCTTGTACCCGCGATTGCAGGTGGCCTGCTATGGCTCTTAAAGGAGCCGGCGATTCGTGGGAACGTGCCACTTTGCCGATGTATATCGGTGTGAGTCGGTCTGCAAGTGGTTAAAGGAACTTTTCATTTTTATTTTTGCACTTTAAGCATAATTAAAATCATTACTCCTGCAAAAACGATTGTTTAAAAAAAATAACATAAATGATTGATCCATGTGCCCCAGGGTAGTACCCAGACCCCCATACCCTTTTTATGGCCAATTACTTGCATATAAGCCTTCAAAACTGGCACTTTTGATTATTTCTTTTTCAGCTCCCATAGACTTCAATGGGGTTCTCTGTTTGGGTTAAAACATTTCCCCTGTTCAGGAGTTCTGCTGCAAACTGAATATGGGGGTGTTCTGTCCATCCTTAGTAGAGTGGTGAGGGGGTTAGACATTTTGCCATGTCTTTATTGCTCTCTATGTCCCCGGTGGGGAGATTCATTATCTCATTGTCCCGGTGACATTGTTACTTGGGCAGAAATTTTGAGAAATGCGTAAAGGTTGAGTTGTCACCAGAGCAGTAGATGAGGGGGAAATCCTACAATGGGAATGCCTGCTCTGGTAACAACTATACAAGGAATTTGAGAAATTTCTTCTCTTTTTCCCTTTGTGTCTCTGTTGAAATCTCCCCATTGGCACACAGGTGAAAAAAAAAATCAAACTGACAGGGATCTTAACTCTTTCTTACTCTACCTCTGAAAAGAAAAAAACCTTCTATATATAAACTTTTAAGAAAAACAGCCAGGAATTGAAATTGTTATATGTAAGAATCTGAATCTGTTCTGAATTAATGATTCCAGTGCAGCCTGAACTCTCGGTGATGCGTGTATGTACTGTTAGGCCCCTTTCACACGGGCACCTCCACTAAGCGGAATCCTCTTGCTCAGCAGGGAATCTCTCCATTGATCCCCACTGAGCAAGCGGTTGACAGGTCCGTGTCCACTCCGCTATGCAGAACGGACATGGACACAACCCCTTCTCCTCTATGGAGCAATCGGGTGGAAACAGACCGCCTATCCATTTCTATCCAATGCCTTTCAATCTGATCCACCGGGTGGATGCAAAAAAGGACCACCATCCATCTGTTTTTGGCGGTCAGGATTGGATAGCGGCGGGTATCAGTGGACATGTGTCTACTGACATCCACCACTCCATAAAGGAGACTGGAAGGTTTGATCAGGTCTGCCTGAAAAACTGACAGGCGGACCTGATGGGACAGCCTGTTTGAAAGGGACCTTATCCTTTCCCTGCCAGATGGAACATGTCAGCCCAAAGTCAGGCTGTAAGGTCCCCACAGAGGCTGACCTGTTTCCTGACAGAGCTTAGAGTTGATAACTGGCATTGTCCAGCTACTGGAGGAAGGTAAAACTCAATTAACCCTCCTAGCGGTAATCCCGAGTGTGGCTTGGGGTTAAATTTCAGTACCATTAGCGGTAACCCCTGAGCTAATCGGGATTGTATTGCAGAATCCTGGTGCGGTATACTTACCTTGTCCCCAGGATCCAGCGATGTCCCCCCGTTGTGTCTGCAGGCTCTGTCCTCCACCTGATGCTCTGTGTTTCGGGCTCCGCTCCCTGCGAGCGTCGCAACGCACGAGGGCGGAGCCCGGCGGCAAGTTCAAAAAGTACAAAATTCATAACACATACAGTACACTGTAATCTTACAGATTACAGTACTGTATCAATTCATTTCACATCCCTTTTGTCCCTAATGTTTTGTCCAGTGCCCTGCATGCAGTTTTATATTACATATACTGTTCTTTCTGCCTGGAAACTGGAGATTGTCCATAGCAACCAAAAAGTGTCCCTTTACGTCAAAAGTGGTTTTAGACCAGCTAGAAAACAGCGATAGTAAATTAGAACACTTGCAGAATTGAGCGATAGTGATTAGTTGGGAAATTCATTTTATTATTATTATATTATTATGTTTTATAATTATTTATAGTTATTTATTATATTATAATTTATGTTTTTGTGTTTCAAACTTTATCATACCCGGGATGTCTACTAGACTCTGGTTTGGACAGATTTAAGTGAGTTATTACTAAGAAGTACAGGCCTGCAATATGAAACGTCAAATTTCTATGCAAAACAATTGTACCGCTTTGAGACGCAAAAATCCGACATAATCATACCGCCAGGGAGGTTAATGAAGCCTTTACTTTTCATTCATGAAATCCTGACAGCATCTTTGTTACATACGTTTTTTCAGTATCTGCTACTAGCAGTAAGTTCAGGCAGGAGAAGGACAGCCTCTATGGGGGCCTTACAGCCTGACACTCATCATGACACCTCTACCCTGACAGGGAGAGAATACAAGTAATCCAATATAAAGCACTTCCTTAGAGGCAGGGCTGCACCATTAAAACAATTCAAAATGCGTATTCATATTATTACAAATGCCCATTAGTTCACCTTGAGAGAATTGCTCAGTAATTTCCATTGTTTTGAAAAAAAAGGTGACATGTTAACTGTTCATAATATAGGTGAAAAACACTCGCCGCTTAAATTAACTAGTTTAAATACAATAATTAGGTGCAGCAGCTGTTTCAATAAGGTAATATATGAAAAAGGTTGTGTCACAGGAACTAGTCCCTAAAAAAACAGTGCCAAGAAAGAAAGAAATTGATATAAATCCACCGCAGATCTGTGACCAAGTGAAATTAATTTATTGGATGCATAAATGAATAAAAAGTGTACATAAAGTCCAATACTAATGAAGTGAATAAACTCCTCATTCACATATAGACGTGCTCTTGTAGAAATATCACACGTTTGGGAACAGTAGTTGATAGTGCTCCCAATGTTGCATACCATCTAAAACTTGATCCCACCCACCATACGTGACGTATGGTGGGTGGGATCAGGTTTTAGATGGTATGCAACAAGTACAGCTGATTTCTTGGGGAATCTGTGAGGATTACATGTGATGCTGTTTTTTTTTTTTTTTTTTGCCTACCCGCTTGAGAACTATATCTGTTTTTAAACAAGTTTTATTAAAGAGCCAAACTGGTTTATGCTATGAGAAGACCGTTCTCTCTTTTTCTTTAATATGCGGTTGTCCCTCTGGAGGACGGATAGGAGAAGGGAGCTGCTGGTCGGAGCTGGTGTGTGGAGCCTTTGTCCGTTGAGATGGCATCGAGGTCTGGATATCACCTAGTGTGGGGGAGTGAGGGTTTCCTCTGGGCTGGACCCTGGTACCACAGATCACAAGGCAGTGACCGGTTCCTGCAACTTCTGGTCATAAAACCACACAGCGCCTTTCACCTCTCTTATCATAAGATAATGAGGGTCAACCTAATTTGGTGATTAGGGACCTTCACCTTTTTATGAATCGTTTTGGGAGCACCATCAACTATTGTTCACATATGTGTGATGTTTCTACAAGAGCATGTCTATATGTGAATTAGGAGTTTATTCACTTCATTAATATTGACTTTATGTACACTTCATATTAATTTATACATCCAATTAATTAATTTAACTTGGTCACAGATCTGCTGTGGATTTACATCAATTTCTTTGCTAGCGCTGTTTGTTTAGGGACTAGTTCCTGTGACACAACCTTTTTCATGTTAATTGGTCTGTCCACCTACAACTAATACATTTAGATGAGAGTAGATCCCAAATCACTAATTGAGAAGTCATCAAAACACATTCAAGCAAAATCCAGTTTTCTTTACATTTTCTTTGTACATGATTGGGTGTTCTTTTCAAAGTAAATCTTTGATCACTTTGTTCCACCTCATTCACTAATGTCGGACTTTCGACCGGACTGGTCCGACAGACATTTTTGACGGACTTTTGATGGACTTCCGACGGATTTGCCTACACACGATCACACCAAAGTCCGACGGATTCGCATGTGATGACGTACACCGGACTAAAATAAGGAAGTTGATAGCCAATAGCTGCTCTAGCGTCGGTTTTTGTCCGTCGGACTAGCATACAGACGAGTGGATTTCTGGGTCCGGCAGAGTTACGACGTAAAGATTTGAAGCATGTTCCAAATCTAAAGTTTGTCATATTTGCGACTGGAAAAGTCCGCTGAAGGTCCGTCGGACCAGTCCGGTCGAAAAGCCTGACCGTGTGTACGCTGCATTAGTTAAGTGAAAATTCAATTTAAAAGTGAACACACCCCTTTTCCTTTAATAGATCGGGGTCACTGTGTATCTGTTATGGGCTCCAGTGGTACAAACTGGGAAAATACCTGTTAATTTTTCCGGATATGCAGTGTACTTGTCACTTCCTGTAGAATCTGTTAAAAAAAGAACAAAGAATCTTATGTCGGTTGTGCGAACTACTATATTGGGTAGAGAACAGATAGTGACCTATTTAAACCCAAACAAAACATAGACATGCCTCCATCCCTGTATATATGTAGAGAAAGGAAAAAATGGGTTTAGGGACTTTACATGAGGCATGTATATGTGGATGATGTTGTATAAAAATACCTCATTGTAAAATGGATGTCACAATCCCCGTAGGGAAGTCCATATAACCATAATGAATTAATAAATTCATTATTGTGTCCACATTATTAAATCACTTCAATTTTCTTATATTTATTTATTTTTATCTGTTATCATTTATTATAAGTTCAAGTGCAATCACTGGTGTAGATATACACATACCATGTAATGCATACACATATTCACTATGGGTGAAGAGTTGTTTTAATCATCATCATTATACACCGTCCATCCCTCATTCATTTTCACATTTTCCATTTAGTTTAAAAAATGTTTTACTTATTTTATTTTTACATTATTTTTATAATTTTTTTTTTTACACTTTTTTTTCACAGAACTGGGTATTTGTCCCATTTGTGCACACCTCATATTTTGGTGCTGCGTCATGGGTGTCCGGCCGGCTCCATGGCTGCGGTTTCCGATGGCCCCCTCTCCGGTCTCCTTTGGTTGTTAGGGAGGGGGGGTTTTGTCCCCACCTCAACCCTGGGGGAGACGGCTCACTCAGGGCCACTGTCTTATTCCATCATGGGAACTGCTGGGTTATACCTATGGGCTGTCCTATAGGTAATGTATAAATCGCTAGCTCCTGCTCTCTTTTAGATACCATGGTACAGTATCTGAGACTTTATTTACCCATTTATCTATTTTATTCAACCTTGTAGCCAAAATTCATGCAACCCACTCCAGATGTTTGGCTGTAAATGCCATGAAACGCGTTGAGTCTTCACTCAAGGGTGCCAAGTCAAGCTTCTGTCAATGGCATTTATTGTTTGCATTTATCATGATTACTATGTCTATCTGATTTGTACGTTTATATAATTCATTAATTGTTATTGTTTGTACCAATCATGTCCATCTATAATCGATATTAAATCTGTCAATATGATTTTTTTTATATTTATTATGTTCTTTCTTGCTTACATCATGTATTATATGTTATCTATATTATACATTATATATCATATTCATTATTGTTATCTATCAACTCAATTTAATTTATTGGATTTATCAATTTATTAATTCATTATGGTTATATGGACTTCCCTACGGGGATTGTGACATCCATTTTACAATTAGGTATTTTTATACAACATCATCGACATATACAAGCCTCATGTAAAGTCCCAAGACCCATTTTTTCCTTTCTCTACATACTATATTGTGTAAACTACAAGCCCCATCAGCCCACCACGTATTGGAGATGAACAAAGGCAGATATGTTTGTAGTCCAGCCTGTGTGACAACCATGGCTCCCTCTATAGTTACAATGGAGAAATAAATGTGGAAATTAGGTGATGGGGAGGATGTTATTTGCAGGATCACCAAGTGAAAAAAAGAACCTAAAACAGCTTCACACCCAATAACTAGTAAGCTACAACATGATACATTTTTTTTTATTTTTGGGATTAGATATATTTTAGGGTGCCTAATGGAAGGACAAAGATAAAGCCGGCCATACACTAGTAGAAATGTGTTTGAAATGTTTTTGTTTTAAGAATGTTGGTACAATTTTCAAATGGTTAGTGGGGTGAAATCGATGTTCATTTTCAACCACAGTAATAAGAAAATCTGGAGGAGCAAGAAGGAAAATTCTTCTTGGACTAACAAATTTCTAACAGTGAATGTGCTTTCCATTTAGGAAAGTCCATTCATTCCAACATTGAATGTTAACCACTTGCCGACCAGCTCACGCCGATATACGTCGGCAAAGTGGCACGGCTGCGCAAAATCACAGTTAGAACAAAGAGTGGGAACACACACTTAACCCCTTGATCGCCCCCCTAGTGTTAACCCCTTCCCTGCCAGTGACATTTATACAGTAATCAGTGCATTTTTATAGCACCGATCACTGTATAAATAACAATGGTCCCAAAAATGTGTCAAAAGTGTCCGATGTGTCCGTCGCAAATGTCACAGTCACGATAAAAATCGCAGATCGCTGCCATTACTAATAAAAAAACATTAATAATAAAAATGCCATAAATCTATCCCCTATTTTGTAGACGCTATAACTTTTGCGCAAACCAAATCAATATACGCTTTTTGCGATTTTTTTTAACAAAAATATGTAGAAGAAGACATATCAGCCTAAACTGAGGAAGAAATGTGTTTTTTTATATGTTTTTTTGGGGACATTTATTATAGCAAAAAGTAGAAAATATTGCCTTTTTTCACAAAAAAAAAAAAAAAACTTTTTTGTTTTATAGCGCAAAAAGTATAAACTGCAGAGGTGATCAAATACCACCAAAAGAAATCTTTATTTGTAGGAAAAAAAGGACATCATTTTTGTTTGGGTACAATGTTGCATGACTGCGCAATTGTCAGTTAAAAAGACACAAAAAAGGGCCTGGTCAGGAAGGGGGTAAATCCTTCCGGGGCTGAAGTGGTTAAAGTGATACTAAAGTCTCCTTTTTTTTTTTAATAAAAATAACAAACATGTTATACTTACCTCCTCTGTGCAGTTGGTTTTGCACAAAGCATCCCCGATCCTCCTCTTCTCCGGTTCCTCACCGCCGCTCCTGGTCCCTCCCAGGCTATGGGGCCACCTGAGGTGAGCAGCTACTCTGTGTGTCCATTCAGACACGGAGCTAAAGGCTTGGCCCTGCCCCCTTCTCTCCTCATTGGCTCACTGACTTTGATTGACAGCAGCGGGAGCCAATGGTGCCTGCTGCTGTCTCAGCCAACCAGGAGGGAGAGTTCGGACAGCCAAGTCTCTCATGAAACATCGTTGGATCGAGATGGGGCTCAGGTAAGTATTAGGGATGCTGAGGGGGGCTGCTGCACACAGGAGGTTTTTTATCTTAATGTAAAGAATGCATTAAGATGAAAAAAAAAACTTCTGCCTTTACAGCAAACAAAAATTTTAAGGACTTTGGAACGACATTTATCAAGTCATCAAATGTTCTGAGAATTTTCTACTAGTGTATGGGCAGTTTAAGATTTCCAAGCTATGAAAAATGAAGAAAGGTGGCACAATCCACCAGATTCTGCACAATTCAGACACTTTCATGTAGGTGTAGCCTTTCTTCATATTTCTAAAATTTGTATTTATTTTTTTATCGGTACTTATATTGCGCTGTCAATTTACACAACACTTCACATAACCTACATAACCTACTAGCATGTCTGTGGAGTGTGAGAGGAAACACACACAGGCACTTCACATACAAGGATATACATACACAGTGTACTATTTATGTATCAGTTTTGTAAGGATTGGAACTGCTTTTTGAAACATTGATTTTTCTTTTTTTTTCAGATTCTGCCTTGTTTACTTATTAGTAAAAATTAACACTTACCTCTCACAGGCAGATGAGCAGCGAGGATGATGATCGCAATTACTAATATTGCTGCTCCAACTATAACATAGAGCAAAGGAACTGTGGGTGATCTGAGTTTCTGCCAAATTCCTAAAAACAATACAGAGATCAGACATTAGAGGAACATAAAATCTGATATTTATCATTCTTTGTGTAGACATCGGAGAGAACATAATGGAGTCACAGATGAAGACTTTAGGGTGAATGGAGGTCCGTGTCCACTGCTTATATGGTATACAGAGGAAATGCAATCACCACCTGCAAGATTTTCTGGCTCCCCACCTTGTTACTACTTTTCCTCTACAGCCAGCATGTACTCATTACTGTGCCAGGACATCAGACCTGTGTTAGCACTTACAGGTTTTTTTCCCCCAACTAGTGACAGGACAATGAATGGAGAAGCAGTTGGCCTATGAGCTCATCTCTCACTTTCCTCTCTCCTTCTATCAGCCTGCTCCTTGTCAGCACATGAGAACAACTGATTGGCTTATTGTGTTACTTCTCCATCTCACAGTCTTAGCTCTGCTGTGCAGGGACTCTAATGCCGCGTAAACACGGTCGGACTTTCCGACGAGCTCGTTGTCGGAAAGTCCGACCGTGTGTATGCTCCATCGAACATTTGCTGTTGGAATTTACTGCCACAAATGTTTGAGGGCAGGTTCTCAAATTTTCCACCAACTTCACTTTGTTGTCGGAAATTCCGATCGTGTGTACACAAGTCCGACGCACAAAAGTTCATGCATGCTCGGGATCAAGCAGAAGGAGCCACACTGGCGATTGAACTTCCTTTTTCTTGGCTCATCGTACATCTCACCGCGTTCTCACATTCGTAATTTTGGGCCAACATTTGTGTGACCGTGTGTATGCAAGACAAATTTGAGCCAACATCCTTCAGAAAAAAATCCACAGTTTTGTTGGCGGAAAGTCCGATCGTGTGTACAAGGTATTAGAGGCTGATACCAGGTAAAATTCAAATATTTACATTTCTTACATTAAAGGAAATACACTTAATGATGTATTAATGAATGGAAATCTGTAATCATTTGTGTCATATATTTCTATTATTTAGCCTTAAAGTGATTGTAAAGTCTCGTTTTTTGTTTTTTTTTTATAGGTAAAAATAACAAAACACTTCCCTGCTCTGTGCAGTTTATTTTGCACAGGGCAGCCTTGATCCTCCCGTTCTCGGGTCTCTCTTTGGCTCTCCTGGTCCCTCCCTCCTGTTCAGTGCCCCTACAGTAAGCAGCCTGCTATGGGGGCATCCAAGCCTCCTTTCTCTCCTCATTAGCTGACTGGCTTTGATTGACTGCAGCGGGAGCCAATGGTACCGTGATGCTGTCTCAGCCAATGAGGAGGGGAGTCCCAGGCAGCCAAGACATTCCTACAACATCGCTGAAACTAGAGGGAGTTCAGGTAAGTAGAGATTGGCTGCTGCACACAGAAGGCCTTGTATCTTAATGCATAGAATAACTTTACAATCCACTTTAAGGGAGCTTGGTGGGAAGGAAAATGTTAGAGTCACACACATATGTATCTGCACACTGTTCTCCAGAGGTTGGCATAGTGACAATCTAATCACACATGATGCTTTGTCTCCTGGGCTTTTCTCATCCATTGCAGTCAAATCACTTGTATGCTGCCAGAGCTTCATTTTCTTGCTTCATATAAACCTTCAGTAGGTGAAGTAGAGGTTGCATTGCTGACCATCTTCTGAAAATGCTGTTTTCCTAGCTGTATACCTTTTTTTAAGACAAGCATGAAGCCAGCGAGGTCAAAATTGGTCTCTGTACTTCTTCATTGTTCTGGTTTGAAGACAAAAGGTCTGCCAGACAGCCAGGGGCATTTTTAGGAGACTAGCAGTGACATCCTCCACTCTGTCTTCTCTATGTTTTTGAGCCAGTTCTTCACCACATTTGCTAAATAATTTTTCTACTATGCTGAAAAAATGGTTTGGAATTTGACATGCAAGTCAAAACACATACAGCTGAATGAGTCAGAGGAGGGACATTTCCATCCCTCTCCAGCATGGCAGGTCTGCTTTGAGTCTTAGGGGATGGATCATAGAAGTCATACTAAGCAGTCTCCCCTTGCAGAACGTTTTCACAAACTTTGTGAGACCTTAGGGATATACAAGCTTCATACATTCTCTCCAAAAGGTCTCAATGAGAGTTCTGAGCTCGACACAAAATTGTGAAAAATGTTTTTATGTCTTCTTTTATTCTATTATTATTATCATAATTTTAATAATATTTTAATTGGGTATTCAGTAATATTCATTCTAGCAACATCCATCAGTTTTTTTCGTTTTCTGTGTAGTATTTGTTATTTATCATGTACCGTATATACTGCGAGTATAAGCTGACCAGAATAGAAGCCGGCACCTAATTTTATAACAAAAAACGTATTGACTCGAGTATAAGCCTAGGGTGAGAAATGCGCAGCTACTGTAAGTGGAAAAGAGGGTCAACAATGCCCATTTGCAGCATCACTGTGCCCATTTGCAGCCATAGGTCCCCCGGACTTCAAACTCGGTAGTTAAGGGTTCCTAGATGCCCCCTAGCTGCAGCCAAAACTTGGGGTCTCTGGACCCAAAGGGTCCCAAAATGACCGTATCTTGGGGCCACTTGGTGCTAGGAACCCTAAATGTGGCGTGCAAACCCAGTGGAACTAGCACAACAACATATCCAAAGCTGGGGTTCCTAGCACCAAGTGGCCCCGAGATATGGGGCCCCAAAGTCGGTTCGGAAAATGTCAAGCAGCAGAGAATGACATTTTCCGAACCCACTTTGGGCCCCGTATCTCAGGGCCACTTGGTGCTAGAAACCCCAGCAGAAAAGTAAGTGACTCGATTATAAGCCTAGGGGGGCATTTTCAGCAGAAAAAAATGTGCTGAAAAACTGGGCTTACACATGAGTATATACGGTACTCATATTTTATTTGATTGCACTTTCATGTAGCTAAACTTGCATTTTTTCCATGATAAATATTTTCACTTTCTTTTATCTTTTTGTTTTAGTAAAAAATTCTTGATGCAATGGGGGTTATTTACGAAAGGCAAATCCATTTTGCACTACAAGTGCACTTGAAAGTGCAGTCGCTGTAGATCTGAGGGGAAGATCTGAAATGAGGGGAAGCTCTGCTGATTTTATAATCCAATCATGTGCAAGTTAAAATGCTGTTTTTTACTTTCCTTGCATGTCCCCCTCGGATCTACAGCGACTGCACTTCCAAGTGCACTTGTAGTACAAAGTGTATTTGCCTTTAGTAAATAACCCCCAATGTATCTACGTGGCATATTGCTGTCAATGTACTTGCACTCCCTCTGCTGGTGAATATGTATTAATGCAGTCTGTATTGTTGGTATACTATTTTTTTTGAAAGTTCCAGGATACATACTGTATATTTGATGATTTTTTATAACTTGTTGATCTTCATAAGTTCCATTTTACATCACTCATTCCTTTTTTGTATTTTCTACATATATATTTTACAAAATGTTCATTTTTTTACTCATTGGTGATCTGGCCACCAATTCTCCAGGTTTTTCCTGCTATTTAGAGTTGAAATCTTTGTAGTGGTGGTCCCCAGGCTTAAGAAAGGGTCTTGATGCGCAGAAACATGTTGCTGTTGTTCCCAGTTACTGCTGGCAGCTCTCCCTGTTGTCACACTGTGCCCCACTCCTGCAGCTTCCTAGTTCTCTGAATGTTACATATGTTGTTATTGATGGCTGTACACTAACACCGGTTCAAGGCTGAGCTGGTGAGCTGCTCTGCATCCTGGACCTTTCCCAATTCTCCATGTGACATCTGAAAATGTCTGATTCCTGTTCATCATGGTGCTGGTTGTCCTGATCTTTGATGAGAGTGGATGCTTTATATTACCCAAACAAAGTGATATTGTTCCTGACATCTTTTTGTGCTCTGCTCATTATGCTCACTCCAATCCACAATGCTCATGCTTCTTGAGCAGCGCATGTTAGAGCAAAACTACCAGGAGTAGTCTAATGTGCAAAAGTGCATTAGACCCCATAGCTGAATTATTCCACATAAAAAGCCCTCCATTCCAACCTGCTGAATTCACTTTCTGAGGGTCAGGCTGAGCTGTTGTTCTAAAGTTTTCAATGGTCAGTTCGAAATTTGCAGTACTAAGTGATGTGATGAGCCATAACTTCAAATGCTAATTATTTGGCAATTGCTTTTTTTCATTATCACAGAGAGAAATGACTCTTGGACACGTTTATACAGGTAAAATTTGAATGCAAAATTATAAGCTGAGTCTGACAATGTAAATACAACATGGGCAAGTTCAAACACCAACCCAAGCTGGAAAACATCCAACAAAGGTACATCAATACATATCAGTACAGTACACAGTCGTACATATGTATGTTTTTTAATACCTTCTTTAGGAATATCTGCAGCCTTCTCAGGGTCCTTGTTTGTGAGAGGTGTTAAACATCCTGTACAGAGGGAAAAAACATTTTTATACATCTATTTTTAGGACATCAATATATGAATGTACAGTATAGGAGCAGCAAATAAAGTATACAGCTACACAATATGGCCAAATGTTTGTGGACACCCCTCCAAAATATTGCGTTCTGGTCCTTTTAGTGAAGTGGTTCAGGCTGACACAAAAACATTTTAGACAATTGTGCTCTTCCAACATTGAGCTTACACTGTAGGGAAAGTTCTTTTCCATTCCAATATGGGCCCTGGTCAGCTCCATAAAGACATGGTGCGAATGGTTTGCTTTGGAGGAAATCGAGTGTTCTGCACAGAGCCATGACCTCAACCCTACTGAACCCCTTTGGGATGAATTGGAATGGGTGCAAGTTCCCAAAGGTGGACCCCAAAATCGTATTGAACGTCTTACCAGAAGAGTGGAGGCTGTTATAGCCACAGAGCAGGCCCAACTCCCAATTAATGGCCATGGATTTGGAATGGGATTTTCAACAAGCTCATGCAGGTGTGATGGTCAGGTGTCCACAGTCATCTGGCCATATAGTTTATCTAGAGGAGCCTTTATCAATCTCTTTAACACGTTTTGTAATAACGTTTTGGTCTTTGGTAACCCCTGCTAATAACTACTTTATCTACAGCTCATGGTACAAGAGTGTGATGATCAGTAGGATAAATCCCCCTTACATTTGTGGTCAGTAACTAAAATCACTAGTTACAGATTGCTAATACGATTATTGATTATTGATGTCAGTGGCTACATATTATACTAAATTTGGATGTTGGCAAGGTGAGGGTCCTCTTTCTTTTGGCTACATATTTGAGAACAAAATTGCTCATTGCTCAAGTTACCCCTATCAATCTCAAGGGTTCCATGGAGCCATGGTTGAGAATAGGTGTCCGTTCACATGGGCAGACCTATAGGGCCCGCCTGTCAGTTTTTCTAGGTGGACCCAACCGGACCCTCCAGTCTTCTCTATGGAGCGGCAGACATGTCTGTTGACACCCACCGAAATCCGATCTGATCCTGCCCGATAAAAACAGACTGATGTCGGATCTGTACCCTGTCTAGCAGATCAGATGGTAGTTGGGTGTAAAGGGACAGGCAGTCCATTTACATCCGGCCACCTGAAGAGGAGAGTGGACTCTCTCTGCATACGCGGAGCGGACGCAGACCAGCCACCTACCTGCTCAGCGGGGATCAGTGGATAGATTCTGTGGACTCCAACAGAACCCGCCCTGTTTGGGGCTGATCCATAGACTAGCAGTGCAGAGAGATACAATATATAGACAACAGAATCAAAGAACAAACCAAAGGAAGTGCATCAATGTACAGAAAGAGAGGAGAGAAGGAGAAACATTAAAGGACAACTAATTCATGGCGTATAGTGCTAACTACATGTAGAAAATATATGTAAAGTACCTATTGAAGATTGGCATTTTTTTATCTCTAATATGTCTTCTTTTATTTTTTTCATGGATAATTTTATATTGCTGCCACTGAGGCAAGAGCAGCTCCCTGTACTCCCGCAGGTTCTAACTTGTCTTGTTATGTGTTCATTATTCAGACGCCATCTGCTCCCAACCTCTATAAACAAAGGTAACCAGAGCATACCTGATCCACACCCACGCACATACTGAATATACTTACACAAGCACGTATGTAATGTGATAAAGTTTTCCACAAATATCGTATGACATACAAATGGTTCAACTGCCATATTTGTATTCTATATGTCCTTTGTTTCCATGAAGTTTAAAGGAGACGGTCTTTTCTAAATGGTCAAGCTAATAATCTGTG
Organism: Lithobates clamitans; assembly: GCA_037952925.1. Classification (NCBI taxonomy): domain Eukaryota; kingdom Metazoa; phylum Chordata; class Amphibia; order Anura; family Ranidae; genus Lithobates; species Lithobates clamitans. The sequence continues at coordinate 2,257,533 of JBBGZY010000788.1, forward strand.
TAAATACTCTCAATAATGTATAGAAAAATGGAAAAAAATCATGCCAACACATTTTTTCCCTCCTAGTTTTAAGTAGAATGGGGAAGTATAAGAACGCTTGTTAGGTTTTTACTGCTTTCTGGAGATGTTGGAGAGTTCCTTTCACTTCCGTGGATTTACTAAAGGCAATTAGACGGTGCAATTTTGAAAGTGCAGTGGCTCTTCCCGCCTCTCATACTTTTTAATTTCCTTTTCCTTTTCTCATTTTTCCTATCCTTTTCTTTTCCTCCGGGACCCTGGTATTGTGGAACCTGGATTGCGCCCCTCTGTGTTTTGGGAGGTGGAGTATCCCTGACTACCTATTGGGGAGGCACACCTCTCTTGGCATGGAGGGCAGACTCTGAAGCCCATACAATAGAAATGACATAATGATACAGGGTTTAGTGAGAAGCTTAAGACGGATCGCCTACCAAATAGCTTGCTTTACAGATCAACAATCAAGATTGTAGTTAAGGAAATGTTATTACTAAAGATTATGATATCTTGACTCTAAGGCGTAGGAGGCAGGATGTCCTGGCCTATACTGTATGTTTATCAGACTACGGAAACTTTGCACTGTTAAAAATCTGTTATGTGTGTTATGAAAACTTGAATAAAAACTATTGAAGTACTAAGTGCAGTTTCTCCAGAGCTTAGTAAATGAGCTAATTTTTTATGGTTACAGAGCACAATAAATTTGACTTTAGTAAATGGAGCCCTTGTCTAGTAAAACCCTGGAGAGCAGTACAGATCTAACAGAGGTTCTAAGACTACCCACACATACTCAAAGCTAAGGAAAATAAGTTTGGGATGGACATACACTTTAAAGCGGAGTTCCAGGCGTAGCTGCTGACTTTTAATAAACACACACTCACCTGTTCCACGGTCCAGCGATGCGGCCACCCGTAGCGTCGCTCTTTTCCCCCTCCTCTCCGCCGGCGCCTCCATTGCCACTCTGGGCACCCGACCGTGACAGCTTTCAGCTTCACGATCGGGCACGCACTGCACAGGCGTGAGTCGCGATGCGCTCTCAGAGTGGACAGGCGATCTTCTGGGACCTGTCACGTGTCCCAGGAGATCGCCTAGAGGGAGGGGCCACCTAGGTGGAGAGGAGGAGTCGCCTAGGCGGCCCATAGGCGGAAGAAGGAAGTGGGACAGGAAGTCCCACTGTAGTGTCACATATGGCGACCCATCACATTTCGCTACCCGCTGGAGTGCGCATGCACGACGCCGCCATATGCGTTCCAACACTTTTACGACAAAACAGCACAGTAAAACCTTCAGATATACTGTCTGTATAATTATTGATTGTAAGACACCAGTTTGCAACAGGGCCCCTCGCGGGCTCGCCACGCTTCGCTCGACATAATTATAATCCAACTCTTTGTCCACTTGGATGGTGGGGCTTGAACCTGGACTTAGGGGTGGAGTCGCATAATAACTGCACAAGCGCAGTTCAATGTCAGTTAAACGTGTGCTGTTTTGTCGTAAAAGTGTTGGAACGCATATGGCGGCGTATAAGAACATTCTTTAGAGGGAAGGGCGGGATTGTCACTGCTTATACACTTTAAGTACTATGAATAAGGGCCAGTGAATTCAACAATATAATTATTAATAATTATAGCATATTATAGGCTTAGGTGTAATCATGATGCTAAAAGAAGAGTCAGGTCACTGAGTAATATTTAAAGCCGAATTCCCGATTATGTATTCATGAGAAATGAAAAAAAAAAAAAAATTTAAGTAGTTCTGTTGTGAAATAATAAGAATAAGTAGCAGCTTTGGGGTTTTCAGTTCAAATCCCAACCACGACACTACCTGCCTGGAGTTTGCATGTTCTCCCTGTGCCTGTGTGGGATTCCTCCGGGTACTCCGGTTTCCTCTCACACTCGAAAGACACACTGGGAGGCAATTGGCTCCTGTTTAAATTGGCCTTAGTATCTGTGTGTGTGTGTGAGTTAGAGACCCTAGATTGTAAGCTCCTTGGGGGCAGGGACTGATGTGAGTGTACAATATATGTTTAAAGTGCTGCATAAATTGATGGCGCTATACAAGTACCTGTAATAAATAATAATAATAAATACTCAGCCTGATAGAGTAATAATACTTCCCACTGTCTGAGACTCCGAGCTTTGCTCTCATGCAGAGCTGTACTGACTGGATAATCTCCAGGATCCGACTCTTCCTGGCATTGGCGCCCCCCCCCCATCCATGTGTCCGGCCCCCTAATCTACATGCAGGGCGCCGGATGTATGGATTCCAATCAGGGTTTTTTTGTTTTTTTTAAGCATGTGATTAGAGCTAGACCCTCTAATAGGCTTTAAATGGCTGTAAAAAATGGTGGATCTAGTTGTGTGACAATAGCGAATGAATGTTCGCTATTGTCACACCGATTCTCCTCCTGGCCAATCAGGAAGCGGGTCATAATACCCGTTTTTCCGATTGGCCAAAAGGAGAAGTGTTCCAATTGGCCTGGGAAGAGGAAGGAATAGACGCCATGATGCCAAGGAGGAGACCAGTCGCCTGCGCCATAGATGGGGTAAGTGCTGGGCTGAGAAAGACCTGACCGACCAGACGGGGGGGGTTGTGGGTGACCTGACTGGTGGGGAGGGGGGGGTGACTGTTTGCCACCCCCCAGCAATATAACACCAGCTGCCACTGCTTCCTGGTGTGTCAGCCCCTGCGCCCCCCGCTGTGCACTGTGACGGGGCCGATGCACGTGCCCGGTGGTCGTGATGTCTGCCGGGCACCTACGATCGCAGATTGGAGGTCTGTCAGGAGAGAGGAGACAGATCTGTTGTTCCTACTGCTTAGGAAAATGGATCAGTCTCCTCCCCCAGGCAGTCCCATCCCCATACAGTTAGAATCACTCCCTAGGATACACATTTAACCCCTTGATCGCCCCCTAGTGTTAACCCCTTCCCTGCCAGTGTCATTTATACACTAATCAGTGGCTATTTTTAGCTGTATAGTTATATATAACTGTCAGCTATTCCAAAAAAGTGTCAAAAGTGTCTGATCTGTCCACTGCAATGTCGCAGTCCCGATAAAAATTGCAGATCGGCGCCATTACTAGTAAAAAAAACAAATAGTAATTTAAATTCCTGTAAATCTATCCCCTATTTTGTAGACTTGATAACTTTTGCGCAAACCAATCAACATGTGCTTATTGCGAATTTTTTTTTTTTACCAAAAATATGTAGAAGAATACATATTTGCCTAAACTGAGGAAGACATTTTTTTGGGGGGGGTGGGATATTTATTATAGCAAAAAGTAAAAAATATAGGGTTTTTTTTTTTTCAAAATTGTCGGTCTTTTTTTGTATATAGCGCAAAAAATAGAAACCGCAGAGGTGATCAAATACCACCAAAAGAAAGCTCTATTTGTGGGGGAAAAAAAGGACGTTAATTTTGTTTGGGTACAACGTCAGACGACCGCGCAAATTGTCAGTTAAAGTGACGCAGTGCCGTATTGGAAATGGTTCAGTCATTAAGGGGGGAAATCTTTTCGGGGCTGAAGTGGTGAAGGCAGATTTTTAGTTTCCTGCTTCCTCATACTGTGACTGTTTCTACTAATAATAGGATTTGGTATTTTCTGTTGAATTCATTTCATGTTACAAACCAGACAAGCCTGTTCTTCTTCACACACTCCAACAAAAGAAAGCCCCGGGGAGATTCAAAGTTCATTCCAATGTAGCTCAATGATTAACGTGGTACAATACTTGTTCTTTTTTAATTGCAACCAGGAAGTTATTTATTGCAGAAGAGGTATACTATGTTTTTTTCTACAAGAAAAGTGTTTTCCCTCCTGTTTTCGATCTTCTCTTTTTTTGTATACACTGTGCTATGCAGCCACCATGGGGGGTTATTTACTAAGACTGGAGAGTGCGGAATCTGGTGCCGCTCTGCATAGAAACCAATCAGCTTCCAGGTTTTATTGTCAAAGCTTACCTGAACAAGATGAAGTTAGAAGCTGATTGGCTCCCATGCAGAGCTCCACCAGATTTTTTGAGTGCTCCAGTTTTAGTAAATCCAAAACGAAAGGTTTATTGTATTGCTGTTTACCAATCCTTAGATGTGGTGGCTGCATTTGTTTTACATTTTTAGCCTTGTTTCCCCCTTCCCCTTCGTTTTCATTTGGTGATCTGGCCAGTAACACAACTCCATATATTTTAGAGCATTCTCACTCTGGATGAAGGAGCACAGGGGGGGCTCCTTTGGAGAGTAGCATTGTCAGTCTGGGGGAAGGGGAGTATTAAATTGGACTAGCAGATTTAGATACACTAACAAACTGAAGCCAAACTTCCAGCTAATACTTGATAATCAGTTACAGCAAGTTTTTCCTTTTGAAATAAGGTTTTAAATTCCCCGCATCTATTACCTTTTGTACCACCACCCCCTCCCTTTAGAGTGTAAGCTCTACGAACCGGGCCCTCCTGTCCTTTCTGTATTGAACTGTACTGTGATTGTGCTGTCCCCCCTCTATATTGTAAAGCGCTGCGTAAACTGTTGGTGGTATATAAATTGTGTATAATAATAATAATAATAATAATAAATAAAATAATTAAAAGCTGATTATTGTAAGCACCCCTGCCAGTGTTAAATAGTTTGTCTCAACCCTCCAACTGCTACATCCGCAGGACAGCTTGTTCTGTGGAAAATAACAGGTGAAACTAAAAGCCTAAAAAAAGAAAACAAATGTAGTCATTACACCTAAGAATTGGTAAGCTGCAACATAATACATGTTTGCTTTTGGGTTGAATACCGCTTTAATGCACTCTTGTGCGCATGCAGAGGAGTAACGGAATCCAAGACCAGCCATTGATGATGAAAAGTTTTAACCCGGTAGATGTCAGCATCAGCACCGGAACTCACAGATGCTGCATTGCTGGAGCAGAGGTAACAGGAGGAATAGTGCACCATTGTTGGCATCAGTGGGAGGAATAATATCCTATCATTGGTGTCAGTGGGATGAATCATACCCCATCATTGGTGTCAGTGGGAGGAATAGTGCCCCATCATTGGTATCAGTGGGATGAATAGTGCCCCATTATTGGTGTCTGTAGGAGGAATAGTGTCCCATCGTTGGTGTCAGTGGGAGGAATAGTGTCCCATCATTGGTATCAGTGGGAGGAATAGGACCCCATCACTGGTGTCAGTGGGATGAATAGTGCCCCATCATTGGTATCAGTGGGATGAATAGTGCCCCATTATTGGTGTCTGTAGGAGGAATAGTGTCCCATCATTGGTGTCAGTGGGAGGAATAGTGCCCCATCATTGGTATCAGTGGGAGAAAAAGTGCCCCATCATTCGTGTCAGTGGGAGGAATAGTGCTCCATTATTGGTGTATGTAGGAGGAATAGTGTCTCATCATTGATCTTAGATGGAGAAGTAGTGCCCCAAGGGCTGGATGAAGTAAAGCAAAGGGCCACATCTGGCTCTCGGGCCACAGTTTGGAGACCACTGGTCAACACTGAAACTGTAGTTGAATAGAGCTCTACACACACACAAGAGGCTGAATGGTGAATAACAACCGTCATGCCCTGGGAAACTTTTATGAGCAATAAATAGCATGTTTATTATTCTCTGCTGACAGATCACAAGACAAGCCCTCTGAGTCACAAAAGGAATCCATAATAAATAGACCTTTTAACATTTAAAACCAGATTATGACCAGAGAACTCTTGAAGTTTCTGGTCATAATTACCACTGTAACTATCATAATGAGATCACCAATGTTCTGATCTCTACTCAGGCCATGTACAGCACAGAAATAATATCACTGCTACTTTTACAAAGTAATATCTGGATTTGTAAAGACATTAGATGCACACAAAGTGGATTTATATCCTTTTCTGGTTATTAAGAAATCAACTGAAAGGAAAACTTTGTTGCTGGGGTTCAGCTTTAAACTTTGTCAGCTGGCATGTGACATATTTTGACATTTGCCTCTTGAACAGCTACAGGGCAGAAAAGACAATGCAAGGAAGAAACAAAAGGTTTTTTTTTCTATGTCATTACTCTTTGAAAAATAATAGTACACCATATTGTATCACTGGTCTCCTATTTCCTAGCTCTAGACAACAAAAGCTTGGCAGCAATTGAAGTCTACGTGTTCTTTTGTTTCCTCTATTTTCTTTCGTACCAGGAAATCGTGATTTCAAGCATTTTTTGCTTTCATAACCTATAACGTCCTATACATTCTTGTATTCATTAGCCCAGCCTTTCTCAACCTTTTAACTACAAAGGATCTTTTGAAATTACTTTCTGGTCTGGAACTCCTGCTAAAAATGACTATATCTACAACTCATAATACATTAGTGTGTTGGTCAGTGGGAAGAATGCTCCTTACACTTGTCGTCATTGGGAAGAATTACCCCCCTTACAGATAGCTAAAAGGATCAATGGTCTCAGTGGGAACTTATCTGAGAGGCAGAAATTGCTCGTTACTCAAGGAAACCCCCAGCAACCTCTGGAGGAACCCTAGAGCTCCAAAGAACCCTAGCTAAGAATCCTTGCATTAGTCAATTCACCAAAGGACCAGACCAGACTTCACCATTATAAAGCCTCAAGTACAATGTTCTTCAGAAGATTCTGAAGATTTACTAATATTGGAGCAAACAGAATCTGGAGCAGCTGTGTACAGCAACCAATCAGCTTCTGTCTTCAGCTTTAAAAATTAAAGCTAGAAGCTTACTGGTTGACACGCACAGCTGCTCCAGATTCTAGCCGCTCAAGTTTTGATAAATTCTCAATCTTTTAAGCATGCAGTGGGCTTTAGAGGTTTACAGAAGCTTCAGTCAACTACATTGGATCTGTGGAGAAAAAGTGGCAACCGCTTCCTTTGCCTAATTGTTTTATGGTTCCCTTTTTACTGAAAAACAAGCAAAAAAAGGTAAAATAAAACATTTAGGGTTTCTCAACCAGGGTTCCCCCGGAGGCTGCTAGGGGGTCTTTGAGCTATGAGAACTGCTCGGAGCTACACAGACATTGATATAGGCTGCACATTTTTGTCTTCAGATTTACCAAAACCATGTAGTGCAAGGACCTGCCTGATTGCATACAAACTGAAACTCTTAAGGTTTGACCTCATATTATATGGTTTTGGTAAGTCTGAAGAGAAAAATCTGCAGAGAATCTAATAGTGTGTATGAAGCGCACTAAACTGTGAGCATTATTTGCCTTAGCATTTACACTCTTTTTAAATTACATGGCTAATGGATTGTACCATGCGTTCTTTATATTACCAATATGCTCTCAGTATTTCACAGTACATGTGCAAGTTCGTTACTTGGAAAAATTCAATACATCTTTTGTGAAACAAAAAACAAAAACAAAACACAAATATTAAAAAAAAACCAAAAAAAAAAGGATAATTTAGTTAAAAAAAAAGTTTGTATTACTTTTTAATAAAACAAAAAATTATATAGCAACAGGACACAAAACATACTGCACTGTAAAAACCATTTAAAAAAAAAAATAAAAGTTTATTTTTGCATAAAAAAAAATCAAGAAAGCAAAATATAGCTACAATATAGCTCCCAACTGCATACTTTTGGCTGGTAAGTGTCATAGGTTTTTCCATTTCAGAGATTTGGAAGGTATGCAACAGAACACAAATAGCGATCAAATACACAAAAAAAGGGGGGGAAAAAAACATATATACGAGGACCACTTAAAAAAAAAAAAGTAAATAAAAACAAAATGTATAACAGAACAACTAGTGATCAAATACAATTCAAATACAAAGAACACTAAATGAAAAAAAAAAATGAACTGCACTGTTGTTTGCACTAGTCCAGTTAAGACTTAGCAAACCTATTCTATATGTTGGAGCAATTGTCTGGATTCATCGCAGTAGAATCAGCTTCAGCTCAGTGCAATGTCAAGTATTAGAATTGGTACTTTGTCTTAGAGGAGCTGGGGACAACTGCCGCTCTAAAAAGGCATCGCTTACCCTTGTTTTCTGCTTTGATATCAGACTCTGGTTGGCGTTCTCCAAATCCCATCTTTAAGGTGTTATTGTTAATTGCCACGGAAATTATGAACAAAGTACAGAATATAGTAAGTCTCTGAGTACTGTGTGCCGTGTAATAAGAGTTGGGTGAAAAGTAAACTCCACCCCTTGTAGGAGGAAACGAACTGAGAAAAAAAAAGAACTCTTCTTTACTTTTAATTAAAATAGAAAATTGTGAGAAACACTTTGCCAAAGCATAAGCTCTCAATTTGCTTTGCAGAACTGGTAAATATTTATTTTCCTTTTTTTTTTTTGAGTATGTAGTTAGGGTAGTTTATTTTATTTGCACAGCAAGCCATACGCTTCACCAGCTAGCAGAGGGGATCGTGACCGACCTGACGGACTTTTCTCATGATGGATCATCTCCTTTATCCACTACATGCTGTTTTTTAATCTTCTAAATGTGAGTTGCTTGCACGTTGTTTTTAATAAATTGATTTTATACTACACCCAGAGGTGCCTTTTCCCCTTGTGTTTTTTCCTTCAGATTTTGGAGCTTGGTTTCAGTTCTCCTGGAAGGCAGCCCTGGTTGTGGATCCCATATCATTATCCCATTTCCCCATGCTTTTTATATGGACTGTCATGGACTAATATATCATTGCCCTCTCCTCAAATATAGCATCTACCTGTATTTATGTTTAAACATTTGTCCATAGTGATGGTTTTATAACTCTCCAGTTTTTGCGCCTTTACTTGTGCATAGGATTTTAATGACAGCAGCGGGAGCCAATGGCTCCTGCAGGGGATGGGCAGAAGGGAGCGTACATCCTGGGCGCAGCGTGTATTGTAGGGATGGCGGCGCCACAAGTTTCTTCTACTATAAGGCTGACAGGAGTAGTGACAGCGGCATCACTACTAGACGTGTGCGATTCGGTTCGTAACAAATGCATTTTCATACGAATTTGTTAGTATTCGTACATTCGGATCAATTCGAACATCCGAATAGCTGAAGGAACCAAAATACGAAAATTACAAAATTATGAATAAGCAAAATAACGAACACACGAAAATACAAACTTACAAATGGACAAACTTACGAAAACACGAAACTCCGAAAAAGTTAAAGAGAGAAAATGACATCTATAACTAATGATTTACATTTCATATTTTTAATCCTTTGTTCATAATTTGGTATGTTCGTATTTTCATTTGTGTGTTCGTGAGTTTGTTTCTTCATCTGTTTGTAATTTCATTTATTCGTGTTCTCGAATCGTTCTTTTGAATGGACAGTGTAAGTGTATCTTAATATGTATGTTGGTAATTTTGTGTTCTCAAATCGTTCTTTGGAATGGGCAGTGTATTAGTGAGTGATATATTTTACTTAATATCTTTAGCCAATCAGCTTATCCCTTTTGTGTCTGAGCCACACGGCATTCCTGAGTCAGGTCTCATGACTGAGGGAGTGGAGGAAGTACAGGAGGACTTATTAGAAAAGCCAGCATAGGATTATTATTCTTTATTTCCTACGAAAGTACGAATCAACGAAAAAGGCAATTTCACAAAAGTAACAATTACTAAATTACGAGTAGTGTACCGAATAAACTAAAATTATTATCTAACAAAATTACGAATTACGAATCTAAGGAAATTAGACGGAATTGCGAATATTTCATATCAACGAAAATACGAATGAGTCCGAATATGAAAACTCGCGTCTTACGAAATGACGAATCGTTACGAATCAACGGAAACGTAAAGAAACAAAACGAAACAACATTTTTTATTGTGCATATGTCTAATCACCACTTCTGTCAGCCCAGCGCTGGAAGAAGCAAGGAGAGCAGGAGAGATCCTGGAGGAGGTGCAGGCTGTGCTCTCTCTCCCCCTCCTTCTCGAAAGCTCATACATAATCAAGTGGAGGGGGAGCGCAATTTGCCATCTTTTCCCTGGGCACTGGATGATCTTGTCCCAACACTGGCTCCTGCTGCTATTAATTTGTCCAATAAGGAGAGAGACAGCAGCTGGAATCGCTGCACTCATGCACATCACTGGACCGAATTGGGCTCAGGTAAGAAAAAGTGGGGGGTCTGGGGGGGGCTTCAGCACAGAAGGTTTTTCACCTTAAAGCGGAGTTCCGCTTAAAAAAAAAACAATTAAAAGTCAGACAGCTACAAATACTGCAGCTGCTGACTTTTAATAATCGGACACTTACCTGTCCCAGGGTCCAGCGATGCGGGGGATCGAAGCCCCGCTCGTCTCCGCCTCCGCTCGGCGGCACCGTCATTTTAACTGTGGGCGCCTGGCTGTGGCTTCACAGCCGGGCACCCGCTCGCATGTGTGAGCTGTGCCGCGCGCCGTGAATGGCCGCGCAATCATCTGGGACCTGTGACGTGTCCCAGATGATTGCCAAGAGGGAGGGGGGAGAGGTGATCTCACTTCCTGCGCTGAGCGAAGTGACGTCAGGAGCCCAGGCGCTGAAGGAGGCAGATTTTGAGGGACCACATAGCAAAAGCCATAAAAAGGTAAGTTAAAAAAAAAAAATTTCCAAATGTGTTTTTTTTTTTTTTCATGCACATTAATACATTTTTTTTTTTGGGTGGAACTGCACGTTAATGCATAAAATGCATTAAGATGGAACACCTTGAAGCTTTTTAACCACTTTAAAGTGCAGTCGCAGCTCACTGTAGAAATTTGGCAATGCTGAAGCTGACTGCAATGAAAGCAGCTGGCGATCGAGACCCGGAAGTCCGCCACCTGAAGATGTCTGTGGACATCGGGGAGCTCTGGGACGCTGCATCGCTGGATCCAAGGTGAATATGGTTCCACTTTAAAGAGTAACTCCACTTTTGTTGAGAAGAAACCCCTCCCCTCTGGGTGATCTATGTTCATTGCAGGGATTGTAACAAACTTTGTTGCAGATTCCTACCTACCGTATATACTCTTGTATAAGTCGAAATTTTCAGCCCCTTTTTTGGGGCTGAAAGTGCCCCCCTCGACTTATACTCGAGTCACCGCCATCTGCCTACATGATTAACGTGTCATGCAGGCAGACGGCGGTCAGCGTGTGCTACATAGCACTAGGCAGCCTCTCACTGTTCTAAAGCCACGCCTCCTCGTCTGTGATAGGCAGTCAGTGTACAGCCTATCACGGACATTCTCTCATCCTCGTGCGTGGTATGAGGATGAGAGAATGTCCGTGATAGGCTGTACACTGACTGCTGGGAAATGGAGTTTTCTGCCTATCATGGACGAGGAGGAGGCGCGGCTTTTGAACAGTGAATGGCCGCCGCACACGCTGATCGGTGCAGAGCGGCACACGGAGTATGCACAGGACACAGGTAGGATGCACACAGACACATGCACACAGGTACATATACACATGACACATGCACATATACAGGACACAGGTACATGACACATGCACATATACACAGGACACAGGTACATGACACAGGTACATATACACATGACACATGCACATATACACAGGACACAGGTACATGTCACATGCACATATACACAGGACACAGGTACATGTCACATGCACATATACACAGGACACAGGTACATGACACATGCACATATACACAGGACACAGGTACATGTCACATGCACATATACACAGGACACAGGTACATGACACATGCACATATACACAGGACACATGACACATGCACATATACACAGGACACATGACACATGCACATATACACAGGACACATGACACATGCACATATACACAGGACACATGACACATGCACATATACACAGGACACAGGTACATGACACATGCACATATACACAGGACACATGACACATGCACATATACACAGGACACATGACAAATGCACATATACACAGGACACATGACACATGCACAGGACACATGCACAGGACACAGGGAGGTATACAGCTGCAGATGGGCATTGTTGACCCTCTTTTTCCACTTACAGTAGCTGCTGCATTTCTCACCCTCGTCTTATATTCGGGTCAATAAGTTTTTCCCATTTTTTTGTGGTAAATTAGGGCCTCGACTTATACTCGGATCGACTTATACTTGAGTATATACAGTATTTTTATTCGGAAGGAATATTTGTTTGTTTGTCTGTGTCAATGTACATAGTGAATCTGTATGGGAGTTTATAATTATCAATCAGCTGCTACACCTGCAGGGCCCTAATGAGGAAAGTAGCATGGTCTGCATCCCTTTAGACGTGATTTTCTATTGGAAGTATATCACCAAAAATGACATTTTTGTTGCAGGGGATGCCCAAAATCTGACTTGTATCTTAGTGCAGACTTCTGGGAAAATCAGTGAGCCAATCAAACAAGCAGGAAATTATGTTTCTGGGGGGCATTCTGTATGCCATCTGTGTACAGAACTCCTTTAGGTTGCCATATTGTATTTTTCAGAAAATAACAGAATTGCAGATGGAAAAGGAAAGGTAATTTTTAATAACATTCAATTGCAATCTGACTTGTGTAGGCTATATTATTATTATTATTATTATTATTATTATTATTATTATTATTATTTATTTATTTTTTTATTTGCTATTTTTTTCACAAAAAAATGGAGTTACCCTTTAAGGCCCTCTTCATGCTTTGTGTTTTGAAAATGAACAGTTTTGGGGGTGGAGCTTGCCACGGAAGGAGATGGACGCCTGAGAGCAGAGCTTCACAACAAGCAGGGATACACTGGCACACTGCGGGCTGCAGAATTACAGCCACAATCCCCAATCTGAACCGGAACGGAGCCGCGATCCCGGGGCACTTTGCAGACATGACAAAAAAAAAAAGGAGAACCAGAGGCCGCAGAAACTGACATCTTATTTCCCTCTGGAACACAGGCAAGATGGCGGAGGCCCGGCGGCCCGCACCACGGCGAGTACACCCCAGTACAGACCATCTAACGGCAATCCAACAAAAAGCAACAGCTCATCTAAGAGCCCAAAGTCTCCACTACACACTCCATCTGGGAGCCCGGAGAAAGCAAGATTGAGACTGGATGCTTCGGATTCAAGCCATGAGGTGAGCCGGGGCCTAGATTCAGGGGAAGACACCAGGAACCTCCCAGACTCTATTGATCTCTTCCCCACCAGCAATCAGCCTGTGCTGGATACAACATTAAAGGACATGTTAGTCTCTCTATGGAGCTCACTACATGTGGACATGATGTCCTGTGTACACAGATTTGGGGTGGAATTGCAGGCAACAGCATCCAGGGTGGACCACATAGAAACATAAATGGAGGAATTTGCTACCACCATCAACGATCTGGTGGATGCACATGACACAAATGAGGATGAAATGGAAGCAGTTAAATCTAAACTTGCTGACATCGAGGACCGTTCCAGGCGGAACAATTTGAAAAATAGAGGAGTGCCAGAATCGGTCAAACAATCTGATCTGCGCGACTATGCTGCTCAACTGTTCAAGTCCATAATGCCCGAAGCCACAGACCTGGACATTAGGGTGGATAGAATCCACCGACTCCCAAAGCCACCACACCTGCCTGACAATATACCCAGAGACGTTATACTGCTTCTCCACTTCACTCATCTAAATAAATGTTTAATGGCAGCAGCACGCACCAAAGATCAATTCCCCTCGCAGTATCAAAATCTGCAATTTTTCGCTGACTTATCCCAATTTACCCTTCAAAAACGCAGGAACCTCAATACCATCATAAAATCACCTACAAATGGGGGTTTCCTACGAAGTTAATCATAACCAGAGATGGTAAAGATCATGTAGTTGAGTGCCTGGCCAAGGGTCTGCATCTGCTTAATATGTGGCAAATCGTACCGGACGAAGCACCACAACCAACTACCTCCAAAAGTCCCGAACGCATGCGTGGGGAATGGAACTTAGTCACTTCAAAAAACGCCTGCAAACATACTTGAATATTTTGCAACCAAACATGGTTATTATCTACTACTCCCTGCATAGGAGAAGACTGATAAGCTGAACTGATTTACTTTGTTTTTTTCTTTTTAGCATTTACTTTTGCTCTTTTCAGCTTTTACCCCCCCCCCCCCCCCCCCAAAGTGATGAGAGGCAGAAGCCACATCCGGATCGCAATGATCCCCTTTTCTTATTTTTTGATGTTCTAAACTTGTTTGTTACTTTACTACGTTCCACAGTTACCGTAACCTGAAAATGAACAGTTTTTTTTTTTTGCACTTTTTTTTTTAAGCGACAGCATCGGCAGCCTATTTCTTTGACTGGGCTGCCGTACACGGAACAAACAAGCCAAAGAATCTCTTGCACCTTTTTTGGATGCAGAGCTTCGTGCGTTTTTTTTTTTTTCGCTACCATGTGTTTTAGTATGTTTTTCCACATGCAAAAAATGTGTATCTAGTGACCATGTTTGGGGTGCCACTAACAATTAATGGCATCACACGCTTTTTGTGTAGGAACATGCGCTTCTGCGCACATTCCCAGAATGCACAGATGTGAACGAAGCGTTATTGTTCTCTGTATTTTTTTTCTTTTTTTGTGTATTTAACATTATTTGTGTTCTGTTGTTTTTTTTTTTTTTTCCTCATTATTTGTTTGTTTGTTTTTGTAAAAAAAATAATGAGACAAAGGCCCCTTTCACACCAGTAGCCATGATGGATATCCTCCATGGCTGCTGCTTTCTCTAAAGAGTCAGTCAGTGCCCCAGCCCTGTGTAGGGCCCCTCGTTTTCCCTGGCCAGGCTAACGGGGAAGTCAGCAGGCGTGGCTGTGCCCCCTAGGTAGCAGTGCGCCCTAGGCAGCTGCTTAGTTCCCCTATTGGGAGCGCCAGCCCTGGCCACACAGAATTGTGTGGCAATCACAGCAAAATGTGTGTTTAAAAATCATGCTGTGCTTGTCGCCCATTAAGAAGCAGGAGCTGCTCTTGAGCAAAAAACACACATAGGGCAGCCCATTGAAGCGAATGGGCTGCACGATATGCAAAATCGCAGGAAAATCGCGCAACAAAAATTTGCAAGAGGGAACAGAGCCGTATGGAGGGACACTTTTTGTCACAGGTTCATTGTAGTTGTCTGGAGCTTCTGTAACCCTCATGAACTATTTAAAGCCCATAGCACAATGAAATACCCAAAACTAAAATTGTACTATATTGCAGCAGTAGTGGCTGGTGGCATATTTTTTAGGGGGGGCGGCAAACAATCCACAACCGCCCGGTCAGTCAGGCACCACCCCCTGGGTCGGTCACCAGCCCCGCAATTACCCCATCAAGGTCGTGGGCAGTGGTTCTTCGGGGCGGCGCCTCCTCCTGGTGCTTCACGGCGGCTTCCCCAGTGTCTCATCCCTCCCTCCCTCCTCCTTCTCAGCGGCCAATAGGATCAATTCTCCTCTCGGCCAATCGGGTGATGGGTCTCAAAACCCACTTTCTGATTGGCCAGGAGGAGAATCATGAAGATAATAGCGAATATTAATTCATTATTGTCACACAACTGGGTGGGCTCGGAGTGCAGTGCTCTGCGCCCAGAGCCCACCCTTTTTTGAAGCCTATCAGAGCCTCAGGCTCTGAACATGTGCTTCTAAAAAGAAAACGAAAAAACCCCATTGGAATCCATGCATCTTGCGCCCCGTCCCGCATGTAGATTAGGGGGGCGGATGCATAGATTAGGGGTCCAAACGCATAGATTAGGGGGCTGGACTCATAGATTAGGGGGCTGGACGCATAGATTAGGGGGCCGGGCACATAGATTAGGGGGCCGGGCGCATGGATTAGGGGGCCGGATGCATAGATTAGGGGGGCGGACACAGATTAGGGGACCGGACACATAGATTAGGGGGCCGGACGCATAGATTAGGGGGGCGGACACAGATTAGGGGACCGGACACATAGATTAGGGGGCCGGACGCATAGATTAGGGGGTCGGACGCATAGATTAGGGGGCCGGACGCATAGATTAGGGGGGCGGACGCATAGATTAGGGGGGCCGGACGCATAGATTAGGGGGGCCGGACGCATAGATTAGGGGGGCCGGACGCATAGATTAGGGGGCGGACGCATAGATTAGGGGGCGGACGCATAGATTAGAGGGGCCGGACGCATAGATTAGGGGGCCGGACGCTCCTGCATTACGGGCCGGCACCGAGTTTCAGTGCGGTGGCCGCTGGAAATCTAAAAAGGGTGTTTATAAAATTGTTTATGATTATATCCCCTTCTTTCTTACATGGACAGCAATAAAAGCAGGTGGTTGAGCTTCAGTTTTACCACCCTCCGCCTGCCCAGCTGAGTGCAGCAATACAGTCATTTAAGGCTGTAGCCATGCTGCGATAGTGTCAAAAATTTAAAAAGACGTTGCATTCAGCAGGTGGTACTGTCGCCTTACAAGTGCATGGGGCTGCAGCGCTACTGGCCGTCATGCAATGCACTTGCGGTGTGGTAAAACGCCATTTCAAAGGTTAAAGCAGGCGGTGTGAAGGTGTCAAAACCCCCCGAAGAGTGATCCTCCACATATTGCTTTTTAGAAGAGCGAGAAAACACTGTCACACATGTGTCACAAATGTCACAAAACTGTCACAAATGAGCCCTCAGGGGAGCTGCGACAGTAATGTAAGGGCTTATTTGACCTGCTCTGCTGCCTTGTCACGCTATGGTTTCTGTTCTCCTTCCTGTGCTGAGTGAATAGAGTCCTTTGTGTGAGCTTAAAAGGGATGCGGTACAGAGGAAGGAGGGTGAGAAGAAAGAAATGAAAGAAGAAAGAAATGAGACTGCAGAGAAACGAAACTAAAAGAAAGAAATTGTTTTATTAAAAAAAATTCCCAAGATCCACACATTTCTCTGATCGGATGAAAAAAAATCTGTAAAAACCCGAGAGAAAGGATTACGCCAAAGCAGAAACTCTCAGTTTCATTCACTGCAAAATAAAATATGTTTTTTTATTTAGAGGATGTGTATATACACTATATTACCAAAAGTATTGGGACGCCTGCCTTTACAAGCACATGAACTTTAATGACATCCCAGTCTTATGCCCCGTACACACGGTCGGATTTTCCGATGGAAAATGTTCGATCGGAGCGTGTTGTCGGAAATTCCGACCGTGTGTGGGCTCCATCGGACATTTTCCATCGGATTTTCCGACACACAAAGTTGGAGAGCAGGAGATAAAATTCCGATCGTGTGTACACAAATCCGACGGACAAAGTGCCACGCATGCTCAGAATAAATAAAGAGATGAAAGCTATTGGCCACTGCCCCGTTTATAGTCCCGAAGTACATGTTTTACGTCACCGCGTTTAGAACGATCGGATTTCCCGACAACTTTGTGTGACCGTGTGTAGACAAAACAAGTTTGAGCCAACATCGGTCAGAAAAAATCCTAGGATTTTGTTGTCGGAATGTCCGAACAAAGTCCGACCGTGTGTACGCCCTATTAGTCCGTAAGGTTCAATATTGAGTTGGCAATTTTTTTTATTTGAGAATCTTGCAAACAAGAAACACTTTCCAACTTTTTTTTTTTTATACAAAAATATAAAAAAAATTATATTATACATATATACACATACATACACACATATACACACATACATATATTTCCTCTTTTCTTTTTTTTTCAAATATGCATAACATATTGTATATACGACTAAACATAATAATAAAGGCTTACTTCAACCTATAATATATGAACAAAAGGGTTTTTTTTTTTTCAACCAAGAGTAATATCACTGTATTATATTATACTATATACATATATCACTAAATAGCACAGACATCTTCAACAATTCTACACATTACTCAACTTGATTAACATTCAGACCAAGAAACATAGATTATCATGTGTATGTAGCCTTTCTTCAAAATTATGTTTATCCTTGAAAATCTAAAGGAGTGTCCAGAGAGAAAACAGGGAAAGAACCCAACACCCAGAGATCAACAAACAGCAGCTACAGGCCTGATATTCCTCCACGCCTTTATCCAGACCCTTTGCCGCT
Source organism: Lithobates clamitans (assembly GCA_037952925.1). Classification (NCBI taxonomy): domain Eukaryota; kingdom Metazoa; phylum Chordata; class Amphibia; order Anura; family Ranidae; genus Lithobates; species Lithobates clamitans. The sequence goes on from JBBGZY010000788.1 coordinate 2,275,449, forward strand.
ATCTGTCTTTCTCGAGACCCCGAATTTTTCCTACCTCACCAAGAATCTCACACACCACCACCGGAACAGGAAGGACTTTCTGCCGAAGGGATACCTGACACCGTGCATTCCAGGTGTAATATCGGACTACTAAGCTGACTAGAAAAAGAGTGTCCAAATCAAATCCCTTGCGATTCTGCAACGCTCCATACACCCACTCAGCATAAGACATGCAAGGCAGGAAAGGAATATTCAGAGCCCTCCCCGCCTTTTTATAGACTTCTATATTGAAAGGGCACTGAAGCAAGAAGTGGTCCATGGTTTCCACTTCACCCTGACACTCCACTCTTGGACAACCACGATTGTCCAAAGAGCGGCACTTCACGTTCCCCCTCACATAGAGCCTACCGTGGAAAGCGAGCCAGGCCTGGTCCCTAAATTTCAAAGGAATCCGCTCAGAATTTATTAAACGTAAACCCTCCCTCATAATATGACCTTGGCAATCCCTTAAGGCCAGTGGCGCATGAAATACAGTACCCACGATCTTCTCCCCCAGGAGTCTCCTAGGAAGGGACCTGATATCCTCCGCTGTCACATGCCACCGTTTAAGAATTTTCAGGCACAGGGCAACATAAGCCGGGAGCTTACCATGCTTGATCCTTAAGCTTTTCACTGGCCCGCCACTCTCCCAACAGCCCAGAAAAGGTCTAAACCAGATCTGGAAAATACCGTATTTATCGGCGTATAACACGCACTTTTTTCCCCTTAAAATCAGGGGAAAGTCGCAGGTGCGTGTTATACGCCGATACCCTGCGATCCCGAGCTGTCACAATCTTAAAATCGCCGACCGCGATTTGAAAATGGCGCCGCCGGCGCCGAAATACACCGAGCCGATCCTCGGCTCTTTCCGGCGGCTCTCGTTTACTTTCGGCTCCACTTGTAGTCCCGAGCGGAGCTATCCGAACCTACTCGGCTAGGTTCGGATAGCTCCGCTCGGGACTACGAGTGGAGCCGAAAATGAACGAGAGCCGCCGGAAAGAGCCGAGGACCGGCTCGGTGTATTTCGGCGCCGGCGGCACCATTTTCAAATCGCGGTCGGCGATTTTAAAGCTCAGGACAGGGGATCGAAGGGAAGGCTGCACTGGGGAAGGCTGCACTGGGAATGGCTGCACTGGGAATGGCTGCACTGGGAATGGCTCCACTGGGAAAGGCTGCACTAACAAGGCTGCACTAACAAGGCTGCACTAACAAGGCTGCACTAACATGACTGCACTGACATGGCTGCACTGACATGGCTGCACTGACATGGCTGCACTGACAAGGCTGCACTAACAAGGCTGCACTGGGGAAGGCTGCACTGACATGGCTGCACTGACATGGCTGTACTAACAAGGCTGCACTGGGGAAGGCTGCACTGACATGGCTGCACTGACATGGCTGTACTAACAAGGCTGCACTGGGGAAGGCTGCACTGAGAAGGCTGCAATGAAGGGCATTTAAATGTAAGTTTTTTTTCCTTCAACTTCCCTCCTAAAAGTTTTTTTTCCTTAAAATTCCCTCCTAAATTGGGGTGCGTGTTATACGCCGGTGCGTGTTATACGCCGATAAATACGGTACTTACCCATTCAGGCGGTCTCTCTGCTAGCATGTTACCAAAATTGTGTTTCAAAAACATCAGAGAGAAGAACACAACCGGGTTGACCATCCCTAGGCCACCCTTCCACCTAGATAGGTAAGTCACATTCCGCTTCACAAGATTCAGCCTGTTCCCCCATAATAATTGGAGGAAACAACTATAAATCCTGGTATAGCAAGACTCTGGCAAGATGCAAACAAAGCTGACATACAAAAAGGTAGGAATCAGGTAGGTCTTAATCAAGTCCACCCTTTCCCTCAAGGAGAGCCGCCACCCTTTCCAGCATTTCACCTTGACATCAGCATCATTCAGCCTGGCTTCCCAATTTGACTTACTGTAATCATCAGGGTCAAACTCGATGCCTAATGCCCCGTACACACGGTCGGACATTGATCGGACATTCCGACAACAAAATCCTCTGATTTTTTCCTACGGATGTTGGCTCAAACTTGTTTTGCCTACACACGGTCGCACAAAGTTGTCGGAATTTCCGATCGCCAACAACGCGGTGACGTCAAGCACGTACGACGAGACTAGAAAAGGCCGGTTCAGAACCAAGCGCAGCACCCTTTGGGCTTCTTTTGCTAATCTCGTGTTAGTAAAAGTTTGGTGAGAGACGATTCGCGCTTTTTCAGACTCGTGGCTTTCAGATCGTTTTCTGCCGTTCAGTTTGTGCTTGTGGGTTTGTATCTGCTCTTCAGTGCGTGCAAGCAAGTTCCGCGTGACTTTAGTCACTGTATTCTTGTTCGTTCGTTACTAGTTTTCAGGTCGCTCTTCACAGGCCTTGCTGTTCTTCAGTGCGTTCTGTTACTTCGTTCTGAGCAGCCGACCGCTTTATAGCCATGTTTCGTATGCGTACTCCTCGTAGAGTTCGTGCTGTGCGGGGGCTTGGTGTTGGGGTCCTGACCTTGACACAAGTCCAGTCCATGAACAGGGTGGGGAGGAGTTCATGGACCAAGAATTGGTTGCTTCAGCGTGACCAGTTCTGTCATATGCCTTTGCTCCGTGAGATCCGTGAGAATAATCCTGATGATTTCAGGAACTTTCTCAGGATGACGGACCCCGTGTTTCACCGTTTGTTGGCTTCGCTGACCCCCTATATCAGCAGGCAGGATACCTGCATATGGCAAGCCATCACTCCGGAGCAGAGGTTGGTCGCTACCTTGCGGTATTTGGCCACAGGGAGAAGCCTGCAGGACCTCAAGTTCTCGACAGGCATCTCCCCCCAGGCTCTGGGGATCATTATCCCAGAGACCTGTTCTGCCATCATACAGGTCCTGCAGAAGGAGTATATGAAGGTAAGATTTTTATCCTTTTATATCACATTTTATTGTATTGAATGTTTGCTAATATATTGTATTTCTTTCCTCATTCCCCAATTACCATGATTGTAATATGCAGTGAATGTCCCCTTTATCCTCATGCATGCTGGATTTTTATGTAATTATTATTTTATGTCCTTCATACATATTTGCCCTTCAATAACCTCTCCAGCATGGTGTCTCCTGCCCTATATTCACCTCATGTAGTCACTTAACAATGTATTTTATCAGCTCCATAGTAGTGCTTTACCCCAAACACCCCCTAAAATGTTTGGAAATGTTATTTTGGATTTAAATTCAGGCAGAGGGCCAGAGGCTTTTTTTGTGGTGTCCCCAAATTTTTGGTAACCCTCCCTCCCCCAACTGCTAAGTCAGCTGATCCCAATTCTCTATCCTCAATCATCTATCTGCTGACTTTGCCAAACCCATACACACTATACCCATCTCTTTACTGGTCAGATTTATGGATGAATTCCCCAAAGCATGTAGTGCAAGGGCCTGCCTGTATACTTTCCAATGGTACTGTTTAAAGTTCTTGTATCCTATTATGATCTTGATAGGTAATAGCAGAATGTCCAAATGTGCTCAAATGTGTACAGTGTGTATTTATATCTTTGTATTATGACACTTCTTACCTGTCCAGTGGGCTGCCAATAGTGTAACTAAGGAGGGGCTGTTCCAAGTAATACCCATTATTTAGGCATTCATCTCTCAATGAAGTGAAGAGGGTTACCTGTCCAAGAGTCCCCCCCCTATAATGTTTGAAATGGCCCATGAGAGGGGGGAGGGGGAATATGATAGGTGTACCTTATACTTTGTTGTTGTTAAATTCCCCTTAATAAATGCTATCTGGAGGTTGACCCATAATGTTTGTGTCTAATCTGCTTGCCAGGTTTCTGTGAAAAAATAGTAATGTTTATTGTTTTTTCCTCAACAGTTTCCTTCCACGCCACAGGAATGGCAGACTGTGGCCTCCCACTTTGCCCAGCGGTGGGACTTTCCTAACTGCGGAGGGGCAATTGATGGGAAACACGTCCACATCGTCCCACCACCCAACTCGGGGTCGTACTATTATAACTACAAGGGGTTTAATAGTATAGTGATGTTGGCGGTGGTGTCGGCTAATTACGAGTTCTTGTATGTGGACGTGGGGAAGAATGGCCAGATGTCCGATGGTGGAGTCATCACCCAGACGGAGTTCTACAGGCGTCTCCAGAATGGCAGTTTGGACTTGCCACCTCCAGAGGACAATGTTGAAGGTCTCCCATTTGTGTTCGTTGCTGATGAAGCATTTGCGCTGGGGGCCATTCCCGATGAGGACCCTCACCCCGGAACAGAGGGTTTTTAAATACCGGCTGGCCAGAGCCCGAAGAGTGGTGGAGAACACATTTGGAATCCTGGCCAGCCGGTTCCGACTATTTCTGACACCCATCCATATGGCGGAGTATAAACTGAACCATATTATACTGGCGTGCTGTGTTCTCCATAATTTTTTAAGAAAACATTCAGCCAACTATGCTGGCTCAGTTGGGCCTGAGGCCGGAATCCCAAATACTTCCACAATGACGGCACTTGAAAGCGGCCGTCCTGGCTTGCCCTCCCTGAATGCCCGTGATGTCCGGTTACGATACCTGGAGTTCTTTGCGGGTAGGGGGGCTATCAATATGCCAGACAATATGTGACACCTTTTTCAAAAAAAAAACCAACCAAAAGCAATTCTTGGTGGACATTTACTGCTTGTGTTTGTTTTAGCTGACCCTGACAGAAATGTGTTGAGTGCAGAAAATGTCGTGATTGTGTAACCTTATACAAAGCACTGTTGGCTGGTACTTCCTAAATGCAAAAACACATTTCACTACAAGTGCACTTGCAACTGCACTGAACCTGCACTTGTAGTGCAAAGTGTATTTGCCCTTAGGAAATAACCCCCATTTGTGCATAGAACAACAATTACATCACCCCAAAAGTGTTGTAGTGTTGAGACAATAATCCACACATTCTTGAGTAAGGCACTTTTTTATACCTGCACAATCACATGTGCATTTACCAAAGGTTTTTAAAACAAACCAACATGTTTGTTGTATAAAATGTTTGCAGTAGCATTATGAAAAATCAAAATATCCATTTCAGATAAAACAGGCCTGTGTAAAACCAACAAGAAAGCCAAAAAACTTGAACTTACAAAGTTTACATTAGGTAAAACCTGAAGGCTATATCAGACATCAGTATTTAGGAACTGGGTTTGATATAGCGTTCAGATGGGGGGAACTCACCCCTGGAAAAGCCAAGTTTGGAAGATGCACACCAATTTACGAATGTCAACATGTGCTATCTGCCATCAGGGGGGATCAAGGGACGTGTTTTGGGGGAGCAAGCCCTTCCTCAACGCTACTTTATAATTGGGGAAGGGGTTGCACCCCCAAAACGCGTCCATTGATCTCCCGTGATGGCAGATAGCACATGTTGGCACACTGTGTGCATCCTCCAAATTTGGCTTTTCAAAACATTGTAAAAATGTAAATTACATAAAAACGGTCATTTTATGGGGTTTAAATTCGCCCCAAAACATCAATGATGTTATTATTTTTTTTAATAACATCACGTATTTGTTGCTGGATGTTTTGCAATTGGAGATTACATCCCATGATCTCCCCTATCAGTATCTGGGCACTTTCTGATGTAAAGCGTTCCCTCACATCACGATCACCTAAAAAGAGATAAAGAACAAAAAAAACAGGTCTCAAAAATCTGCCACCAGCCATCTCTTTTACCTGAGTCTGTGGTCGCAGACACTCACCTGTTGTGGTGCCAATCTCCACCACGTCTTCTTCTTCCTCCTGCTCAGCATCTTGTGTTTGGGGTAGTTCCCCTTCTTCCAGAGGTGGGGGGTCTCTGTTCTCCTAGGATGAGGAGTGTCCGAGTCTTTTCTCCCCTATGTAAAACAAAAATGGTATAATTAGCACACAGATATTTGATGGCAGAACTAGAAATAGGAAACATTGCTTGGAAGTGGGGTACAATTGTCTATTTTAGCCGAGTTCAAAGATGTCTTTTTTTTATTGCCCTTTGTCAAGCTGCAATACTTTACCTGTTTGGTACAAGCTTCACACATGTAACCCCCCCTATAGTATACACTGGAGCACCTGTGTGCCCCCCCTAATAAAAATGGTGTTCTGGGGTCCCACACTAGTGCTCCAGTGTCCAGATGTGAAAACAGCTGCTCAGTGTCCTCTCCTTACACACAATCTAGTTTGCATTTCATTCTAGTAACAAACCCATCTACCTAAACAAATATTTGGCATCCAAGTAGGCCCCAAAAAAATGTGGGAAAATGCATATGGCCTAAACAATGGTGTTCTAGAGGCCGAACGAAAAATGTTTGATACGAACGAATAATGGGCCCATGAACATTAAAGTTGACCTTTTTAAACGTTACAATTACTAAAATCATATGGAGCAGAACGAACGGAATAAAGCCAGAAAGAATAGAAACACAGCACAACTACTTACTTTTTTGCAGCACTCTCCGGATCTTTCGGTACTGCTCCGGCTCTCTCAACTTCAGGTCCGACCACCGCTTCCTGAGCTGATCTTTTGATCTTCGTACCCCGAAATTCCGCTCGAGACTCCTGACCACTTTCGCCATGATCTTGGCCTTTCGGATGTTCGGGTTGGGGTAAGGCCCATATTTTCCATCATAGTCGGACTTCCTCATGATGTCGACCATCTCCAACATCTCCCCAAACGACATATTTGTGGCCTTAAAACGTCTCCTTCTGGATCGGGACGTGCCTGGATCCGGGCTTTCCTCCTCCTCCTCCTCGTTGCTACAATTAGCACGCACCTGGTGTAACTCCGCCATCATGCTCTTCCCCCACTGCGCCGAACGAAAAGGGGCGGGGAATAGAATAGAAAGAACGTCAGGGGCGGGCGGAGTTACACACATGCGCAGTGTGTATAAAGCGTAACACGCGTGCGTATTACGTACGATCTGTGAGCGGAGGAAGGAGCATTGGACGCGCCGATCGTAAGAGACAAACTTGGGCCTATTCTGCTTCTAGATTGAGGCCTATATTGTAACAAGATTAGGAGAGTTTGGTCTGACATTAGGCTTTGTCTTGTGTTGTGTCTTGCAGTGAACATGGATATCTTAATGAGAGATTCTGACTTCATGTCACTATTCATTGATATGCTAAGGGAGCTGCCCTGTCTGTGGGAGATTACCCACCCCCATTTCAAAAACCAAGCAAAGAGGAAGGCAGCACTGGAGCAATTGTGTGAAATTGTGAAGCAGGTGATCCCCACGGCAGACATCACTTATTTAAAGATCTTAATTGGTTGCCTGAGGAGCACATATCCGAGGGAGCGCAAGAAAGTCCTGGATTCATAGAGATCCGGAGCAGCAGATGACATCTATGTCCCCAGGATGTTGTACTACGACAGGCTGCACTTTCTGGCAGGCCAGACTGAACCCAGGCCATCCCTCTCCAGTCTTCCTTCCACGCTTCCTTCCCCCCCGGCTGAGGCTTCTGATGCCCAACCTGGGCCTTCCAGGCCATATGTGGAGGAGCCCAGATTGAGCCAGGTATAGCATTCCTCTAAATATTTCTGCTTGTCCAATCAATGATGTTAACTAGATGTTAGTTGGGAGTACTAATTTATGATTGTGATTGATGATGCAAAAACTAAAACCATGTCCTTTTTTCATACACAGGGAAGTCTCAGCCAGGAGGTGGCTGATCTGCAGGTCCCTCCACCCACCCTGAAAACAGAAAGTGGCAGCAGGAGGAGTGACCTAGAGGAGGCGGCTATCAGAGGTCCTGGGAGCACCCAACACCAGGCAGGAGAACCTTGCGGCATTCATTGCCTATAAAATGCAGAGGATGGAGGAGGGCCAACAAGCCATGTGTCAGGCCCTCATATCAGAGGCTCTGGAGAAAGGTGTGAGGGGCCAACTTACACCTCATACACAGCTTTGGGATGGTCCTCCTCCTCCTCCTCCCTCTCCTCCAGGTCCTCCCAGTCCTCCTCCAGGTCCTCCCAGTCCTCCTCCAGGTCCTCCCAGTCCTCCTCCTCCTCCAGGTCCTACTCCTCCTCCTGCCACATCTCCTACTGCACAGCCACAGCCGGGAAGGAAGTTTGAAAGGAAGACCAGAGAGTGATTGCCCTGGATCCAGTCTGGTTGGCCAAAAGATGCAGCCTCTTGTGGTACCACAGCCTGGGGACACTGATGTCATCTGCTGCTATCCGAGTCTCTGTGAATCCCGGACCAGACTGCCCTTCCTTATATATGGACTCCTCAGGCCACCAATTTTGAGGTTGAAGAATTGATGTCTGCCGTGGGGGTCCCAGGCTTCACTAATTTCTGCTGTTGATCCAGTGTTGCCTTCCTCTTTGGTTCTGAGCCCTTAATAAAGGATTTTTGTTTTGAATTATACTCTCCTATGTGTTTTACTTCAAAAATGATGGTTTGTTTGTGAGGATTCAGGTACATTGCAAATATACAATGTGAAATGAACAAGGGACACCAACACCAAAAAACCTCATGGAGATTAAATAATAAAAGATATCAATGGTGTTGGGGTAACTTGCCACACAAAACACACACAAAAATATTCTGGAGTAAAAATAAAAATAACATTAAACAAAGATCAGCCTTGGAAAAAATCCAAACATTAAAGAAAAAAAAAGGCTTAAAAACCAAAAAAAAAATCCAAAAAAAATATAAAACTGTCAGATGTGACAACTAATAACAATATATTGAGGGAATCCCACTAAAAAAACACAAATAAAACTTTGTGAGAAGTGTGTGTGAATATGAGCAGCAAAACGACTTAATTCTTGTCACATTATAAAGAAGAAGAGAGTGCGCTGTATTAAACCATTTTTAACATTGCAGCGTGACGAAAGTGCTGTATCCATTGCGAACGCTAAGTTTACCAGAACGAGCTGTCCCGTGTCGGAATTTCTTCGGAACAGGCACACACGGTCGGAATTGACACGATCGGATTTTGTTGTCGGAAAATTTTATCTCCTGCTGTCCAACTTTGTGTGTCGGAAAATCCGATGGAAAATGTCCGATGGCGCCCACACACGGTCGGAATTTCCAACAACACGCTCCGATCGGACATTTTCCATCGGAAAATCCGACCGTGTGTACGGGGCATAATACTTTGACTTTCTGCTGAGGCCTCGGGAAGGTGTCCGGAAGTGCAAAGCTCTCACCTCCCTCGCTCATCCAAAAAACGTCACTTTTATCACGGTTGACCTTGGAGCCTGATGCCTCGGAATACTGCTCTATAACTGAAACCACCTCCTGTGCCTCCTCCGTCCCAGAGATAAAGACAGAAACGTCATCAGCATAGGCTACAACCCTCAAGGGCGGCTCACCAGTAATGCCCACCGGCACCCCGCACGGCGGTCCGCTCTCTAGCCTTCTGATGAAGGGGTCGATTGCGAACACGTATAGCAAAGGGCTCAGTGTACACCCCTGGCGCACCCCCGATCCAACCCTGAAGGGCCGTCCAACCCAACCATTAACAAGCATGAAGCTCTCTGCCTCTCTGTATAAAGTCTTAAGCCATCCAATAAACCCACCCTCCAGGCCATACTTGTCAAGGAGAAGCCAGAGATACTCATGATTGACACGATCAAAAGCCTTCGCCTGATCCAGTGCCAGCAAATACTTTCCCCAGCCTTCAGCCCTACAACGTTCCAGAGCCTCCCGGACAGCTAACACCGCTGAAAAAATGCTTCTGCCCTGGACCGAACAGTGCTGCTGACGAGAAAGCAATCTGTCTGCTACTGACGACAAGTGCCAGAAAATTATCTTTGCCAGAATCTTTCTATCGACATTGAGAAGGCTAATGGGGCGCCAATTCTCAATCATCGAGGGATCCTTGCCTTTTGACAACAGAATCACAGCAGATTGTCTCATGGAGGGAGGGAGCGAACCCTCCTGCAGACAGCCGTTAAATACCTCCACAAGATAAGGTACCAAGCTGGATTTGAAAATCTTATAAAATTCAGCCGTCAATCCGTCTGGCCCAGGGGTTTTCTTAATAGCCAGACCATCTATAGCTTTGACTACCTCTTCTGCTGTGATTCCCCCTGTCAAACTTGCAAGTGGAATGTTATTTCCCAGACCTGGTGTAGAATCCAGAAAACTCGACATCTTTGCCCGATCGAGGTACTTCTCCCCCAGAAGATCCACATAAAAAGACCTTGAGACCTCCAGGATCCCTGACCTGGATTTCGTCAAAGAGCCCGTACTATCCCTTAGCCCAACAACCGTCTTAACTGCTGCGCTTTGTTTGCAGTTCTGATAAGGGTCGGGCGAGTGATATTTCCCGTAGTCCCTTTCCAGAACCAAAGAAGCGTGCCGGTCATACTGATACTTTCTAAGGAGAAGTTTCACCTCAGAGATTGCCCCAGAATCTCCACCACTCGAGACAAGGCAATCAAGTTTTCTCCGCAGCTGCTGGTAGGCAATGTACTTACCAAGCTGTTTCCTTTTTCCTATGGCTTTGAAAAACCCACTAATCCGGCTTTTGGCAAGCTCCCACCACTCTGACTTACTGCTGCAGAAATCCAGGATGGTTACCTGAGCCTGAAAAAAATCCTCAAAAGATTGTCTTACCTCCTCGTCATCCAGCAGAGCCGAATTCATCCTCCAAATACCCTTTCCTTTAGGTGGTATATCTGAAGCATTGAGAATCACAGACAGCAAAAGGTGATCAGAAAACTCCACCAAAAAACTTATCTATCCTGCTCTCACAACTGCCTCGCCTAAATGTGTACCCCGTGCTGTCTGGGCAACGCTTAATATGCGCAGCTTCCAGACCTGCTTCCCTGGCTATCGTATGAGGAAAACCCTATCATATCTCAGGCTGTCAGTGGAGCCTTTCCTGTCTTTGGGCCTAGTAATGGTGTTAAAATCACCTACAAAGACAACTTGCCGAGATGTAAAAAGGAAATGCTTAATCTTTGTAAAGAGGCATTTCCTCTCCCATCTAGTCTGCGGTCCATAAATATTTATTAAACGCAGATCATGCCCCTTCACAGAGACGTCCAGGACCATACACCTTCCAATCTCTACCTCGATAACCTGCCGACACGTTACCATGCCAGTAAAAAAGTACTGCAAACTCCGCTGTAAGGCTCAGCCGCAAGAGACCAGAAGGAGGGCCCACGCCTCCACTCCCTCTTTGCCAGGTGGACATCGGCAAGTCTATTTAGCCGGGTCTCTTGCAAAAATAAAATATAAGCATCCATCTCGCTGAGCAAAAATAAGGCCATATTACGAGCCCTTACAGATTTTATGCTGGCAACATTAATCGTTGCCAACTTTATCGGAGTGGGAACTGCCATCAGGATGATTGAGGTAGGCGTTTCTTAGCCTGAGCTCCCTCCCCCCTTACTGGAGACCTTGACTTCTTTAGAGAACACTCTACCTCATCCTCCTCCATCTGAGACATGGAATTAGAAGACTCCTCCTCCCCCTCAGATAAGGACCCAAACTTGTTTCCCAGCGGTAGATCATCTACCTCTAAGGATGAAACCGAGGAGGCAGAGGTCAGGACTACCTTATTCCTCCTTCTCCCCACCTTGGTCCACTCTCCCTCCTCCCCTGAAACATTACCCTGAAAGACCTCATCTACATTAGCAGTGGCAACTTCCCCCTTCTTCACCTTAGAACCTCCACTAGAGGTTTTACGCTGCCTTAGGGAAGGCCCTGATGAAGCTGCCACCTCAGATCTGCATGAATCTGCCCCTTTGGCAGCCTCAGACAATCTGGATGACTTATTTACTTTTGGAGCACTTGAAACACTGGGGAAGAACACACAACAGAAGTAGACACAGGCACAGTAGGGAGCAGACACAGTAGGGATCACACCTTCAGGCTGGGAGACTGACACCTGGGGGGGTCCTCAGGACTAGCTGAAACAGCTCCACCAACCCCTTGCTGCCCCCCACGTTCCTCCTCCTCCATCCTCAGAAGTTCTTCCACCACCTCTGGCTGATTATGGAGGGCTTCAGGGCAAAGACTATAGGGGTGACCTAACTTGTTACAAAGATTACAACGAATACTATTGCAGTCTTTTGCAACATGCCCTGAGCCCTGACAGAGGGAACATTTCTGCACAGAACATGAGCTTGAAAAATGCCCCTTTTCACCACAGCGATGACACAACTTTGGTTGCCCTGCATAAAAAGTAATAATCCTATCACGACCTATGAAGGCAGACGAAGGGATGTGCTTAACAACATTACCCGTGACATGCAGTTTTACCAACACCGTCCAGCCTCCTGTCCAAATCCCCCTATCATCTACAACTTTCCTCAATGGAGCTTGGACATCAGCATATCTCCCCAACCACACCACCAGATCCGCAGCAGGAATGGACTCATTGCGTACTAGAATGGTGACGTTCTTATATAATGGCTGCCGAGAGATTACTTTGGGTGACAAACCTGCCCATTTTGGGGACTCCTTCCACCTCTGCTCATACCTCTCCCAAAAGACATCTAATCCTTCCGCCTTGACAAAGGAGAGGTCATACTCATATGACCCAACTGGGCTGATAAGGGCAAAAACCTCCTCTGCTTTAAAACCCATCCCCAGAATACGGTCCACCACATCTCTCCTATTTGGGGGGGGCCTTCTCCAGTCCACCTCAATTGAACCACATTGCGGCGTTTAAAGGAGCTACCAGATGGTGTCAGATTGGCCTGACCTTCACTCACATCAGTCCTAGTGACTGCAAAATAACTGGCCCTACTCACCCTTGGGACAGGTGCAGCCACCGCTGCAGCATAAGAAATAACTGCACTCCTTGCAACATCCCGCACATCACTTTTAGTTACAGACCCCTCTTTAGATAAGTTAGAAACAACATTATCATCAACAGATGGAACAGAGACTTCTGACACAGAAATATCATCTACATTACTCTTGGTAATTCTTACTTCATTACCAGTAACTAAAGGGTTACTAACAGCAGAGATGTCTTTATCAGCACTCTTCACAGCAGAGTCTGCATACCCCTCACTGGCTCTCTGTACACAGGTGGGAGTCTCAGCCAGGAGATGAGCTTGCTCTCCACTGCCCTCTACAGCACCATCTATAGGAACTACATCTCCATTAAGTTGTATTGGGAAATCTTTAACAAAAACGGCTTTTTCAGCCAACCGATGTTTCAAAGGTTTTGGGGGGACATCACTATCCTCTTCTTCATCCTCAGATGATCCAGACACGGCAAACTTGCGACCATGCAAAGGGGATTCCATTTCTGTTATTAACTTAAGCATTCCTGCTCCCTTCACAGGCTCAGATGGATCATCTTGCTCCATAGCCTCCTGCTGCGGTGACAAGGGCACAGAACTTCCTTGGCCCAGTGGCATACTGGCAGTCAAAACACCTGACTGCTGATCACCCGCAGCCTGTGTGCCAGAGCTTTCTCCACTTTCTGCAGGCATACTGATACTTGGCTCAGAATGTAAAGATTTTCCAGCGTGCTGGCCAGAAACACAGTCCAAGCCCGAAGAAACTTATTTGCTTTGCACTGACCTTTCTTTCTCGCACTCCGGTGATGCTTCTCCTCCACTGGACTCTATGGTCCCTCTGCGCATTGTACGGAAGCGATCCTCATTGCCATATTTCTCCTTGAAAGCTCTGCTGGTTTCTTTCAATGCAGCCACCAGCAGACTCTGCTTTTCCACTTTAGCCTCCAAAGCCATTAACTCAGGCTGCATCTGTCTTCTCTTAGAACTGTGAAGCCGGTCATTTGCAATTTTTTTATGTTTGAAGTCAAACTTCAACTTCGCCAGTACTTCCTCCTCCTTGGCAATTCTCGCAATCCTAGCACAAACTTTCTTTCTGTAGGCTGACAGGCTTTCACCTTTAGCTGGGCCATTTCCCAGGTCCTCAAACACTGGTATGGGAGGACCGGTACTCTGGCCATCCGGGGGATCCTCCCTGGGGTCCACCCCAGATTCCTGCATCCACTCTGGGTATAGGGAGTAATCAAGCTCCCTGGATCAGTAGGCCTCTCTGGAGCTCAGGAGATCAGCAGTAGTGCAGCCACACCCTTTGCAGCTGTAACAGCTTCAACTCTTCTGGGAAGGCTATCCACAAGGTTTATGGGAATGTTTGACCTTTCTTCCAGAAGTGCATTTGTGAGGTCATGCACTGATGTTGGACAAGAAGGCCTGGCTCGCAGTCTCCGCTCTAATTCATCCCAAAGGTGTTCTATCAGGTTGAGGTCAGGACTCTGTGCAGGCCAGTCAAGTTCCTCCACCCTAAACTCACTCATCCACACTATATTGCCAAAAATATTGGGCCACCCCTCCTAATCATTTGGTGGAGGGGGGGTTATGGTGTGGGGTTGTTTTCCAGGGGTTGGACTTGGCCCCTTAGTTCCAGTGAAGGAAACTCTTAAGCCTCGTACACACGATCGGATTTTCCGATGGGAAATGTTCGATGAAAGGCTGTTGGCGGAAAATCCGACCGTGTGTACGCTCCATCGGACAATTGTTGTTGGATTTTCCGCTGACAAATGTTGGATGGCAGCTTTTAAAATTTTCCGCAGACAAATGTCTGTTGTCAGATTTTCCGAGCGTGTGTACACAAGTCAGGCGTACAAAAGTCCAGAGTACGAAACACGCATGCTTGGAAGTAAGGAGGAGCCAGAAGCGGTCGGTCTTGTAAAACTAGCGTTCGTAATGCAGGATTAACATTCATGACGTGGCAAATTATGAAATCTCGTGCACAATTCTCTTCTTCTTTAACCACTTGACCACTGGGCATTTAAACCCCCTTAATAACCAGACCAATTTTCAGCTTTTGGTGCTCTCACATTTTGAATGACAATTACTCAGTCATACAACACTGTACCTATATGAAATTTTTGTCCTTTTTTTCACATAAATAGAGCTTTCTTTTGGTGGTATTTAATCACCACTGGGTTCTTTATTTTTTGTGCTATAAAAGAAAAAAAGACCGAAAAATCTGTAAAAAAATGCATTTTTCTTCGTTTCTGTTATAAAATTTTGCAAATTAGTAATTTTTCTTCATATATTTTGGCCAAAATTTATACTGCTACACATCTTTGGTAAAAATAACCCAAATCGGTGTATATTATTTGGTCTTTGTGAAAGTTAGAGTCCAAAAGCTATGGTGCCAATATCTGAAAATTGATCACACCTGAATTACTGACGGCCTATCTAATTTCTTGAGACCCTAACATGCCAGAAAAGTACAACTAATCCCCAAATTACACTTTTTTGGAAAGAAGACATTCCAAGGTATTTAGAAAGATGCATGGTGAGTTTTTTGAAGTTGTCATTTTTTCCCACAATTCTTTGCAAAATCAAGATTTATTTTTTCTCACAAAATTGTCATATTAGCAGGTTATTTCTCACACACAGCATATGCATACCACAAATTACACCCCAAAACACATTCTGCTATTACTCCCGAGTACGGTGATACCACATGTGTGAGACTTTTACACAGCGTGGCCACATACAGAGGCCCAACATGCAGGGAGCACCTCTAGGCGTTCTGGAGCACCCAGGCCAATTCTGAAATTTCTCTCCTACATGTAAAAATCATCATTTATTTGCTAGAAAATTACATAGAACCCCAAAACATTATATATGTTTTTTTAGCAAAGACCCTAGAGAATACAATGGCGGTCAGTGCAACTTTTTATCTTGCACGGTATTCGCTCAGCAATTTTTCGGAAACGTTTTATTTGGAAAAAAAACAGTTTTGTGCTTAAAAAAAAAAAAATACAGTAAAGTCATTCCAATGTTTTTACATAATGTGAAAGATAAAGTTACACCGAGTAAATAGATACCTAACATGTCACCCTTCAAAATTGCACACGCCTGTGGAATGGCGCCAAACTTTGCTACTTAAAAACCCCCATAGGCGACGCTTTAAAAATTTTTTACTGGTTACATTTTTTGAGTTACAGAGGAGGTCTAGGGCCAAAATTATTGCTCTCACTCTACCGATCGCATCGATACCTCACATGTGTGGTTTGAACACCATTTTGATATGTGGGCGGGACTTACGTATACGTTCGCTTCTGCATGCGAGCACACAGGGACACGGGGAAAATTTTTTTTTTTTTATTGTTCATTTTACTTTATTTATTTTAGTTTGACACTTTTGTCCAAAAAATTAATTTTTTGGTCACTTTTATTCCTATTACAAGGAATGTAAACATAAGATCCCACATCTCACCTCTAGGCTGGGAAGCCTGAAATAAAAAACAAAAAACAAAACAATCCTGGCTTTGATCGTAGCGGTGAGTTGGTAGAAGCACCTGAGGGTGGCGGGAGGGGGGGGACGTCCCCTTTCGCCTCCCGTAAGAACGATCAAGCAGCGGAACAGCCGCTATGATCATTCATATGGGGTAGGGAATCGCTGGCTGAAAAAGCTGATATCTGAATGATGCCTGTAGCTGCACCCATCATTCAGATATCCCCGCACAAAGTCAAGGATGTCGTATGACGGCCGCGGGCGGGAAGTGGCTAAAACGCTTTTTTTTTTAACACAAAGTTGTCCATTTATACAATGTTTCTAACACAATGCATGTACATACCAAAAATGACACCCCAAAATAGATTCTCCTACTCCTCCTGAGTACGGCGATACCTCATGTGTGAGACTGTCACAGCCTGGCCACATACAGAGGCCGAGTACAGCCGAGTATGGCTGAGCATGGCAGAGTATGGCTGAGCATGGCTGGGTATCACTGAGTATTGCAGAGTATGGCTGGGTATTGCAGAGTATGGCTGGGTATTGCAGAGTATGGCTGGGTATGGCAGAGTATGGCTGGGTATGGCAGAGTATGGCTGGGTATGGCAGAGTATGGCTGGGTATGGCAGAGTATGGCTGGGTTTTGCAGAGTATGGCAGATTATTGCGAGGTATTGCAGAGTATGGCAGATTATTGCGAGGTATTGCAGGGTATTGCAGAGTATTGCGGGGTATTGCATGGTATTGCAGAGTATGGCAGAATATTGCAGGATATTGCAGGGTATTGCGGAGTATTTGCGGGCATTGCAGGGTATTGCGGGGCGTTGCAGAGTATTGCGGGGCATTGCAGAATATTGCAGGGTACTGCAGGGTATTGCAGGGTATTGCGGGGTATTGCGGGGTATTGCGGGGTATTGCGGGGTATTGCAGAGTATTGCAGGGTATTGCAGAGTACTGCGGGGTATTGCAGAGTATTGAAGAGTATTTCAGGGTATTGCAGAGTAGTGCAGGGTATTGCTGAGCATGGAGGGATGGCTGAGCATGGATGGATGGATCCATGGATGTGACTGCACATGTCACAGAGCAGCGCTGTGGGCATTATACATCCAGCCCACAGCGCTGCTGCCATACGATCCCTCCCCCTCTGTAACGATCGGAACAAGACATGACGCTGGTTTGTTTACATGTGATCGCTCCGTCAGAGGACCCGGCGGTCACGGATGTTCCCATGTGCGCTCCAGGGGGCGTGCCGGAGCGGTTTCCCGGGATCACGTCATAGTACGTGCTACCAGAGTTATCCAACCGCCCTGCAGCCGTCATTTGGCTATGGGCCAGTTGGTAACTGGTTATTGGGATAATAATGAAGCTGCTTTGCTGGTGATACTGAAGGAGTTTTTGCAAACAAATTTTCAAAGGCTTTTTCTTTCTAGTGATATCAAAAATAATATTATTATGCTTTTTTTAATTTATTTGGGCAAATTATCACAACACCATTATCCCAAAGTTTATAAGATCAAAGATACAACTATGTTGGTGTCCCTTGTCAATTTTACATTGAATTTTTTTAAATGTAACTGCCGACTCCCAAACTGTCATTTGAAGTAAAACACAAAGCCAAGTATTATTCTTCACAATTTTTTTATCGTGCATTAAAAAAAGAAAACAAATAAAATTAGACATGCTATCTGCCAATAGAACTTAACCCAAAAGTGCATTCTATGCATCCAAAAATATAGAAAATATACCAAATCAAATCATTATTATTCAACCAAAAAATAATGTCAAAGCAATAACTCCAAGGCCATTAATAAATAACACGTTATCTCCTCCGATTCCGCTACATGTCTGGTTCAGAAACGAACTGAAAAGTGTGAAGTGAAAAGCGCGAATCAACACTCTGCTGTTTGTATGCAAGACAAGTTTGGGCCAAAGCCCTTCAGACAACAGTCCACAGTTTTGTTGGCCAACAATTTGATCGTGTGTACAAGGCCTAAAGGCGTCAGCATACCAAGACATTTTGTACAATTTCATGTTCCCAACTTTGTGGGAACAGTTTGGGGATGGCCCCTTCCTGTTCCAACTTGACTGCACACCGGTGCACAAAGCAAGGTCCATAAAGACATGGGTGAACAAGTTTGGGGTGGAGAAACTTGAGTCCTGACCTCAATCCGTTAGAACACGTTTGGGATGAATTCGAGCGGAGACTGCGAGCCAGGCCTTCTCGTTGAAGCAGTTTGGAAATAAGCTGAGGGCAAGTGTGGAGCAGTGGTGGACTGGGCTGGGGGTCATGGAAGCAATTGCCCCCTGGTTGCTCTGATGCCCTGTAAAAAAGGGCGCACCGCTTCTGCCAGAATTAATCAGCCAAGAAACTGTTAGGAGGAGAGCCGGCCAGATCACACAGAGAAAGGATCTGCCGCTGTGTCACAGCTTGGATCCGAAATGCCGGCTGCTGTCAAACAAAGTCCTGCCTCCTGGACCAGCTCCTATGATGGACAGCACACTGGTCCAATGCTGGAAAATTGAATCAGTGTGCTGTCTATAATCGGATCCAGTCCAGGAGGTGGGACTTTGTTTGACAGCAGCTAGTGTTTCAGAACCAAGCTGTCACTGATGAGGCAGCACTGATAGGTTGCACTGATGGGCACTAATATGCTGCACTGATAGGCTGCACTGATGGCCACTGATGAGGCGGCACTGATGGCCACTGGTGAGACTGATGGCCACTGGTGAGGTGGCACTGATGGCCACTAGTGAGGTGGCACTGATGAGGCGGCACTGATGAGCATCGATAAGCGGCACTGATGAGCACCGATGAGGCGGCACTGATGAGCATCGATGAGGCGGCACTAATGAGCATCGATAAGTGGCACTGATGGGCACCGATGAGGCGGCACTGACGGGCACAATGAGGCGGCACTGATGGGCACCAGTGAGGCGGCACTGATGGGTACTGATATGCTTTATGGTATTATTGTTAAAGTGGTTCTAAAGGTTGTAAAGGCTGAAGGTTTTTTACCTTCATGCATTGTATGCATGAAGGTAAAAAACCTTCAGTGTGCTGCTCCCCTCACAGACCCCCCTAATGCTTTCTTGAGACCCCTCTCAATCCAGCGATGTCCACAAGAGACTCAGCTAACCTTGGACTCCCTCTCCTCATTGTCTGAGACAGCAGCGGGCACCCATTGGCTCCCACTACTGTCAATCACAGCCAGTGAGTCAATGAGGAGAGAGAGCGGGGTGGTGGGGCTGAGCCGCAGCTCTATGTGTCTTATGGATGCATAGAGCAGCGGCTCGGGAGCGAGCATACAGCGGTGCCCCCAGGGAAAGTGGCTTTCCCTGGGGGCACTGCTCGAGGGTAAGGAGTGGCGGCAAAGGATCTGAAAAGAAGAGGATCGGGGATGCTCTGTGCAAAACACACAGAGAAGGTAAGTATGATATGTTCGTTATTTAAATAAAAAAACAAGCTTTAATATTACTTTAGTATTTATTTTTGTAACTTAACTCTGCATAAAACATATAAGAGTGTAATTTCATACAAATTTACGAGGGCATGTTTAGGGGTGGGGCAGGGGCGGGGAAACTGGGGGTGAGGAGCTGCTAAGGACTGGGTAGTAGCTCAGGACTTGAAATTTTAAACCCTGATATATACACTCACCGGCCAATTTTTTTAGATACGCCTTGCTAGTACCGGGTTGGACCTCCTTTTGCCTTCAGAACTGTCTTAGGGCCCTTTAACACGTGCAGATCGTTCATTAGATCAGTTCAGTCATGTTTTTGTATCATCAGTTGTTGTCAGTAAACAGTTTTCATCTATTTTCATTTTCATTTTACATCGGTTGTCATCCGTTTTACATCCGTTTATGTCCATTTTTTTTCAGAACTGTATTTATTCAGTTTTTTATGAATTATGGGAATTTTCCCATGATTCTTTGTATTCCCCAGCGTGCATTGTGCTTCCCATGCTGCTTTGTGGTTTCAGCTTGCTTTGTGCTTCCTGATACCTTGCTGTAGTGTATGTGCGTATTTAGAGTAATGGATTTAGGCAGATTTTTTGAGCATGTGACATTATTTGTCATGCTATCTTATTGGAGGAGACAGAAAAGCATGACCAGGAAGATTTCTGCAAGACGCAGGTACTGGACCCATCCCATGCTGCTCAAGAGGCCCATTGAAGGGTTTTTTGCTCTGCACTATGCAGATCTGCGACGTTTCCCACAAAAATGTTTTAATTTTACACGAATGTCTGTACCAATGTTTGAATTTTTATTAGAAAAGTTGCATCCCCGTTTGGAAAGGATGAACACGGATATGAGACGTTGTGTGCCACCAGAGGAGCGACTTCTACTTACCCTGAGGTAAGCCAGCCAGCCTTTCTGCTTGATTATGTCCAGCATAATGTAGGATTTCTTTCATCATTTGTTCTACTCTTCCTAGGTTTCTGGCATCTGGACTATCCTATATGTCCCTAAACCACTACTTTTTGGTGGGAACCTCTACAATTTCTGCAATTGTGCACAACACCTGTCAAGCAATATGGGAGGAGCTTCGGTCTACTGCAATGCCTGTTCCAGATACATCCATGTGGCAGGAAATTGCAAATGGGTTTTGGAAGAAGACCCAATTCCAATTGTGTTGAAGCCCTGGATAGGAAACACATCCGAATTCAGATGCCACCTGGATCTGGCTCACAATATTTTAACTATAAGAAATACTTCTCCCTTGTGCTTATGGCAATCTGTGACAGTAATTATAACTTTGTAGCTGTAGATATTGGGGCGTATGGACGTACTGCAGATTTAAGAGTGTTTACAGCATCAGAAATGGGGAGAAGACTACTTGAGGGCCACTTTCATTTGCCATCAGACAAACCTCTTCCAGGAACTGTAGGGCCAGATATGCCACATGTGCTTGTAGCTGATGAGGCATTTGCACTTTCTAGGCATCTCCTAAGGCCTTATGCCAGGCACAATCTAACTCCCCTCAAGTTGAGTCGTGTAAGGCGCCTTATTGAATGCACCTTTGGCATTTTGACCAGCAAGTGGCGCATATTCCATACAACAATTCAACTGAGCCTGGAGAATGCCGAACTAGCTATACAAGCATGTTGTGTCCTCCATAACATTATACTTGAGAAAGAAGGAATTACTGTTGAGGAAGAGGACGAGATCGATTTACCTTCTGTATGGTTTACCGGACTGCAACCCAACAATTCAGTCGTTACCATGCGTGATACGTTTGCAAACTATTTCATGTCCCCAGAGGGAGAGGTTCCGTGGCAGTATCAACATGTGTAAAAACACTCACCAGGCACTTTATTAGGTACACCTTGCTAGTACCATGTTTGACCCCCTTTTGGTACCCTGCATTGTATTTGTTTTCCCAGAGAAAATGGAAATTCAATAGTTTGACGAAATAATACATTTTCACGTTAGCAGTATAGCAGTCTTGTGACCTCTATCAGTGTATGATTAAAGCTTGTTGTTTTCATTTTCCTAGTGCCAACATCGATCATCACTCACCCTAGGACCATCACATTCATTTGTATCATTTGTTTTTGGTTTATATAGAGTACAATAATAAAATTAAATTTTCCATACAGTCAATTATTTTTATTAATGTCATAGACAATGACCGCAACATATATCACAAAAATAATTAAACTGTACAAACATATTTTTGTAGAAACATATAACACATATAAAAACATCTAGTGCTGCAGTGCAAACTTGGTGGCCAACTACAACAGGGCAACTTAAAATGGGGATTCTTTAAAGGTCCTGATAATAAGGACTGTGGGAAGTGGAATAGGGATTGGATGACTGGGAGGAATTGCTGTATGAAGTGGCCTGGGAACTGGAGGAGTCATAGGTGGGTGCCACTTTGTGGTGGGGGTACTACATTTTGGGTGGTATGGATGGTGAAATAAATGTTGTGGAGCTTGCTCAACATGGTATGGGCGTTGGTGATGGGTAATGGCATGGGATCTCCGGACATTGCAGCCCTTATGCACACACCAGTAAAATTAAAGATTGACATTTGAACATCCATTTTACAATCAGTTGGAACTTTAACTAGATGGTGGTACAGATTTTTAACAAAACTAGCATCCTCGTTATTGGGGTCTGAAAATGGGTCGTTGGTATCAGCCCTTCTTATTGCCCTCATCTCCTCCGTAAATGTTAACATGGCTCCATCAATGTCACGTTTGGGATGTCCGTGACGTTTCCTGCCTCTCGATGTGGTAGCTCCAACTGAAATGGGGCATTTTATACAGGATACTTACAGGCACACATTGTCTTTCAAGCGTGGCTGTTGATGACGATTGGGAGGACGGGTTTTCTTCAGGACCTTGCTCAATAACTCCCATGTCTTCCTCTTGCGCAGGCTGGGTATCCACTGCATCCCCCTCCTCTTTTGTTTCTGAAATCTTGCTGGTGGTACTGTAAAATATTTGTACATAGATGGATTACAGCTCAGTACAGTAGAGTTATTACAATACATAGATCCATGTGTGTCATTACTGTTAAAGTGGTTGTAAACCCTTACAGACCACTTTTACCTACAGGTAGGTGCAAGAAATATCTCCTAAACCTACACAGTTTAGGAGCTATTTGCAGAAAACACATAGACAACGATGCCTGACAAGGCGTGCCGTTTCTGAAGGCGATCGTGCCGTGACTGGTGGCTCCCGCGCGCATGATGTAATCGCGGCTATGGCCAGTCACAGCACCGGAGCTGCGATACCCAGAAGTCACTCCAAGAGTGATGGTGGCGATGGAGGAGGGGAACGAGGACCACAGCGGGGGCTTAGATCTCAGGTAAGTAATTCTTTTTTTATGGAGTATATGATTATTTCGACTAGGCCAAATTTAATATAGGGGAGAAATAATATATTTACTTACCTTCTTAAGTCGATCACACATCTCAAGAAGTCCAGCATCTCAAAGAAGGGGCTTTTTTTTTTCTGGTCGATCCTGCTCCGCTCCGACTTTCTTTAGCTTCCTCATTCAGCTCCTGCCTAGCGGTCTCTTAGGGATCTCCACCTTGTCATGATTTTTTCGCCTGCATAGGAACAGTACACACAATGAACTTATAGAACTGATAGAATTCCAACATGACAATTATGTATACTATTTGAAACGCATATGTGGAATACAGTGGTTTTTAACAACTATTTTTGTCAGTTTTACATATAGGTAAGCCTATAAAATGGCTTAACTAGAAGTACTGTAATTATCTCTGCGCCGGTTAGGATATATTTGTTTACACTGTGGGATGTCATTGTGGCAGGTGATGTGGCCAGCCAGGTGACGTGGCAGGTGACGTGGCCAGGTGACTGGCAGGTGACGTGGCCAGGTGATGTGGCAGGTGACGTGGCAGGTGACGTGGCCAGGTGACATGGCGGGTGACGTGGCCAGGTAACGTGGCAGGTGACGTGGCCAGGTGACATGGTCAGGTGATGTGGCAGGTGATGTGGCCAGGTGACGTGGCAGGTGACGTGGCCAGGTGACATGGTCAGGTGATGTGGCAGGTGATGTGGCCAGGTCACGTGGCAGGTGACGTGGCCAGTTGATGTGGTAGGTGGACAATCCACAACTTGTGGCAGGTGATGTGGCAAGTGACACGCTAAATTAAAAAAACACGCTAAACTAGGCTCAACGCAGCATGCACATGCAGCAAAACGGGCGTTTCTAAACACCGGTTTCAAGCTTAGTTCAGAAGAGTTTGCACTAGCAAAACGTGTACATGGGGCCTAATGTAATAGAAGAGTGCTGGAATTTGCATGGTGAGTTGGACTTACATTTATCGGGATGCTGATATATGGGTGTACTACATGTTTAACCATGCCAACCCACCCCCATCCCACAAACTGTTTGCCACGTATCCGACGGTGTCCATTACTGAGCGACAACCATTTCGTGTGACCTCGAATATTTCTTCCCACTTCATGCTTGTGCTGTTTCGGTCACTGTATTCTGTATTTCTTTTGTCCCATAACACTGGCCTGGCATGCACAAGTTGGATGAGCTGTTCATGGGACACATCTCTCGCAGTTTCTTCACTTTCTCCTCTCTCCAGGCACTAGGCAGCATGTGCTTGTGCATGTGACTTTACTAATGACCACTACCTGGGTCATAGGTTAATTGTAATGTATGCATATTAAATTATATATTTTGATGAAAAACTGATGTCAGTGGATCGAATGTTAACGGATCGTCCTCCAACATCCGATTTTCGTCCGTTCCGTTATTTTAACGGAATAAAAATAGGGTTTTCTTCTGTCCAAAAAACAGAGCTTAACGGAGATGGATGTTAACGGACGTTAGCGGATAATTATCCGCTAACATCCCCTATCCCATAGAGTAGCATTGATGTCCTTTTTGATCCGTAAATGGATGTATGAAAAAATGGACGAACGGACCGCACGTGTGAAAGGGCCCTTAAAGTGTTTGTTACCCCAATATGGTACAGCAGCGGCACTGATGACCACTGCTGTACCATGTACTTTTATGTAGAAGTATCCTGCTCTCTTTGTATTGTTTCTTTTGTGTGAAATCCCTGGTGTTCCTGCTAGTCCCCTCTAGCTATGGTGGGAACTCAATATGCTGTCCACCAATGATCACACTTTTCCTGACAGCCCCCCCCCACTGCACAGCCATTCACTGGGAAGCTCAGTGTGCTGCTGCTTCTCCACCCCAGCTTCAATGGTGGAACTACTGCCATAGCGACACACGCGGGCGCTATGGGGCCCGCAGCCAAGTGAGGCCCGGTGAGGACTGTCGGCTCTGCGGGTGAGAGCGAATGGCTCCACGGGTGAGAGCGCGGGCGGCTCTGAGGGCTGTCAGGCAGGTCAGTTGGTGAGACAGCTGGGCAGATCGTGGGTAAGCGGCTGGCCAATCAGGGAGCTGGCAGGCAAAGGTGCATAGAGATGACATCATCTCTCACCACCCGGTGCCCTCCTTGCATCTCTGCATTGCATTATCTCTCTGCTGCCAGACTGTTAATCTGCTGCCTGACTCTGGGACACAGCAGGAAAGTGACGTGGCAAGTGACAATCTGTAACGTGTGGCAGGCGATGTGGCAAGTGACAATCCGTAATGTGTGACAGGTGAAGTGGCAAGTGACAATCCAGGACATGGCAAATGACAATCCATAATGTGTGGCAGGTAATGTGGCAAGTGACAATCCGGGATGTGGCAAAAGACAATCTGTAATGTGTGACAGGTGATGTGGCAAGTGACAATCTGGGACGTGGCAAGTGACAATCTGTAAGGTGTGGCAGGTGACGTGGCAAGTGACAATCTGAGACATGGCAAGTGACAATCCATAACATGTGGCAGGCAAAGTGGCAAGTGACAATCCGTAATGTGTGGCAGGTGACGTGGCAAGTGACAATCCGTTACATGGCAAGTGACAATCTGTAATGTGTGGCAGGCGATGTGGCAAGTGACAATCCGTAATGTGGGTGTAATGGAAATTTGTACATTCTGTATATAATTGTATTCTATTTTGTATGTATTGCACACTGCCCTCACTGTGCACACAGCACTAATAATGTTTTAAGTACATGTTTACATTCTTTCGAGTCCTGATTAGAATTAGCCTGCCTATGTAACGCCCCTTGTTACCATAAACATACAATTGTAATATTAATGTGATACCTACGTAATCATGTGCATAAAAACCTTCAATTGCGTCATAATAAAGCAGAACAGTTTTTTGGAAAGATGCTGAGTGTATCTTTTGTGTCTGTTCCCTACTGCAGTAGTTATTATTAATTTGGAACCACTAATCAATATGAGGATAGGAGTTGCCTATCATCAATTTAACCGAGTCAGCATGGCGAGCTTTGCCTTAGGAGGGGATTCCAGGTGACCCTGAGTATCCAAAACGAGGAGCTTGAGATGATCCGGGAATTTCTGATAATCAGCCGGCTGAGGTAAGCCTTTTGCTTACATTTGAGTTATCAGACTTCCTTGATCGATAAGGCATTTTTGGGACAAAGGGTACCTATTTTACTCCCCTTAATTGAACTGTATTGATTGGTGGTTATATGTTATGTTGTCCCTGTCTATTGTCCATTGGAGTGTTATAGATAAGAAAGGGAAGAATAGTGCTGTTCACAGGTATATGTAGTACATCTGCTAGATAAAGTAGTTTAGAGGCAAGAGGGTATAGGCACATGTAGAGAAGAGAGAAGACTGGCCAGTCATTATGGGCATTGAATTAAGTAAGGGAATGAAGGGTAAGAGACCCTCAAAAATGCCCATCGCAAGAGGAGCGCTATATATGAACCGAAGGTGCAGTTCCGCCTATTCTGAGTGGACAGGGATCCCCAATGGGTTTCTGGGTTACCAAGGTCCACAGGGACTAAGAATCATGCAGAGTAAACAGCTAGAGAAACAGCTATCTATGTGAGCAGGATGGATCAAGGGTGACAATAACACTAGACAGAAAGGGACATTTTCATGTTAAGTTGTGGGATGAATTTGGTGTCAGGCACAACAACTATTAGAGTCAGAAACAGAGAAATGAGAGGTAAAACAGAATACTTTATATGTTGTCAGAGAGGGAAGATGGGATGAGCATTCTGGCTGCCCTTCTGATCATAGGAGCTAGATATAAAAAATATCTGAACAAAATAAGGAAAGCAGAATTTAAGGCAGAGAAATATTAAAGAGTTAAAAGAAAGTGAGAGAATGATATGCATGTGTTGTGTACAAATGGGAAAAAAGAAAGCGATTTAAGAGAGATATTGGTGTATGTGTGTGTGAATGCTGGGACCTTTAGTTCTATTGCTTGTGTGTGTCATGTATGCAGATGTGACCCCCTCCTTTGTGCTCTCCTGAAAGAATGTGGCTGGGATGAGAGATCAGTGATAAGCTGGAAGGACACCATGCCAATTCCAGTTTTTTTAGACAAAAGATTTATAACAAAATGTGCCGGGTTAACGAATCTAATGATAAACAATGTGATCACAATTATTTTTTTAATCTGTTTTCCAGACATGGTAGAATAAAGGTTACATTTAACCATGTATTACACAAATTGAATATCCTTTGATAGTGGAAACAGTGCATTTAAAAAAGGGAAATTAAAGTAAAATTAAGTAATGAGTATTCATTTCTAATATGAGTTTAACAATTTTATTAATAATATAGATATATTGAAACTGGTTTAGACAACCTTTGGTTGGAAATGAAATCCAGGTTATTGCGGAAATTTGTAAAAATGGGATTAGTTTAGATTAAGATAACAATTTTGTAATTTTACATTTATACAATAAGCCCTTATTGAGAGAAAAAAAGATTAAGATGAGGTTGTTATTTGGAATAAAGCTGCCATAATATTTAACAAAGCCAAGATGGATGGGATACATAAGAAGTTCGTCTACAAAAATGAAATTTTAAGGTTTTTGATAATAACTTGATGTGCGGTCCATGACGTGAGAGTAATAATAAATAAAATTTAAATCTAACAGACCCATGACATCAAGTCCACACACCCTGTTAGGATAGATGCCACCTGCAGCCAGTTGTTTTTTAGTTTTTGATGCTTTCTGGTCCCTCATACAGATTGTTGATCCTTTTGTTTTATTTATTTTTATTTTTGAAATCCAAAGCAGAATGTGTGGATTGTGAAATGATGTGCCCCTTTTTCCTGTAAGTACAGTGGTACAAGCAGAAGAATATTTTGGATTTATGGACATCTCTGCATGACCGCAGGGTATTGTTATCATTTATTATAATATTGCCAGGAAAAAGTTGACTTTTGAAACATGAAACTGGAGTTCTTACACAAACAGCATCATAGAAAACAAGCCATTGTAATATATTTATGTAGCTGGACACAGTAATGAAGGGTTTCCCCCCAGATATATCAGAGCTGTAGCTTTTATGCAAAGGTGTTATTAGACAAAGTTAGATATTGTTTTGGTCTGTGCAGCAAATATACAGCTGACTAAATGTTTGCCTAATGAAAGGTTTAAAATATGAGTTTCTTTATGTACAAATCTAACAATGAAGTATGCGTACATTTGAATCCAGCCACCTTATTGCCTCTATTGGAGGAGGCTGGAGACAAAGGAAGCCACATGTGTTAACTTGATGACGTAGGAATCAGTTGCTGTGAGCCCAGTGCAGGACACACTCCCTGAAGACCCAGATATTATTTTTTTTTGTAGATTTGAGTATGCAGTTTATCACCCAGAAGGATACTCTGTATTCAAAGTCATTGGATCCTTTTTCCCCAGCTCAAGAAGCAGAGCTCCATGTTTTAGCAAAGCCTGTGAGCTATAAAAAGAGTGTATATATTTATATAGATAGTCGAGATATAGAGAGCTTTTGGTTCCATTTAAAGGGCCAGAAGTTTGTTTTTACTTCGACAGGTAAACCAACCAAGCATGCCAAGTTAATTTAATTGGCTGTTTTCAGCCTTCCAGCTTCTTGCTGAGCTAGCCATATTAACTTTAAAACTCACACATGGAAGCAGACCAGGCGACTCTAAGGATGCTGCATTTACAGCCCGGACACTTGATGGGTCTGTGCAACTCACAGATTCCACCCTAGTTCTGGCCCAGTATAGCTGGGATTAATAATTCAACTTTAAGGACCCCAGAACTAGAAGAACAAGTGGTCCACAGGGGGCAACTTCTTATGAAACGGGACTTTGGAAAAGGTGATCATTTATGTCTGCCAGCCACTCTTTTCCCTCCAGCTTGACACATGGACCGTGTCATCAGTCACAAGCAGTTATGGCTGCCTTAGTAAATGAGCATGGGATAGGGCCAGGGTTCTCCACAGTTGTTTTTATAACCTACCACTTCTTGTTTTACCTGTTACCAAAGGTGTTACCAAAAGCTGAACATCCCTTCGTGAGATTACAAAAAAGATATATCCAGATGCCCAAGTCATGATCTTACGAGTATGCATTTTGTCTGTATGGACATGTTTTCTGGATGTCCAGTGGCAAATGCTACTGCAAAGGCCACAGTAAAAAGTGTTATCAGAAGTAGTTTATAAGTACAGAGAGTAACAGAGGAAATCATTTTTATAGGAGAGTCCTTACTAGAAGTTTTGAGGTTTTATTTTTACACCCCCTACTGTCTACAATGTATCGGACAAAGTAGAGTAAGAAACTAGAAAACTTTTGCCTGAATGTTTTCTTATATTTGATGAAGCCCCTGAGGGGATGTTGGACTCTCTCCCTATGGGATTTGGTTTGGGAGTTTGTTACTCACCTGCTTATATTTTGTCTCAGCAGCTGAAGTCCTCCATCCGGATCTCACAGAGAATGTTGATGATCTTTTAAGGTTTTTTACAAACTCATGTATGTGTTTTCTCCCCACTTCCAGATCCTAAAAGTTTGGAAGGATCTAAAACTAAAGCCAGGTGACTTGTGGATTGTTAAGAGACATTTATATATAAGGAAATGTTTGGAGACTCAATACAGCATCTATTTCATGAAGGAAAAGTCACCTGGATCCACACCAGACACTGCAAAAATGACTAAATTAAAGAAATCTCTGTGTTTGATTTGTTTCCCTCTTGTGAACACAGTCTAAGGTACTTTTTGATTCAATTGCTTTAATTGTAAGGGATATATATATTTGAAAAGTAGTTTAGCCATGATGAAGTCATATTTTGTCTTTTGTACGTTTTCCATTTTATGTAGAATTGTCTGTGTTTATATATGCTGATAAGTCAGTATGCCAACAATTCAGCTAGAAGGCCATTCTAGCCACAGGAGTGTACAGCCAGTACTCTGCAGATATGCCTTATCGATCATTTGTTTTTCACAATGAAAAGTCATTTGGTAATGAAAAAAATTGCTCAACTATTATTTTCTCCACAGTGGAGTTTTTTTTTGCCTCTTTGGCCAGGACTACCTTCACCTAAGCGTGTGGAGGTTCCAGGTTAAAGGTGATAGCAGGTATGGTTAGTGATCAAAATATTGATCAAAAGAGGGGAGACTGTAATGGAAATTTGTAAGTTCTGTATATAATTGTATTCTATTTTATATGTATTGCACACTGCCCTCACTGTGCACACGGCACTAATAATGTTTTCAGTACATGTTTACATTCTTTCAAGTTCTGATTAGAATTAGCCTGTCTATGTAACGCCCCTTGTTACCATAAACATACAATTGTAATATTAATGTGATACCTACGTAATCATGTGCATAAAAACCTTCAATTGCATCATAATAAAGCAGAACAGTTATTTGGAAAGATGCTGAGCGTATCTTTTGTGTCTGTTCCCTACTGCAGTAGTTATTATTAATTTGGAACCACTAATCAATATGAGGATAGGAGTTGCCTATTATCAATTTAACCGAGTCATGGGGCAAGTGACAATCCGGGATGTGGCAAGTGACAATCCGTAATGTGTGGCAGGTGACATGGCAAGTGACAATCCGGTACATGGCAAGTGACAATCCGTAATGTGTGGCAGGCGATGTGGCAAGTGACAATCCGTAATGTGGGGCAAGTGACAATCCGGGATGTGGCAAGTGACAATCCATAACATGTGGCAAGTGACAAACCAGGACGTGGCAAGTGACAATCCGTAATGTGTGGCAGGTGACGTGGCAAGTGGCAATCTGGGACGTGACAAGTGACAATCTGTAATGTGTGGCAGGTGACGTGGCAAGTGACAATCCGTTACGTGGCAAGTGACAATCCGTAATGTGTGGCAGGTGACATGGCAAGTCACAATCCATTACGTGGCAAGTGACAATCCGTAACATGTGGCAGGCAATGTGGCAAGTGACAATCCATAATGTGGGGCAAGTGACAATCCGGGATGTGGTAAGTGACAATCCTTAATGTGTGGCAAGTGACAATCCGGGACTTGACAAGTGACAATCCGTAATGTGTGGCAGGTGATGTGGCAAGTGACAATCTGGGACATAGCAAGTGACAATCCGTAATGTGTGGCAGGTGACGTGGCAAGTGACAATCCGTTATGTGGCAAGTGACAATCCGTAACGTGTGGCAGGCGATGTGGCAAGTGACAATCCGTATTGTGAGGCAAGTGACAATCTGGGATGTGGCAAGTGACAATCTGTAATGTGTGGCAAGTAACAATCCAGGACGTGGCAAGTGACAATCTGTAATGTGTGGCAGGTGACATGGCAAGTAACAATCTGGGACGTAGCAAATGACAATCCGTAATGTGTGGCAGGTGACACGATAGTGACAATCCATAATTTGGGGCAAGTGACAATCCGGGACATGGCAAGTGACAATCCAGGACGTGGCAAGTGACAATCTGTAATGTGTGGTAGGTGACGTGGCAAGTGACAATCCGAGACATGGCAAGTGACAATCCATAACTTGTGGCAGGTGAAGTGGCAAGTGACAATCCATAATGTGTGGCAGGTGACATGGCAAGTGACAATCGGTTGCGTGGCAAGTGACAATCCGTAACGTGTGGCAGGCGATGTGGCAAGTGACAATCCGTAATGTGTGGCAAGTGACAATCCGGGACGTGGCAAGTGACAATCCATAACATGTGGCAGGCGAAGTGGCAAGTGACAATCCATAATGTGTGACAGGTGACATGGCAAGTGACAACCGGTTACGTGTCAAGTGACAATCCGTAATGTGTGGCAGGGGATGTGGCAAGTGACAATCCGATATGTGGGGCAAGTGACAATCCGGGATGTGGCAAGTGACAATCCATAATGTGTGACAGGTGACGTGGCAAGTGACAATCTGGGACATGGCAAGTCACAATCCGTAACGTAAGGCAGGCGATCTGGCAAGTGACAATCCGTAATGTGGGGCAAGTGACAATCCGGGGCGTGGCAAGTGACAATCCGTAATGTGTGGCAGGTGACGTGGCAAGTGACAATCCATTACGTGGCAAATGACAATCCGTAACGTGTGGCAGGCGATGTGGCAAGTGACAATCCGTAATA
The DNA here is from genome assembly GCA_037952925.1 of Lithobates clamitans. Classification (NCBI taxonomy): domain Eukaryota; kingdom Metazoa; phylum Chordata; class Amphibia; order Anura; family Ranidae; genus Lithobates; species Lithobates clamitans. The sequence goes on from JBBGZY010000788.1 coordinate 2,307,585, forward strand.
TGGGGCAAGTGACAATCCGGGATGTGGCAAGTGACAATCTGTAATGTGTGGCAAATGACAATCTGGGACGTGGCAAGTGACAATCTGTAATGTGTGGCAGGTGACGTGGAAAGTGACAATCCGAGACATGGCAAGTGACAATCCATAACATGTGGCAGGCGAAGTGGCAAGTGACAATCCGTAATGTGTGGCAGGTGACGTGGCAAGTCACAATCTGTTACATGGCAAGTGAAAATCCATAACGTGTGGCAGGCGATGTGGCAAGTGACAATCCGTAATGTAGGGCAAGTGACAATCTGGGATGTGGCAAGTGACAATCCGTAATGTGTGGCAGGTGATATGGCAAGTGACAATCTGTTATGTGGCAAGTGACAATCTGTAACATGTGGCAGGCCATGTGGCAAGTGACAATCCGTAATGTGGGGCAAGTGACAATCTGGGATGTGGCAAGTGACAATCCATAACATGTGGCAAGTGACAATCTGGGATGTGGCAAGTGACAATCCATAACATGTGGCAGGTGACATGGAAAGTGACAATCCGTTATGTGGCAAGTGACAATCCGTAATGTGTGGCAGGTGACATGGCAAGTGACAATCCGTAACGTGTGTCAGGCAGTGTGGCAAGTGACAATCCATATTGTGGGGCAAGTGACAATCCGGGACATTGCAAGTGACAATCTGTAATGTGTGGCAAGTGACAATCCGGGACATGGAAAGTGACAATCTGTAATGTGTGGCAGGTGACGTGGCAAGTGACAATCCGTAATGTGTGGCAAGTGACGTGATAGTGACAATCCGTAATGTGGGGCAAGTGACAATCTGGGACGTGGCAAGTGACAATCCGAGACATGGCAAGTGACAATCCATAACATGTGGCAGGCGAAGTGGCAAGTGACAATCCGTAATGTGTGGCAGGTGACGTGGCAAGTCACAATCTGTTACATGGCAAGTGACAATTCATAACATGTGGCAGGCGATGTGGCAAGTGACAATCCGTAATGTGTGGCAAGTGACAATCCGGGACATGGCAAGTGACAATCCATAACATGTGGCAGGCGAAGTGGCAAGTGACAATCCATAATGTTTGACAGGTGACATGGCAAGTGACAATCGGTTAAGTGGCAAGTAACAATCACCAATGTGTGGCAGGTGATGTGGCAAATGACAATCCGGGACGTGGCAAATGACAATCTGTAATGTGTGGCAGGTGGTTGGCAAGTGACAATCTGGGACATAGCAAGTGACAATCCGAAATGTGTGGCAGGTGACGTGATAGTGACAATCCGTAATGTGGGGCAAGTGACAATCCGGAACGTGGCAAGTGACAATCCGTAATGTGTGGCAAGTGACGTGGAAAGTGACAGTCTGAGACGTGGCAAGTGACAATCCGTATTGTGGGGCAAGTGACAATCCGGGATGTGGCAAGTGACAATCTGTAATGTGTGGCAGGTGATATGGCAAGTGACAATCTGTTACATGACAAGTGACAATCCGTAACGTGTGGCAGGCGATGTGGCAAGTGACAATCCGTAATGTGGGGCAAATGACAATCCATAACATGTGGCAAGTGACAATCCATAACATGTGGCAAGTGACAATCCAGGACGTGGCAAGTGACAATCTGTAATGTGTGGTAGGTGACGTGGCAAGTGACAATCCATAATGTGTGGCAGGTGACGTGGCAAGTGACAATCCGTTACGTGACAAGTGACAATCCGTAATGTGTGGCAGGTGACATGGAAAGTCACAATCTGTTACGTGACAAGTGACAATCCGTAATGTGTGGCAGGTGACATGGCAAGTGACAATCGTTACGTGGCAAGTGACAATCCGTAATGTGTGTCAGGCAGTGTGGCAAGTGACAATCCATATTGTGGGGCAAGTGACAATCTGGGACATGGCAAGTGACAATCTGTAATGTGTGGCAAGTGACAATCCAGGACATGGCAAGTGACAATCTGTAATGTGTGGCAAGTGACAATCCAGGACGTGGCAAGTGACAATTTGTAATATGTGGCAGGTGACATGGCAAGTGACAAGCTGGGACGTAGCAAGTGACAATACATAATGTGTGGCAAGTGACGTGATAGTGACAATCCGTAATGTGGGGCAAATGACAATCCGGGACGTGGCAAGTGACAATCCAGGACGTGGCAAGTGACAATCTGTAATGTGTGGCAGGTGACGTGGCAAGTGACAATCCGAGACGTGGCAAGTGACAATCCATAACATGTGGCAGGCGAAGTGGCAAGTGACAATCCGTAATGTGTGGCAAGTGACAATCCGGGACGTGGCAAGTGACAATCCATAACATGTGGCAGGCGAAGTGGCAAGTGACAATCCAAAATGTTTGGCAGGTGACATGGCAAGTGACAATCGGTTAAGTGGCAAGTAACAATCACTAATGTGTGGCAGGTGATGTGGCAAGTGACAATCCATAATGTGTGGCAGGTGACATGGCAAGTGACAATCCGGGACGTGGTAAGTGACAATCCGTACCGTAAGGCAGGCTATCTGGCAAGTGACAATCCGTAATGTGGGGCAAGTGACAATCCGGGACGTGCCAAGTGACAATCCGTAATGTGTGGCAGGTGACATGGCAAGTGACAATCGGTTAAGTGGCAAGTAACAATCACTAATGTGTGGCAGGTGATGTGGCAAGTGACAATCCATAATGTGTGGCAGGTGACATGGCAAGTAACAATCTGGGACATGGCAAGTGGCAATACGTAATGTGTGGCAGGTGACGTGGCAAGTGACAATCCGGGACGTGGTAAGTGACAATCCGTAACGTAAGGCAGGCTATCTGGCAAGTGACAATCCGTAATGTGGGGCAAGTGACAATCCGGGACGTGCCAAGTGACAATCCGTAATGTGTGGCAGGTGACGTGGCAAGTGACAATCTGTTACGTGGCAAATGACAATCTGTAACATGTGGCAAGTGACAATCCGTAATGTGGGGCAAGTGACAATCCGGGATGTGGCAAGTGACAATCCGTAATGTGGGGCAAGTGACAATCCAGGACGTGGCAAGTGACAATCTGTAATGTGTAACAGGTGATGTGGCAAGTGACAATCTGGGACGTAGCAAGTGACAATCCGTAATGTGTGGCAGGTGACATGGCAAGTGACAATCTGGGATGTGGCAAGTGGACAACTGGCAACATGTGGCAGGTGACATTCTGCAAAGTGTGACAAGTAACAATCTGTATCTGGTGGCAGGCGATGTGGCAAGTGGACAATCCGCAACGTGTGGCAGGTGATGTGGCAAGTGACATTCCGTGACAAGTTGCATCTGGTGGCAGGTGACATGCTCAGGGCTCCCACGGATTCTGCATTATGGTGAGTTGAACCATTTCATTTTATATAACAGAAATTGGTTAGAAGGCATGGAGGTCAGCAATGTGTGTCCTTCAGGGGCTGCATACAGTATACTGCATAATTTGTTGTTCAAAATTAACATAAGCTGTTGCCTGGGTATTGTGCCACATGGGTGTGGTAATCTGTTGTTCAATGGCTTACTTGATTTGATTGTAGCCGTATTAGTGCAATTGTGACAGAGAAAATTGAGTATTGTCCGTGATACTTTTTTTATTTGCACTAACATACTATTTTTCATGACAAGCTTTCGGGGTATGTCCACTTCTTTAAGTACTGCTTGGAAACAGGGACTTCCCTGTGGCATTCCCCATGCGTCAGGGGGGGCGGGGTCTCCGGGTGGCCCTGCCCTCCATTATTTAAGAAGTGTCAGAAGACGAGAAGCGTCACACAGCGTGAGCCTCCCATGGATGCGGAGCGGCCCGAGAATGAAGAGGGGAAGAAGGCACCGCGGAGTAAGAAGCCGGACGAGAACACCGGAGCAAGAAGCAGAGGATCGGAGGAAGAAGCAGATGAAGAAGAAGATGGAGGAAGAAACCGAAGGAAGATAGAAGGAAGAAGATAGAAGAAAGAAGAAGCATTTAAATAAAGGAATTGTCAAAAACTGTCTCTTGTCATTTTTAACATTATTGACAGTTTTTTTGTGAAATGGTAGAGGTACTTTTGTACCCCCTTACCATTTCACACAGGGGTGGCTGGGATCTGGGGGTCCCCTTGTTAAAGGGGGCTTCCAGATTCCGATAAGCCCCCCGCCCACAGACCCCCAAAACCACTGGCCAAGGGTTGTGGGGATGAGGCCTTTGTCCTCATCAACATGGGGACAAGGTGCTTTGGGGGGCTACCCCAAAGCACCCCCCCAATGTCGAGGGCATGTGGCCTGGTACGGTTCAGGAGGGGGGCGCTCTCTCGTTCCCCCCTCTTTTCCTGTGGCCTGCCAGGTTGCGTGCTTGGACACGGGTCTTGTATGGATTTTTGGGGTGACCCCATGCCAATTTTTTAAATTTTGAAGGGTCTGTTATGAATTGTGAGGGGGACCCCTACATCATTTTTTTTTGTAAATTTTTGGCGTTTCCCTTCTCTGCTGTTAACGATACACCAGAAATTCCCCGGTCAACTTTGTGTTAAGCACATAAGGCCTTTATAAGGGGAATATTGATAGGGGTTGGAGCAGGGAAGAGGAGAGAGAGGGGAGAGAAACTACTACCTTATATAAAGAGATATATGATTTAGAACAAATAACAAGACCCAAAAGCATCCCAGAGAGACAAGAATTAATAGCAAAAAGAGAGGAATTAGTACAACTGTTAAAACAGGATTAAAAAACTTGCTTTTCATATAGTAAACAAAGAGAGGTATCAATGGGGTAATAAATCCGGGAAATGGCTGGCCAGAGCAGTAAAGGAAAAAAAAAGTTTATCCTTCATCCCTAAAATTAAAAGATATTGGGGAGATGGTACATTTGTCTCCTGAAATAAAATTACCGTATATACTCGAGTATAAGCCAAGTTTTTCAGCACATTTTTTTGTGCTGAAAATGCCCCCGGCTTATACTTGAGTCAAGCACTTTTCTGCAGCAGAGAATGACATTTTCCAAACCGAATTTGGGGCCCTGTATCTCGGGGCCACTTGGTGTTAGGAACCCCAAATTTGATGTGCAAACCCAGTGGAACTAGCACTACAACATATCCAAAGTTGGGGTTCCTAGCCCCAAGTGGCCCCGAGAGATAGGGCCCAAAAATCGGTTTGGAAAATGTCATTCTCTGCTGCAAAAAACTGCTTGACATTTTCCGAACTAATTTTGGGGCCCCGTCTCTCAGGGCCACTAGGAACCCCAGATTTGGATATGTTGTAGTGCTAATTCCACGGGGTTTGCACACCAAATTTGGGGTTCCTAGCACCAAGTGGCCCTGAGATACAGGGCCCCAAAGTCGGTCAACTGTGTCCACCTGCAGCAATGTCATTTCGGGACTCTTTGGGTCCAGAGACCCCAAATTTTGGCTGCAGCTAGGGGGCATCTAGGAACCCTTAACTACCGAGTTTGAAGTTCAGGGGAACTATGGCTGCAAATGGGCACAGTGAGACATGCAAATGGGCACAGTGAGGCTGCAAATGGCCATTGTTGACCCTCTTTTCCACTTACAATAGCTGCGCATTTCTCACCCTAGGCTTATACTCGAGTCAATACGTTTTCCCAGTTTTTTGTGGTAAAATTAGGTGCCTAGGCTTATATCCGGGTCGCCTGATACTCGAGTATAAACGGCAAGTAAAAAATCTCAAGTATCCCGTCTCTACAGTAAGTGACCGCGATATTGTGTCAATCTCGCCGCATTTCTCGGCGAGATTTGACACCTGCGAGCCCCGTCGCGTGAGCCAGCGCCGAGATGGCTCACTCATCGGGAAAGGAAAAGTTTTTTTTCCTTCCGCGATGAGCGACAGGTGGTGCTGACAGCTGTCTGGTATGAATCCTGAGGGGGAACAGCGCGCCAAATTTTAAATGAAAAAAACGGCGTGTGTTTCCCCTCCAGGGGCATACCAGGCCCTGCGGGCCCCCCCACCCCAAAGCACCTTGCCCCCATGTTAATGAGGACAAGGGCTGCGGGCGTGGGGCTTATCGTAATCTGGGAGCCCCCTTTAATAAGGGGGCCACCAAATCCCGGCCCCCCACCCTATGTGAATGAGTATGGGGTACATGGTACCCCTACCCGTTCACCTAGGGAAAAAGACAGCGGCAGCAGACCGGGCCCCTGCTGGAAAAAGAGCTGGAAGAAGATAGTGGAGGGGCCCAGGAGAAGAGGCGGAACACCGGGAGAAGTCAGAAGAAAACCCCCCCAAAGGCGGAAGAAGACCCCGGAGCTGCCTAATAAATTACTCTTAAAACCTGTGTACTGTGTTTTTTTTTTCTTGACACTTTTTCCCCCAGGTGAATGGGTAGAGGTACCATGTACCCCATACTCATTCACATAGGGTGGGGGGCCGGGATCTGGGGGCCCCTTAATAAAGGGGGCTCCCGGGTTTCGATAAGCCCTCCGCCTGCAGACCCCGACAACCAACGGCCAGGGTTGTCGGGAAGAGGCCCTTGTCCTCATCAACATGGGGACAAGTTGCTTTGGCATCCCCCATGTTGAGGGCATGTGGCCTGGTATGGCTCAGGAGGGGGGCGCTCGCTCGTCCCCACCCCCTTTCTGGCTGGCCGGGCTGCGTGCTCGGATAAGGGTCTGGTATTGATTTTGGGGGGACCCCCACGCCGATTTTTCAAACCATACCATACCTAAAGGCCTGGTATGCCCCTGGGGGGGGAACCCACGCCGGTGTTTTTCATTTAAAATTTGGCACGGCGTTCCCCCTCAGGATTCATACCAGACAGCTGTCAGCACTGCCTGTCACTCATCGCAGAAGGAAAAACAACTTTTCCTTTCCCGATGAGTGAGCCAGCACGACATGCACAGTACCCTGTCGCCGAGAACCAGCGCAATGGGATCGCGCTGGAAACACAATCTCGCGGTCAGGTACTGTATCACTTTTTGTTCATGATAAATCCATAAATTGAACACAACTATTATAATCATCTTTTGTGATTGTTTAGCGCCGCTAATATTAAAGTATTCACTGTAGCATATTTTGAGATTATTGTTATTATTATAGTGGCCGTTTATATAGTTCTAAAATATTTCAGTGATTTCATGAGCGCTAGGGGGAGGTATCAACCTTATTTTTTTGATTATTTCTCATTTTATTAGAGTGTAGTATATATATAACACAGTGGAGAGTATATAGTGCAGTCAGTGTAGTATATATAATACAGTGGGAAGTATATAGTGCAGTCAGTATAGTATGGTATATATAATACAGCATATATAGTGCAGTCAGTGTAGTATATATAATACATTGCAGAGTATATAGTGCAGTCAGTGTAGTGTATATAGCACAGTGCAGAGTATATAGTGCAGTGCAGAGTATATAATACAGTGTATTGAAGTGCTTAAGGGAACCCCATGACAGAATTAAGAAAAATACGATGTGGGGTCCCCCCCAAAAACCATACCAGACCCTTTGGGTCTGGCATGGATTTTAAGGGGAACACCACACCAATTTTTTTTTTTAAAAGGCGTGGCGTCCCCCCCCCCCCCAGAATCCATACCAGGCCCTTTGGGTCTGGCATAGATTTTAAGGTGAACTCCATAGCAAGTTTGTTTTTTAAATGGTGTGGGGTCCCCCCAAAATCCATACCAGACCCTTATCTGAGCATGCAGAAAAGGGAGGGGACGAGCGAGCGCCCTCCACCCCCTGAACCATACCAGACCGCTTTCTCTCAACATGGGGAGGGTGCTTTGGGGTGCTCCCCAAAGCACCTTGTGTCAGAAAGTGAACACCACAAGAGACAGTTTTTGACAATATGTACCCGATACCCATTCACATGGGGGGGATCTGGTGGCCCTGTTAAAGGGGGCTTCCAGATTCTGAAAAGCCCCCCACCCGTAGACCCCCACAACCACCGGCCAGGGTTGTCAGGAAGAGGCTCTTGTCCCATCAACATGGGGACAGGGTGCTTTGGGGTGGAGGGCGCAGAGCCTCCCCTGCCCCAAAGCACCCACCTCCCCATGTAGAGGGCATGTGGCCTGGTATGGTTCAGGAGGAACCTGCCGGATAAGGGTCTGGTATTGCTCTAAAAAAAAATTTATTGTTGAGTTCCCCTTAAAATCCATACCAGACCCGAAGGGCCTTGTATGGACTGGGGGGGACCCCATCCATATTGTCAGGAGCCGGCAATACATTACAGCCGCGAGCAAGTTTGAATTAATTTTTTTTCCCTTTAGAAATGTCATTATTGCTGCGGCATGTTCTGCACATCGCACAGATGCGGCACTTTACAAGCAGACTAAGGGGACCCCCCCCAGGCACGCTATTTAAAGGAATATTTCATTTTTATTGTTTCACTTTAAGCATCATTAAAATCACTGCTCCTGAAAAAAACTATCATTTTTGAAAACGTTTCTTTGCATTGATACATGTCCCCTAGGGCAGTACCTGGGTCCCCATACACTTTTTATGGCAATAACTTGCATATAAGTCTTTAAAATGAGGACTTTAGATTTTCCACGGTCGTGTACCATAGACTTTAATAGCGTTCACATGTTTCCTGGAACTTTTTGCCTGTTCCAGGTGTTCTGGTGTGAGCTGAACGGGGGGGGGGGGGGGGGGTGTTCGGCCCATCCTAATATTATGGTACAGCTGGTAAGTGGAAGGAAGGACCAACTGTGACTGGAGGTTGAATGGGTGATGTGGCAGGCTGAAATGGTGATTTTGGAATCAGAGGAATGAGGGTTACTTGAAGCTGTTCCATACTGGCTGCCAGTTCTTGGGGGAATTGCATCTTGAGAGTTTGCTTGCATTCTATGGGAAAGGCTCTAAATTGGGTCATATAGAGGCAGAGGAGCATCACCTGGGCCCGAGATGCAGTGGCGGCTGGTGAAGTTTTAGGATGGGGTGCGCAAGACCCGCCCCTCGTTTTTGACCCCTCACACTTATAAGCCCCACCCCTTATAGCATCCACCCACTCCGTCCCCCGTATTCCACCCATAGTGTCAGGAGTATACAGCTCAGCATCACAGGATAGAGTATACAGCCCCAGAATCACAGGACAGAGTATAGAGCCCAGACTCACAGCAGAGTAGACAGCCCCAGAATCACAGCAGAGTATACAGTCCAGTAGGGATGAGCCGAACACCCTCCGGTTCGGTTCGCACCAGAACCTGCGAACGGACTGAAAATTTGCACAAACGTTACAACCCCATTGAAGTCTATAGGACTCGAACGTTCGGAATCAAAAGGGCTCATTGTAAAGGCTAATTTGCATGGTATTGTTCTAAAAAGGGTTTGGGGACCTGGGTCCTGCCCCAGAGGACTTTTATCAATGCAAAAAAAAGTTTTAAAAAGGCCGTTTTTTCAGGAGCAGTGATTTTAATGATGTTTAAAGTGAAAAAAAATGTGAAATATTCCTTTAAATATCATACCTGGGGAGTGTCTATAGTATGCCTGTAAAGTGGCATGTGTTTCCCGTGCTTAGAACAGTCCCTGCAACAAAATGACATTTTTAAAGGAATAAAAGTCATTTAAAATTGCTTATGGCTTTAATGTAATGTCGGGTCCCGGTAATAGGGATGAAGATCAGTGAGACAAATGGCATGGGTAGCCCCCAGTCCATTACCAGGCCCTTTGGGTCTTGTATGGATATAAAGGGGAACCCCGCACCCAAATTAAAAAAGGAAAGGCGTGGAGCCTCCAGGCCCTATATACTCTGAACAGCAGTATACAGGCGGTGCAAGCAAGACAGGGACTGTAGGTTTGTTGTTAAGTAGAATCTGTTTGTAATTTTGAACTGGTACATTTTTAACGTGTTTAGCTCCAGCCAAAAAATCTATTTTAAGCTTTTTGGAAAACATAGGGTAGGGTTATACCCCTGTGACATTTGTTTTGCTGTCTGTGCTCCTCTTCAGAAGATTTCACCTCACTTTCTGTCCCAATGACAAATGTTTTTAGAAAATTTGGGTTTTTTAGTGAAACAAGGATTGGTGATAAAGCATCAGTGGGAAAGGAAAAACGTTTTTTCCATATTAACTCTTACAGGAGAGACTTTCCCTTCCTAGGGGTAGATTTCATCTCACTTCCTGTTGTCTCCTTTCGTTTGCAAGTAGGAGTCATTTGTAAGTTGAATGTTTGAAAGTAGGGGCCTGCCCTATGCAGAAATTGTGGCCTTAGGTGTTGGTGTTGCCACAACACTGTAAGCCCTCACAGGGCCCTGCTGTGAAGTATTAGATCAAGAATTGTAATTACATGCCCCTGTAGAACAGTGATGGTGGTGGTGCTACAACACTGTAAGTCCTCACAGTTACTCTTGGTGGGTGCTGGAATGGGCCCTGCTGTGAAATATTAGATCAAGAATTGTAATTACATGCCCCTGTTGAACAGGGGCAGAAAAATTGGGCCTTTGGTGGTGGTGCTGGTGTCACAACACTGTAAGTCCTCACAGTTACTCTTGGTGGGTGCTGGAATGGGCCCTGCTGTGAAATATTAGATCAAGAATTGTAATTACATGTCCCTGTTGAACAGAGACAGAAAAACTGGGCCTTAGACACTGGTGCTGGTGCCACAACACTGCAACCCCTCACAAATACTCTAGCTGGAGCGCAGGAACGAGCCCTGCTGCAAAGAATTGCATCAAAAAGTGTAATTACACGCCCCTGTTAAACAGGGGCTGAAAAATTGGGCCTTAGCCACTGGTTGTGGCTCCCAGAAACAAAAATATTCTTACAAGCTATCAGCATGATCATTGAGGAGGAAGAGAATAGTCACTCAGCATAACAGGATAGTCACTCAGCATCAGCAGAGGCAGTCTTGAAGGGATCTGACATTTCAAAAAAAATTTATTCGGTTACATCAGGTGCTTGGTATCTGGTGGTGATCCAAGACTGATTCATTTTTATGAAGGTCAGTCGATCGACCGAGTCGGTGGGCAGGCGCACCCTGTGATCGGTTACAAAGCCCCCAGCAGCACTGAATGCGTGTTCCGAAAGAACGCTGGATGCAGGACAGGCCAGTAGCTCAATTGCATGCTGTGCAAGCTCTGGCCAGTGATCCATCTTCAAGACCCAGTAACACAGAGGATTTTCGGTGGGAAAGGTGTCCAAGTCAGATCTTGCCCCTAGGTATTCCTGCACCATGTAAAACAGACGCTGGCGATGGTTGCTAGAACCGAACATATCTCTGCGGACTAAAAAATTGTCTGAACGCATCGGTCAGACGGCCACCTTTTCCACCGCTCCTTCTTTGACTGACCGAAGCCTCAGCAACACGTTGTCCAGGAACAGGAGTTTGTAACCTCCCAGTCTCTGGGAACGCGTTGCACAGACCTTTCTGCTCCCTCTGCGATGGCAAGATAAGGTCCGCAACCTTACCCTTGTAACGTGGATCAAGGAGGGTTGCCAGCCAGTAACGATCCCCCTCCTTGATACCACGAATACGAGGATCCTTCTGCAGGCTTTGCAGGATCAGGGAGGCCATGCAGTGTAGGTTTGTTGAGGCATTCGGTCCGGAGTCCTCTGGGTCACTAAGGGCGACATAATCCGCAGCCACCTCCTCCCAGCCACGTACAAGTCCATGGGTTTCTTGGGACTGTATATGATCCCTTAAAGACTGCTGCTGATGCTGAGTGCCAGGCTCCACCTCCATGCTGACACAATCCTCCTCCTCTTCCTGTGTGATTGGTGGGCACGCAGAAACACTGTCTGGATAAAGGGGGCCTTGAGAGCTAAGGAAGTCCTCCTCTTCCTGCCTCTGTTCTGCCTCAAGTGCCCTGTCCATTATTCCATGCAGCGTGTGCTCCAACAGGTGGGCAAGGGGGACAGTGTCACTGATGCATGCACTGTCACTGCTCACCATCCTCGTGGCCTCCTCAAATGGTAACAGGACAGTGCATGCATCCCTGATCATGGCCCACTGGCGTGGGGAAAAAAAACAAGCTCCTCTGACCCTGTCCTGGTGCCATAGTCGCACAGGTACTCATTGATGGCCCTCTGCTGTGTGTGCAGCCACTGCAGCATGGCCACTGTTGAGTTCCACCTGGTGGGAATGTCACAGATTAGGCAGTTCTTGGGCAGGTTAAATTCCTTTTGGAGGTCTGCCAGCCAAGCACTGGCATTATATGACCAGCGGAAATGCACACAGACTTTCCTGGCCTGCCTCAGGACATCCTGTAAGCCCGGGTACCTGCCCAAGAATCACTGCACCACCAAGTTAAGGACGTGAGCCAAACAGGGCACTTGGGTCAGTTGTCCCTGTCGGAGGGGGGAGAGGAGGTTGGTGCCATTGTCGCAAACCACCATTCCTGCCTTAAGTTGGCGTGGCGTCAACCACCTCTGAACCTGCCCCTGCAGAGCTGACAGAATCTCTGCCCCGGTGTGGCTCCTGTCCCCCAAGCACACCAGCTCAAGCACCGCATGACATCTTTTGGCCTGTGTACTTGCGTAGCCCCTTGAACGCCTACGGAGCACCGCTGGTTCCGAGGACAAAGCACAGGAAGAGGCCATGGAGGAAGAAGAAGAGGAGGGGGTGGAGGAGAGAGGTGTGTCAGAATCACCAGTAGTGGCATTTTGGAGGTGTGCTGGCGGAACAACCTCCCACACTACTGCACCTTGTCCTGCATCCTTCCCAGCTGCCAGCAGAGTCACCCAAAAACTTAGGTAACGTCCCTGTACTTGCCTGCTGGACCATGAGTCATATAGTTACATAGTTACATAGTAGGTGAGGTTGAAAAAAGACACAAGTCCATCAAGACCAACCTTTGTGTGTGATTATGTGTCAGTATTGCATTATATATCCCTGTATGTTGTGGTCATTCAGGTGCTTATCTAATAGTTTCTTGAAGCTATCAATGCTCCCTGCTGAGACCACCACCTGTGGAAGGGAATTCCACACCCTTGCCGCTCTTACAGTAAAGAACCCTCTACGTAGTTTAAGGTTAAACCTCTTTTCTTCTAATTTTAATGAGTGGCCACGAATCTTGTTAAACTCTCTTCTGCGAAAAAGTTTTATCCCTATTGTGGGATCACCAGTACGGTATTTGTAAATTGAAATCATATCCCCTCTCAAGCGTCTCTTCTCCAGAGAGAATAAGTTCAGTGCTCGCAACCTTTCCTCATAACTAAGATCCTCCAGACCCTTTATTAGCTTTGTTGCCCTTCTTTGTACTCGCTCCATTTCCAGTACATCCTTCCTGAGGGCTGGTGTCCAGAACTGGACAGCATACTCCAGGTGCGGCCGGACCAGAGCCTTGTAGAGTGGGAGAATTATCGTTTTATCTCTGGAGTTGATCCCCCTTTTAATGCATACCATTATTCTGTTTGCTTTGTTAGCAGCAGCTTGGCATTGCATGCCATTGCTGAGCCTATCTACTAGGACCCCCAGGTCCTTTTCCATCCTAGATTCCCCCAGAGGTTCTCCCCCCAGTGTATAGATTCAGCGGTAATATGCACCTTATTGCTGACCGCCCTGTCCAGCGAGTCCAACACCTGGGATGCATATATATACACAATACACTGTAAGTGCAGCTAACTGACTCGACCTGCCTACTCTAACTTAAATCAAATGACACTGTCTCTCTGTCTATCTATCTCTCTCTTAATGTCAGAACACACTAAACAGGGCCACCGTGCAGGTGGCCTTATATAGTGTGGGGCGTGTACTAAACCCCCTGAGCCATAATTGGCCAAAGCCACCCTGGATTTGGCCAATTATGGCTCTCTGTACAGACAGCGCTGTGATTGGCCAAGCATGTGGGTCATAGTGCATGCTTGGCCAATCATCAGCCAGCAATGCACTGCGATGTCACAGTGAATTACGGGCCGTGACGCGCCACTCGAATTTGGCGCGAACGGCCCAGTACATTCGCAATTTGGTGAACGACCGAACACGCGATGTTCGAGTCGAACATGCGTTTGACTCGAACACGAAGCTCATCCCTACAGTCCAGAATCACAGCAGAGTATACAGCCCAGACTCACAGCAGAGTATACAGTCCAGAATCACAGCAGAGTACACAGTCCAGACTCACAGCAGAGTATACAACCCAGACTCACAGCAGAGTATACAGCCCAGAATAACAGCAGAGTATACAGCCCAGAATCAGAGCAGAGTGTAGCATATAGAATTTCTCACAAATCCTGGTATATAGCATTTCTCACAAATCCTGGTATATAGCATTTCTTACAAATCCTGGTATATAGCATTTCTCACAAATCCTGGTATATAGCATTTCTCACAAATCCTGGTATATAGCATTTCTTACAAATCCTGGTATATAGCATTTCTCACAAATCTTGGTATATAGCATGTCTCGCAAATCCTGGTATATAGCATGTCTCACAAAGCCTGGTATACAGCATGTCTCACAAATACTGGTATAAAGAATTTCTCACAAAGCCCGGTATATAGCATTTCTTACAAATCGTGGTATATAGCATTTCTCACAAAGCCTGGTATATAGCATTTCTCACAAATCCTGGTATATAGCATGTCTCACAAATCCTGGTATATAGCATGTCTCACAATCCTGGTAAATAACATTTCTCACAAATCCTTGTATATAGCATTTCTCACAAAGCCTGGTATATAGCATTTCTCACAATCCTGGTATATAGCACACCTCACAATCCTGGTATATAGCATATCTCACAAATCCTGGTATATAGCATTTCTCACAAAGCCTGCTATATAGCATTTCTCACAAATCCTGGTATATAGTATTTCTCACAATCCTGGTATATAGCATGTCTCACAAATCCTGGTATATAGCATTTCTCACAAAGCCTGGTATATAGCATGTCTCACAAATACAGGTATATAGCATTTCTCATAATCCTGGTATTTTACATTTCTGGCAATCCTGGCATATAACATTTCTCACAACGCCTGGTATAAAGCATTTCTCACAAATCCTGGTACAGGTATATGGCACTTCTCACAAAACCTGGTATATAGCATTTATTACAAATCCTGGTATATAGCATGTCTCACAAATCCTGGTATATAGCATATCTCACAATCCTGGTATATAGCATTTCTCACAAATCCTGCTATATAATATTTCTCACAAAGCCTGGTATAAAGCATTTCTCACAAATCCTGGTATAAAGCATGTCTCACAAATCCTGGTATAAAGCATTTCTCACAAATCCTGGTATAAAGCATGTCTCACAAATCCTGGTATAAAGCATGTCTCACAAATCCTGGTATATAGCATTTCTCACAAAGCCTGGTATATAGCATTTCTCACAAAGCCTGCTATATAGCATTTTTTGCACAAATGCTGGTATATAGCATTTCTATAGTATTTCTCAAAACTCTGTAAGGTGAACTTACACAGCCCCCCTCCTTGCCCCCCCGGTCCCGCTGACCTGGACCACTGCAATCTCCAATTCTAAGACCTGGTATATCCGCGTCAGGAGCCCGGGGCTTAGAAATCCTCTCTCCATCCTTGCGTCTTCTGCATAGCTAAGAGGACGGGCTATGCTGCTGCGGATTGGTCAGCGCTGCCCATGTGACGGCGCTGACCAATTAGAATGCTCCAAAACTACCCCCTTACAAGGGACGTTTTGGACATTCAGCTCAGAGGCTTTCTAAGCCCCGGGCTCCTGATGTGGATATATACCGGGGCTTAGAACTGGAGATACTTTAAGCAGAGGAGGGTTCAGAGACAGCAGGTGCACACATGGAAAAGCGCAGCCATAAGCCTGCTGATTAGAAGACTGCCACAGAGGGAAAAAAAGTGCATAATTACCACCATGAGCAGCGCTGCTGGCCCCAAGGTACTCCATTCCCTCACTGCACAGTTGGAATCAATGGAAAGTGCTCACTGATGCTGGCAGGAAGAGAGGTGGTACATTAGCCCTTCTCTAATGTATGAAAATCTCAATAAACTTCAATATCACCACAGTACCAGTCTCTGTGGTATGTAAAGTCACATATAATACACATCACACTGAAATAAGACATAAACAATGACTGAAAACTTAACAGGGCTGGTGGAAACCTCTTCTACAGATATTTGGCTGTGTCAGAAAAGCCGTGGACAGTGTCAGTAGGGCAGTGGATGGAGTCAATTGCTTATCAGTGCAGCCTATCAGTGCCCATAAGTTCAGCCTCATCAGTGCAGCATATCAGTGCAGTCTCAACTGTGCCCATAAGTGCCGCCTATCTGTGCCCACCAGTGCGGTCTCATCTGTACCCACTAGTGCGGTCTCATCTGTGCCCACCAGTGCCATCTCATCTGTGCTCATTAGTGCCATCTCATCTGTGCCTACTAGTGCGATCTCAACTGTGCCCACCAGTGCCGTCTAATCTGTGCCCACTAGTGCAGTCTCATCTGTGCCCACCAGTGCCGCCTCATTTGTGCCCACCAGTGCCGTCTCATCTGTGACTACTAGTGTGATCTCATCTGTGCCCACCAGTGCCGTCTCATCTGTGCCCACTAGTGCAGTCTCATCTGTGCCCACTAGTGCAGTCTCATCTGTGCCCACCAGTGCCATCTCATTTGTGCCCACCAGTGCTGTCTCATCTGTGCCTACTAGTGCGATCTCATCTGTGCCCACCAGTGCCTTCTCAACTGTGCCATCTAGTGCAGTCTCATCTGTGCCTACTACTGCTATATACATCCACCTTCTTCCTTCCTGTATACAGGACAGATGTTCTCACAATGTGTGTGCATACAGGTATATACACATGACATCCAGGCACTTGGAAGAAGACAATAATAATCTCCAAAAAAGGCCCCTGATGTCCAGCTGTGCATCGCATCCGCCCTGCCCTGGTGTTTGAGTCTGACAGTCTTGTGGATAAATCAGGCACAGGCAGGCATCATGCATTGGCATTGGAACTAGGAACCTGGGACAGGGAGTCAGGTCAGCGAGTGGCTGTGCCTGTGCGGAATGGAGGGGCGGGCAGCAAGGTCTCAGAGAGACCGAGAGAAGAGAAGAGGGTGTCTGGGGTCTGCAGCGCCAGGCCAGCTCTTATCTTCAAGGGTGCCGCTCGTCTCTGAATCCACCGCACACACGCATCGACTCCACCCCCACTGTGGCCGGGAAACCAGAAGTGACGACAATGGCACCGCCCACTGTCCTCTCCTCCAGTCCCAGTCGACTCCACCCCCACAGTGATGAAAAAAGCACCGCCCACTGTCCTCTCTTCCAGTCCCTGCCACGCCAATCCTCACCAGTTACTATAGGACACTGACAAATCACAGTAGAGTGGGGTGTTTTCCGGCGCATCGTGTGCATCCCGACCACACCCTAAACACCCTAAAGCTGATTGCAGGCTGGGAAGCTTCCCATAGACCGCCGCGTGTCCAGTGCCTGGTCACTCTTAAAGTGACCTTTTTTTTAACAGCTTGGGGGGGGTGGCGGCGCCCGTGCGCTCCCTATGGATGGGCAGCGACTGCTGAGATGTATTTCACTGTGTGCTAACCCAAAGTCGTGGCCTCCAAGTTTACTCTACTAAAGACCGGGGACTTGGGGACAAGATGGTACTAGGAATTATGTCTAAAGCAGAAAGTTACACTACAGTGACACATAGCTCCCAGCTGTCCCTGATTTCGAGGGACTGTCCCTGATTTTGAGCAATGTCCCTCTGTCCCTCATTCTTCCTCATTTGTCCCTCATTTTGGTCTGATCTATATAGATGTATATAAAATGCACTTTTTATCTATCAAAAAGTGCTCTCCAGCACTAAACCTTTCATCTGATTTCTACATTGCTGCATTTGTAAATTCCGAAAGCCAATATAAAGGGATAGTAGTGGTAAAAAAGCACTTGTGGGTTTAACCAATCTTTTTTTTTTGTACAATTCTCCTTTAAGGGGGCGTGGCAAGGGGTGTGTCCTATGCCTGCATACTTTTGCTGATAGGTGTCCATCATTCCTATCTCAAAAAGTTGGGAGCCTCTGGTGACAGTCCAGGGGATGGAGCTGGTAGCAGGCAATGTAGGAAAGACAGAGGTCAGAGTTTAGGTCTGACAGTGGACTCAGCTAATCAACAATAAAGCCAAGGGTCAGGACGGGTAGCAGCAAACCCAGATAGCCAGGAATGAAGCAATGGGTCAAGGCAGGTAGCAGACATTGAAAGCAATGAATAAAGCCAGGGTTTAGGACAGGTAGCTAAATTGGATAGCCAGGAATAAAACGAATTTCTGACAGGATGAATGAGTATATTTTTGACCTATCGAACAGATATAGCATACATTTCCATGGTATATTCAAAGTGAGACTGAGAATTTTAAATATTAGCTATTAGTTCCTTGTCCTCTATAGACACATTGCTTCACTTTTTTTCCTAGCATTTGCAAGTTTGTAAATCTTGTTGACAAAGATCTGCACTGCCTTTACAACTTTTGCATATTCATTTTTAAAACTACGCACCACAACCTACACATGTTATTGCATTACCATATGTTTTTAATGGCACCCCAAATCTTATCCAATGCACATGCCTTGCAGGCACATACTGCAATCAACAGTAATTCAGTACTGTGCTGTATCATACAAAATGCTGCTTGTCTGGTTTTTGTACAAAGAACAATACGTGTATGCCAATAACTCACTAGTATTTATACACTGTTTGGCTCCTTAGAGATTAGCCAAAACAGTGTCCCATGTGTTTGCTGACAGAACTTTTATAGGTGTAATTCAAGTAACTCAGACTAGGCATAAGGGCATAGGCATGCGCAGGGGGTGTGCCAGGTGTGCCTGGGCACACCCTAATCACCTTGTGCAGTGCCGATTCCCCCCTGCTGCCGGGCCCCATGTACCACCCCCACAGCGCTGCCGGTTTCCCTCCTCTCCTCTCCCGCCGGCTGATGCGGGCGATGTGTCAGGATGGAAAGTAGGGGAAAGGGGCTGGTAAATATGTCAAAAAGTACCCTCTTCATTTTCTGAATGAATACAGTGAGTGATTAGTACTGATCGTCCCTGTGTCTATTCATAACTGAAGCATAGTAACCTGTGTTTGAGAAAGATCAGGAAGCTGCTTACCACAGAGCACCTCCTTCATTCACTGTCTAGTACAGCTGAGGCTGCAGAGAGGGGTACTAGGGAATCTCTGTCCTCTGTCTCAAAAGTGAGGCATCGGGAGTCTGTTTAGACCCCTGCTATTTCACCAAAGTCCCCCATAAAGGCTCCTAAAAAAAACTAGTAAAAAAAATATAAAAAATAATTGTAAAAAATAATAATAAAAATAAAAAACTACTGACACCGTCCACTGCCCTACTGATACTGTCTACTGCTCTACTGACTTTGTTCATATTTAATACATTTTAAAATTTTTAAAAGTTTTAATACATTAATTTATAATAGTGTGTGTCTGTGTTTGTATGTATGCATGTAAACTTTGGGGTGCACACCCTAATGCAATAGGCTGCGCACACCTGTGCATAAGGGACTATTTGGGGGTAGATACCCCAAGGGATGTTACAATAGGACCATGCAGCTTATTCATGGGATCTTTATTACAAAAATATAAGGTTACAAAAAAATCTGGGTTAAAAAACTCCACCATCACCTCCACCTCAGTTGTGTTTAAAAAGACAACGTTGTCTGAGGTGGCGCAGCTGCGTCCACATGTTGAACATGCACACAGATAGTCACACACACCCCTTTCAAAAATCTATTGTATGTTGCCAAAGGATGGGGAGACAGTTGCCAGTGAATTATTCATCAGTAGATGCATATATGTACAGGGTAGCCCGATGATCGGCAGCATAAAGTAAAAATGGGGCAACCAGGTGAACCTGAGAATTTGCAGCTCACTCAATAAAAGTGACTCCCATGCATGTGCAGGAGGGACATCATCCCACACCAGCCAATTAACATGGCCAACCACCAGAAGCCAGAAAAAGCTGGGGAGAAGATGCCGGTGTTCTGACGAGAACTGTCCTTCTATCAGATAGTGTCCGCCCCGTACTGCACAGGCGCAGCGCCTGCGCAGTACGAAGGAGAAGGAGATGCCGAAAGTGTCTGAAGTTGATCAGCTGACCATCAGCTGTACACGGCGCTTGGGCACTTATTAGTGATAGCTTTGTAAGAGGGCCCCTCGCGGGCTCGCTTCGCTCACCACGCTTCGCTCGCCACGCTTCGGGCACGGCCTCGCTGCGCTCGGCATCTATTTATTCTAACTCTATGTCCACTTGGATAGTAGGGAATGAACCTGGACACAGGGTAAGAATAAAAGCGCAGGCGCCGTGTACAGCTGACGATCAGCTGTTGAACTTCGGAGACTTTCGGCTCTCATTTGTCCTCTGTACTGCACCTGCGCAGTACAGGGCGGACACTATCGGATGGGGGACTGTATTCGACAAGACACCGTCACCGGCAAGGGACCTTGCTAGTGTCAGATCATTGAAGCAGAGGTGAGTATTCTTCCCTTTAGTTCCACTTCAATTTTTGGTGGGGGCAACACTTCCAGCGGCTGGGTTCTCTTTCCAGAGGCTCCAGAAACAGGAGAACTCATGGGGACAGTGAGGGAACCAATGTCCAAGAAGATAATGAGCAGGGAAAAATGCCTGGTCCCCAAGGCAGAGCTGTGCTCAAAGAAGAAACTGTAACTTTGATCCATTACACTGCAGGTTGGCTTATGAAAACGTTTTTAGAATCAAGACTGAAGAATATGGCCTCATATGGTCAATGCCTCTTTTTTTTTTTACTGGAGTTGGTCTTTAACAGTCAATGACAATGTAGGATCTGTGAAAGTGAAGCTCTAATACAATAGGATTGGTTTTCCAAAGGAGTCTAGCGTGTTTACTCTGCTAGTCAATTTCCACTTATCTTAGTAAATGAGGAAATTCATTTAGCAAAGAATACACAATTATGTACAAGAAAAAATAACAAAAAACAGAATATTTGCTGGTATATGATTGGATGATTGAAGTCAATGTAAACTTGGTCCACACCTTTAGTAAATCCACACCACTGTGTACAAAACATACAAATACAATGTTAGACATACAAGTAACTGTGATAACTGTTTCAAAATAGTAATATACTCTAAGGGAGTACTGTATTCAGATACTGGAAAGGCACAAAAAGAAAAACACCACCACTTGTAGAGCACAAGATATTAATGAACAAGCTAAATGCAGTGGTGCACTCATATGTAAGTATTATAAAAACAGATTATCTGGCTCTAGTACTTTTTATGCAGAGTTCACTTGCTGCTGTCATGGTTCCAGGAACATTGATCTGGCGCTGGGTTTTACCCCGTCTGACCTGCATTGGGTTCTTGCCAATCCACCCTGAACCTAGGTATTATTAAGCGTTTGCACCTGTGGGTTAATGTTCAAGCAATGTGTCTCCACCCTGAAGCCGGACATCCCTGTTCCTCTGGTGTTTGCTGTTCTTTCAGTACACTTGTATTCTGTGTGTTTGTTTGGTCTTGTCCTTCTCAGTGCTTTCCCTCTTGCTTCGCTCTTGTATTTCCTTTGATTTCTGTCCGTGTATCCCTTCATTTTCTGTTAATGAGGGTGCTCTCCAAAGCATTGTTTCTTGTCGTTTTTGCTTTGCCCCTCATTCCTGCTTGCTGTGTCCATCTCTCTTTGCGCTATTGCCCTGCTTACCCCGCTCTCCTGTGCTTCATGCTTGTTCCCTCTTTCCTCCTTCTAGTGTCTCTTCTTGCTAGCTGCCGTAGTCTTTCCTTTGGTCCTTCTATACTGTGTGTACCCTGAGTTCATCCTGTGTGCTATTGGCTGGCACTGTGCCTGCACGGATGTGTTAGAAAGCCCCAGAGTGTGGCTGCCTTGCAGTGCAACATCCACACCTCCAGTGGCTCTGGTGAAGACCAGGCAGCTCTTTAGATCATGCGATTCTGACACCCCCTGTTTTTGTGCGGTCACACTGCTCCTGCACCTTCAAGGATCCATACCCTGGCACACCCGTTTTGTCGCCCCTACTGCTCCGCTGCACCCAGCATTTTAAAGTCCCAGGTCTTCCAGTCCTCAGATCCTGACAGCTGTGGCCAGTGCAGGACAACACATACTCTGAGATTAGGCACAGATACTCCACATTCTCCACATGGCTCCTATGTTTTCAACAGATCCTGCTGGTCCTTTGTTTATATACGAGATTCATGCCAGAGCAAAATTAATTCCAGTTCGTGAAAAAGTACTCCTTGCAGTCACATGGCACAGCAATGGGTGTCAGCTTTGCCCCTAACTATGCCAATTTAACAATGGGAAGCTGGAAGGCATTGGATCTTTTGTCTAACATGGATGGTGTATTCATGACATCCTGATCAATTACAATCCATCCACAAACTCAGTAGCAGGCTTTAAAGATTATTGTATTAATAGTACGCTTGCAAATAAATAAATAAAATAAGAATCTCTTAATTCTCTAATCCCAATCTATTGATATTTTTTTTGTTTTTGAAATGCCAGAAGTCACCAGCAGACTTCCCAATCATGTGATCACTGTGATCACTGTAATTGGCTGTCACAATTGATGAGGAGCTCTTCAGTGGCTTCCATGGGTTTGTTAGTTGTATACAATAGTGTGAACTAAATGACAAATATTCAGACTTCATCTAGGAAAGTTTATGATTCATTCTGGAGCATAATTTTTCGCTGTTCATGGAGAAGTAGGCCTTGCACTCATACGGCACAGCAATGGGTGTCAGCTTTGCCCCTAGCTATGCCAACCTAACAATGGCGTATTGGAAAGTACTGAATATTTTGGAAAAAATCCTTAGCTGAAAACCTTGTTTACAATGGAAAGTATATAGACAACATCCTGATAATCTGGGATCCACACAAGGAAATCAGTAGGAAAGCTTTGTAGATTAATATAATTCCAGTATAGTTGGACACAAAAAAAATGTCTGAGCCCAAACTCCTAATATTTTTGTGCTTTATGTGTTTTTAAATGCTGGGAGTCACTGGCGGACTTCCCACTCATATGATTGGCTGTCACAGTGGTCACATGATGAGCCTGTCCCATTGTGAAAAAAAATAATAATATAAGCCCAGTGTTGTATTGAAACGTGTCCTCCATAGTGTGGTTGCTGTAAGTGGTTCTACAGGAGTTTGCAGATACTAGGAAGAAAAAAGAGAGCACCACCAGTAGTGTATCACAACATTTTATTGTACAAGATAAAAGTGTTAAAAACCTTGCAGAAGTAATATAATACAGCCTTTTTTGCCTCCATGATATTTTTTTATGTGGCCAGCAGAGAACAACATAGATGGGGTGCATTCAGCAGTACCATGGTTTCATCAGATCCTTCTGGCCCTGTCTGTTGCCATCTGTCTTTCCACCCACACCTTCCACTGACATTCAATTCCTGTAGAATGGTCACTATAGGGACAAATTTTGGGGGTTGCACCCTTTTAATCAGCCTGGCAACCTGTTTGGCATATTTCTTTTTTAAACACTGTTTATTTTCTTATAATTAATTTTATTGATTTTATTCTCTTTCAGTTGTCTTATTAAAGTCACATAAAATATATAGAAAAACGTATGATACCTATTTTATTTGCAATACATAGACAGATAATTTTTAGATTCCTTAACCACTTGCGCCCAGGACCATTATGCTGCCTAAGGACCAGAGGTCTTTTTCCAATTTGGCACTGCGTCGCTTTAACTGCTAATTGCGCGGTCATGCAATGCTGTACCCAAACGAAATTTGCGTCCTTTTCTTCCCACAAATAGAGCTTTCTTTTGATGGTATTTGATCACCTCTGCCGTTTTTATTTTTTGCGCTATACACGGAAAAAGACCGAAAATTTTGAAAAAAAATGATCGTTTCTACTTTTTGTTATAAAAAAAATCCAATAAACTTAATTTTAGTCATACATTTAGGCCAAAATGTATTCGACCACATGTCTTTGGTAAAAAAAATGTCAATAAGCGTATATTTATTGGTTTGCGCAAAAGTTATAGCGTCTACAAACTAGGGTACATTTTCTGGAATTTACACAGCTTTTAGTTTATGACTGCCTATGTCATTTCTTGAGGTGCTAAAATGGCAGGGTAGTACAAAACCCCCCCAAATGACCCCATTTTGGAAAGTAGACACCCCAAGGAATCTGCTGAGAGGCATGTTGAGCGCATTGAATATTTATTTTTTTGTCCCAAGTGATTGAATGACAAAAAAAAAAATATTTACAAAAAGTTGTCACTAAATGATATATTGCTCACACAGGCCATGGGCATATGTGGAATTACACCCCAAAATACATTCTGCTGCTTCTCCTGAGTACGGAGATACCACAAGTTTAGGACTTTTTGGGAGCCTAGCCACATACGGGGCCCCGAAAACCAATCACTGCCTTCAGGATTTCTAAGGGCATACATTTTTGATTTCACTCCTCAAGCACCGAAAATCAAGCACCTCCTTCATGATTTCTAAGGGCGTAAATTTTTGATTTCACTCCTCACTACCTATCACAGTTTTGAAGGCCATAAAATGCCAAGATGGCACAAACCCCCCCCCCAAATGACCCCATTTTGGAAAGTAGACACCCCAAGCTATTTGCTGAGAGGCATGTTGAGTCCATGGAATATTTTATTTTTTGACACAAGTTGCGGGAAAGTGACAATTTTTTTTTTTTTGCACAAAGTTGTCACTAAATGATATATTTCTCAAACAGGACATGGGCATATGTGGAATTGCACCCCAAAATACATTTAGCTGCTTCTCCTGAGTATGGGGATACCACATGTGTGGGACTTTTTGGGAGCCTAGCCGCATACGGGGCCCCGAAAACCAAGCACCGCCTTCAGGATTTCTAAGGGCGTAAAGTTGTGATTTCACTCCTCACTACCTATCACAGTTTCGAAGGCCATAAAAGGCCCAGATGGCACAACCCCCCCCCCAAATGACCCAATTTTGGAAAGTAGACACCTCAAGCTATTTGCTGAGAGGCATGTTGAGTCCATGGAATATTTTATATTTTGACACAAGTTGCGGGAAAGTGACAATTGTTTTTTTTTTTTTTTTGCACAAAGTTGTCACTAAATGATATATTGCTCAAACATGCCATGGGCATATGTGGAATTACACCCCAAAATATATTCTGCTCCTTCTCCTGAGTACGGGGATACCACATGTGTGGGACTTTTTGGGAGCCTAGCTTCATACGGGGCCCCGAAATCCAATCACCGCCTTCAGGATTTGTAAGGGCGTAAATTTTTGATTTCACTCCTCACTACCTATCACAGTTTTGAAGGCCATAAAATGCCAAGACAGCACAAAACCCCCCAAAATGACTCCATTTTGGAAAGAAAACACCCCAATCTATTTGCTGAGAAGCATGGTGAGTATTTTGCAGCTCTCATTTGTTTTTGAAAATGAAGAAAGACAAGAAAAATGTATTTTTTTTTTCTTTTTTTAATTTTCAAAATTTTGTGACAAAAAGTGAGGTCTGCAAAATACTCACTATACCTCTCAGCAAATAGCTTGGGGTGTCTATTTTCCAAAATGGGGTCGTTTGGGGGGGGGGGTGTGCCAGCTGGGCATTCCATGGCCTCCGAAACTGTGATAGGCAGTGAAGAGTGAAATCAAAATGTACGCCCTTAGAAAGCCTGAAGGCGGTGCTTGGTTTTCGGGGTCCCGTACGCGGCTAGGCTCCCAAAAAGTCTCACACATGTGGTATCCCCGTACTCAGGAGAAGCAACAGAATTTATTTTGGGGTGTAATTTCACATATCCCCATGGCATGAGCAATATATCATTTAGTGACAACTTTGTGCATAAAAAAAAATTGTCTTTTTCCCGCAACTTGTGTCACAATATAAAATATTCCATGGACTCGACATGCCTCTCAGCAAATAGCTTGGGGTGTCTACTTTCCAAAATGGGGTCATTTGGGGGGGGTTTGAACTGCCCTGGCATTTTATGCACAACATCTAGAAGCTTATGTCACACATCCCCCACTCTCCTAACCACTTGAAGACAAAGCCCTTTCTGACACTTTTTGTTTACATGAAAAAATTATTTTTTTTTGCAAGAAAATTACTTTGAACCCCCAAACATTATATATTTTTTTAAGCAAATGCCCTACAGATTAAAATGGTGGGTGTTTCTTTTTTTTTTTTTACACAGTAATTGCGCAGCGATTTTTCAAACGCATTTTTTGGGGAAAAAACACACTTTTTTAAATTTTAATGCACTAAAACACACTATATTGCCCAAATGTTTGATGAAATAAAAAAGATGATCTTAGGCCGAGTACATGGATACCAAACATGACATGCTTTAAAATTGCGCACAAACGTGCAGTGGCGACAAACTAAATACATTTCTAAAAGCCTTTAAAAGCCTTTACAGGTTACCACTTTAGATTTACAGAGGAGGTCTACTGCTAAAATTACTGCCCTCGATCTGACCTTCGCGGTGATACCTCACATGCATGGTGCAATTGCTGTTTACATTTGACGCCAGACCGACGCTTGCGTTCGCCTTTGCGCGAGAGCAGGGGGAACAGGGGTGCTTTTTTTTTTTTTTCTTTATTATTTTTTTGATTTTTTATCTTATTTTTAAACTGTTCCTTTCATTTTTATGTTTTTTAATCATTTTTATTGTTATCTCAGGGAATGTAAATATCCCCTATGATAGCAATAGGTAGTGACAGGTACTCTTTTTAAAAAAAATTGGGGTCTATTAGACCCTAGATCTCTCCTCTGCCCTCAAAGCATCTGACCACACCAAGATTGGTGTGATAAAATGCTTTCCCAATTTCCCAATGGCACTGTTTACATCCGGCGAAATCATGAAATGCTCGTAGCTTCCGGTTTCTTAGGCCATAGAGATGTTTGGAGCCATTCTGGTCTCTGATCAGCTCTATGGTCAGCTGGCTGAATCACCGGCTGCATTTTCAGGTTCCCTGTTGGGACAGGAGAGCCAGAGAAAAACATGGAAGACGGTGGGGGGGGGGGGCATTCCCTCCCACTGCTTGCAAAAGCAGTCTAGAGGCTAATTAGCCACTAGGATTGCTTTTACATGAAAGCCGACCGCTGGCTGAAAAGAATGATACCAAGCTGATACCTAAACCTGCAGGCATCATTCTGGTATAACCACTCAAAGTCCAGCAACATACCAGTACGTTGCTGGTCCTTGTTGGGCATATATTGTAAACTTTTTTTTCATGCAGCCTGTGGGCTGAACGAAAAAAAGATATTGATCGGTGGGTATGCCCACCATTAGAATACCTCCCTTCATCAACCCACTTCTAATGATGGGCATACATGCACCATTTATATATGCCGAAGCATGGGGGCATCCTCCCGCAAAAGGCAGGAGCAAATCGCTCCTCCACCCACTGCTGCCCCCACGCTTCGGCATATATGCTGAAGTATGTAACTGTGGTGGTGAAATCACCTCCGACAGTGCTGGAGTCACGGCTTTATATATCTATATATCGTGGGAGCAAACGCTGTTGCTGTCAAGATAAATAAATCCGCGCTGCAACTGAATGGCGTACCTGCTAAGCAAATGATGGTTAACAATAAAACAAAGTAACATTACAGTATAACAGTAATACTTACCATACCTGCAAAGCAAATACAAAAAAAAACATAGTAAAAAATAAAACATGTAACACAACCTGTGCCTAAAATATATATATGCCGAAGCATGGGGGCATCCTCCCGCAAAAGGCAGGAGCAAATCGCTCCTCCACCCACTACTGCCTCCCACGCTTCGGCATATATGCTGAAGTATGTAACTGTGGTGGTGAAATCACCTCCGACAGCGCTGGAGTCACGGCTTTATATATCGTGGGAGCAAATGCTGTTGCTGTCAAGATAAATAAATCCGCGCTGCAACTGAATGGCGTACCTGAAAACAATAAAATGGTTACCAACAAAACACAGTAAACAGTAAAGTATAAAAAAAAAAAATCGCATATCTGAAAAGCAAACATGGTAAAACGTAATAACAATAAAACATTGCAGAATAGAATACAGTAAAAAAGAGTAGAACAATAGAGAGAGAATAGAGAGAGAGAACAATAAAACAACAACTATTTGTTTTTTTTTATTTTATATTTTTTTTGTGTTTTTATTTCTTTTATTTTTGTATTTTATTTTTTTATTTTTTTTACACTTTTTTTAGTAACTTTTAACTTTTGTAACTGGTTCCAGGTTTGGGTCTCTCAAAATGCAATGGCATCTTGGGAGACCCTGTGAAAGTGTGTCCTAGTCTGTGCAGTGCTGTACCCTACGCTAATACTCAACTAGTGTATGGTAGCGTTCAAACATTCACCCATGCAAAGACCAGGATTGCCAGGACAGGAGGGACAATAACACCAAGTGTCACGCCTAAATCCGCGCTTGCTGCAGACACGACATCTTTTTTGGGGGGGGGTTTGGGTAGGGGTACTCGGGAGGGCATAAGGAAAATGCCTCTCATGCAGCCGGCTTACTGCATTTGGTTGGGGAAGGTGAGGTAGAGCACCGTCTGGAAACAGAAGGGCTCTGACGATCTCTTCCTGGAATTTAAGGAAGGATCCAGTCCGTCCTGAAGCTCTGTATAGCACATGAGCATTCAGCAAAGCCAATTGAAATAAATAAACAGACACTTTTTTGTACCAGCGTCTGGCCTTACGGGCAACTAGGTACGGCGCCAACAACTGGTCGTTGAAGTCCACCCCTCCCATATTTTGGTTATATTCGTGGACACAGAGGGGTTTCTCCACAACACCAGTCGCCGTAGTAATTTGGGTCGTTGTGTCTGCATGAAGGGAGGTAAGAACGAAAACATTCTTATTGTCCCTCCACTTCATAGCGAGCAAGTTATTACACTGCAAGCAGGCTCTCTCCCCCAGCCTAAGACGGGAATCTACAAGCCGCTGGGGAAAGCCCCGGCGATTACGTCGCACGGTGCCACATGCTCCAATCTGATGATCAAACAAGTGACTAAAAAGTGGCACGCTCGTGTAATAATTGTCCACGTACAAGTGGTACCCCTTTCCGAATAAGGGTGACACCAAGTCCCACACTATCTTGCCAGCGCTTCCTATGTAGTCAGGGCAGTTTGTCTGGTCTATGTGACTATCTTTGCCCTCGTAAACCATAAATCTACATGTATAGCCTGTGGCCCTGTCACAGAGCTTATACATCTTGACCCCGTATCTGGCACGCTTGCTGGGAAGGTACTGTTTGAATGACAAGCGGCCAGAAAATTTAATCAGGGACTCATCAACGCAGACAAGTCTGCAAAACGTTGGTTGAAGTGGTTTACGAGGGGCCGAATTTTGTAGAGCCGATCGTATGCAGGGTCTCCACGAGGACGACAGAGTTCATTGTCGTTGAAGTGCATGAACCGCAAAATCTGCTCATATCGTGCCCTGGCCATGGAAGCAGAGAACAAGGGCGAATGGTAAATTGGGTCAGTGGACCAATATGACCGCAACTTACTCTTTTTATTCAAGCCCATGAGGAGGGAAAGGCCCAGAAAGATCTTAAATTCGGAGACCGTAATTGGTCTCCAATTACTGGCAAGGGAGGACTGGGGAATAGTGGCGATGTGTTGACCAGCGTACAAATTGCTTTGGTCCACAATAGATCTATAGAGATCTTCGGTGAAAAACAGTGAATAAAAATCCAGTGGCGTAAAGTCAACTGTTTCCACCTGAATTCCGGGTTGGCCAGTGAAAGGGGGAAGTACGGGTGCTGCAGAAGTGGTGGGTTCCCAATTCGGATTGGCGAATGCAGCAGGAAGGGCACTATGGGCACGACGGGCCTGTCTTTGTCTTCTTGGTGGCAGCGGGACACTACTAGTGCTTGCCACCTCACCAGCTTGAACTGCACTTATGGGACTCGCCACGTCACCACGTGTTACTGCAGTGCTGGATGTACGACCAGGGTGTACTAGGCCACTGGTGCTTGCCAGTTCACCAGAAGGAATAGCGGCGCTAGTACTTCTCTGCTCCATACGAGAGCCCTGCGGTTCTTGCACTTCAAGGACAGAAGAAGAAGATTTGGGTCTGGTACGCCTGACCTTAGCAGGGACCACAACTCCGTCGTCAGAGCTATCTGTCATGGAGCTGCTGTCCTCTACAGGATCGTATTCTGAGCCTGAACTTGACAGATGAGTGACTTCCTCTTCACTATCTGTCATGCTCAGAAATGTGTAGGCCTCTTCACTAGTGTACCTTCGATTTGCCATTTTGGGCTCTAAATTTAGGGGTACACTAGTGAGACTCACAGGCAAAAAAGCTCCTGACTGTCAGCGACTGTATCAAAATGCTACCAAAAAACTGTTAGCGATCGCAGGGATCAGGCCTGACTCTGCGAAAGCTACAGTTATGTGTGCTTAGTGTTTTTAAGTGTCAGTTATCGATCGATACTGCACTTGGGTGGGCTGGGCAGGGCTGGGCCGAGGGGCAAAACGCAGGTGCTAGCAGGTATCTGGGCTGATCCCGCTAACACTGTGTTTATGGGAACCCTAAACTGCTGGGGAGTATAGATCTGATCGGATCAGATATCGATCCGCTCAGATACTATAGCACTAAGGGAGGTGTATGCTGCGTGCGTGGGTTTTAGCGGTACTGGTGCTAACCTGACGCTGCCTGGGGCGACGCAGACCTTATCTGACCCTAAAAACTTAATTTATATCACCGCCGGGCAATTAGGGGGTTAAACCTTTATAAGGTAATAAATGGCGGGTGCCCTAAAACTATAATAAACTGTAATAAGCTATAATAAACTACAAAAAACAAACTAGCTAACCAGCGTCACCCGTAACACTTATACGGTGATCGCTGGTGAAAGGGTTAACTAGGGGGCAATCAGGGGGTTAAAACCTTTAGCAGGTAGTATATGGGGGTCCCTGTCGCTATAAAACACTGACAGCGAACCTATATACTTACCTCCCTAACTAGCGTCACCTGTGTCACTAATACAGCGATCAGAAAAACGATCGCTTAGCGACACTGGTGACAGGGGGTGATCACGGGGTTAACCTTTATTAGGGGGGGTTAGGGGGGTACCCTGGACCTAAGGGGGGGTACCCTAGACCTAAAGGGGGCTAACCTAACTGCCCTAACACTTATAACTGTCACAAACTGACACCAATGCAAAAAAAAAAAAAACTTCTATTGGTGTCAGTGTGACAGGGGGTACAGGGGGGTGATCGAGGTGTGATGGGGGGTGATAAGTGTGCCTGGCGTGTTCTACTGAAAGTGTAGTGTTGTGCAGACTTACTTGATGTCTTCTCTCCTCGGCTCCGGATCGAAAAGACCGGCTCGAGGAGGGATGACATCACTTCCTTTCCCTCTGTTTACATTACAGAGGGAAAGGAAGCGTTTTCATTCGCCGGGAGCGATTGGGAGGGGTGGCCAACAATGGATGGCCTCCTCCTGACCTCTCATCACCCGGGAAGAAATGGCGACCACTTCGGGCACCGGGGGGGTCCTATCGGACCCCCCACCCGCGGAAGGCAGATCACGTAGATCTACGTGATTTTGCCTGTCCATGCCATTTTGCCGACGTATATCGGCGTGAGGCGGTCGTCAAGTGGTTAATTTAATCATTTGTAATTTTAACAACTTTATAGGAAGTGTAAATAAAACTTGCAATGTCACTCTAAGCTGAGACAGATATCTCCCTGCCGGTTGCAGTAAAAGGATCTGGAGTCAGTGCACCATTCAGAGGTGTAAGAGCATTATCAAAGGGAAAAAAGAGCGCAACTCACAACCCAGTGCATTAGTATGCTGTGGAATGAGCGAGAATGAGCGGGAGAAGAACCGGACACCGGGAGAAGAGGCCGGAGAGAGGGTAGAAGTCAGAAGAGACTCCCGACGTCTAAAGAAGACCCCCGAAGCTGCCTAATAAATTACTTTAAAAACCTGTCTAGTGTGTTTTTTTTATTGACACTTTTTTCCCCCAGGTGAATGGGTAGGGGTACGATGTACCCCATACTCATTCACATAGAGTGGGGGGCTGGGATCTGGGGGCCCCCTTATTAAAGGGGGCTCCCAGATTCTGATAAGCCCTCCACCCGCAGACCCCGACACCAACGGCCAGGGTTGTCGGGAAGAGGCCCTTGTCCTCATCAACATAGGGACAAGGTGCTTTGGGGTGGGGGGATGCAGGGCGCCCCCCTTGCCCAAAACACCCACCCCTCCATATTGAGGGCATGCGGCCTGGTACAGTTCAGGAGGGGGGGCGCTCGCTCGTCCCCACCCCCTTTCCTGACCGGCCAGGCTGCGTGCTCACATAAGGGTCTGGTATGGATTTTGGGGGGGACCCCCACACTTTTTTTTTTATGTAGGGGGTTCCCCTTAAGGTCCATACCAGACCTAAGGGCCTGGTATGCTCTCGGAGGGGAATTCTTTCTCGTGATTGCTGAAATAGGAAAATGTGTTTTTCCTACTGCAGCCAGCGCGAGATGCACAGTACCTTGTCGCCGAGAACCAGCGCGATAGGATCGCACTGGAAACACAATCTCGTGGGCAGGTACTGTGTAATATATATATATATATATATATATATATATATATATATATATATATATATATATATATATATATATAGATCAGATGGGATTGCTGCACTTTCAAAAATTCAAAATCAAATTCCATTTAGTGTCAAATGCATAACGGTTTTGGGTTATACAGGTAGCGCACTTCTTCAGAGCAAGACACATACAATGATAATGGTTTTTACAAACATATTTATACACTCCTATCTCATGTGGAATCAATTAATCAATCATTTTATACCAATAGGAAAAATCAACCAATGCAAAAGAACACAAGAAATCATGGATCATCAGGTGCTATCACATTCGATATACGCTGAAAAAATACATAAAAAACAAAAAAAAAAAAACATAATAAATAAGAATATCAAAGAAATAAATATAGATCAAAATCAGAATTTAATCCGTTCGGCCATAAAGTATTTAAATGGTGTATACATTGGACCTCCCATTTTCTAAGGGTTAGTTCCCTATTTCCTCCACGTCTGTTCCTGTGTATACCATCTATCTATCCATCTATCACCATAAATCTTAATTGAGAAACAGTGTGTCCTTTTTCTAAAAAATGTCGGGCTAGAGGTAATTTGTCTAATTTGTCTCTGATGGAATACTTATGTCTAGCTATTCTATCTTCAACCACCTCAATACAGTGCACTTACACCCACTTCCTGCCCAGACCAATTTTCAGCTTTCAGCGCTCTCACACTTTCAATGACAATTACTCAGTCATGCAACACTGTACCCATATGAAATTTGCGTCCTTTTTTTCACACAAATAGAGCTTTTTTTTTTTTCGGTATTTAATCACTAGTGGGTTTTTTATTTGTTGTGCTATAAATAAAAAAAGACCGTAAATTTTGGGAAAAAATGTTTTTGTTTGTTTCTGTCATAAAATTTTGCTAATTAGTAATTTTTCTTCATAAATTTTGGCAAAAATTTTTGCTGCTACATATCTTTGGTAAAAATAACCCAAATTAGTGTATATTATTTGACCTTTGTGAAAGTTATAGAGTCTGCAAACTATGGTGCCAATCACTGAAAATTGATCACATCTGATCAGGCCTTCAGGGGAATCTCATTTCATGAGACACTAACAAGTCAGGAAAGTACAAATACCCCCCAAATGACCCCTTTTTAGAAAGTAGACATTCCAAGGTATTAAGTAAGTAGCATGGTGAGTTTTTTAAGTTGTATTTTTCTCCCACAATTCTTTGCAAAATGAAGATTTTTTTTTTTTGTTTTACAAAATTGTCATATTATCAGATTATTTCTCACACACAGCGTATGCATACAACAAATTACACCCCAAAATACATTCTGCTACTCTTCCCGAGTATGGCGATATCACATGTGTGAGACTTTTACACAGCCGGGCCACATACAGAGGCCCAACATTGAAGTAGCACCTTCAGGCATTCTACGAGCATAAATGACACATCTCATTTCTCAACCACCTATTACATTTTTGAAGGTCCTGGAGCACCAGGACAATAGAATTGCCCACAAAAGGACCCCATTTTGGAAAGCAAGCACCCCAACGTATAATCTATGAGGCATAATGAGTCTTTTGAACAGTTCATTTCTTTTTTGGAAAATGTGGAAAAAAAATTAAAACATATTTTTTTTTACACAAAGTTGTCAATTTATAAGATATTTCTAACACATAGCATGTATATAGCAAAAATTACACCCCAAAATACATTCTGCTACTCTTCCCGAGTATGGCGATACCACACGTGTGAGACTTTTACACAGCCTGGCCACATACAGAGGCCCAATATTGAAGTAGTACCTTCAGGCGTTTTAGGAGCATAAATTACACATCTCATTTCATTCCTACCTATCACACTTTTGAAGGTCCTTGAGCACCAGGACAATGGAATTACCCACAAAATGATCCCATTTTGGAAAGCTAACACCCCAACGTATATTCTATGTGGCATGGGCTGCAAATAGGTACTCGGTTACTCTGATGGGCTGGAGACAGGTACTCGGGTAACTTGATGAGCTGCAGACAGGTACTCGGGTAACTTGATGAGCTGCAGACAGGTACTCGGGTACTCTGATGGCCTGGTGACAGGTACTCGGGTACTCTGATGGCCTGGTGACAGGTACTCGGGTACTCTGATGGCCTGGTGACAGGTACTCGGGTACTCTGATGGCCTGGTGACAGGTACTCGGGTACTCTGATGGGCTACAGATACTCGGGTACTCTGATGGGCTACAGATACTCGGGTACTCTGATGGGCTACAGATAGGTACTTGGGTACTCTGATGGGCTGGTGACTGGTATTCGGGTACTCTGAAGGGCAGTGACAGGTACTCGGGTACTTGGTACTCATATGAACTGTGACAGGTACTCATATGGACTGTGACAGGTACTCAGGTACTCATATGGACTGTGACAGGTACTTAGGTACTCGGGTACTCAGATGAACTGTGAAAGGTACTCGGGTACTCAGATGGACTGTGACAGGTACTCGGGTAACGAGATATTACTGCAATCTCCTCCTCACACACGATCAGTGTGTGAGGAGGAGAACCCGGTAACATCTCGTTAACTCTCTGTTTATCTTTACATTTAGTGATCGGCTGTGAAAGGATCACAGACGATCATGTGGTGAACAGCCGCCAGCCAATGGCTGTTTACCTGCGTCGGTGACAAGCAGTGTTCCTGGGAACACGCCACCACCAACAGGCACGCGCAGCGTGCTCGCGATCACGCGCATGCGCGTGCAAAGTGGGGCGGTACCATCTGTGATCGGCTGTGACTTCATCACAGCTGATCACGAGGTAAACAGCCATGCCCAGTGGCTGTTCACCCTCCTTGGTGGCGAGCGGTGTCTCCGTGACACGCCTCCACCGAAGGAACAGGGATGCACGCACACGATCACGTGCATTCCCTGTTTAAATGGACGGACATCATATGACGCCCGCCCAACACGAGAGCCACGCCGCCTGGCTTTCATATGATGACCGGCGGGTGGCAAGCGGTTAACCTTTTGAGTGGTTTCACCTACATACAATAAGCCACATGGACATTTTTTTATGTATACAACATAAGATGATTGGCAAATGTAATGATTCTTAATATCAATGTTGTACCCTTTATGTGGATGGGGAAAAGATTTCCCTTTGATCATACTTTTGCATTGAATACAGCATAAACAGGGAAATGAGCCAAAGTTGCGTAGTCCTAGAAAGGTTGTAGGGGGTAAGGGAGGATGATACTGATCAGATTTAACCAATCTGTCATATATCGTTCGACCTCGAGGGTACAAAGGCAATGGAGGACTCTGGAATTCCTGCACTGAAGGATAACCGTCATGCAGGATAGACCAGTGTTTCCTAAGTACCGTATGTTATAAACCCTAGTGCAGTATGGATGGAATTGTGAGATGAAGGGAAGACGATTGGTATTGGATTGTACTGGTCTATGACGAGACAGATCATCTCATTCCTTTTTAATTATTTTTTTGGGATAACCTCGCTTTTGTAATTTCCCTTCCATCCCATCCAATCTGACAGGCAATAAATCCGTGTCACTAACAACCTGGGACACACGGACCAATTGGCTGCGAGGAATGGATTTAAAAACAACAGATGGGTGGAAACTTGAATACAATAAAAGTTGATTGCGATCTGTAGATTTAGTATAAAGATCACTAACTATGTGTTGTTCATTAATACTTAACAGAGTGTCCAAAAACGGTATTTGGTTGTTACTAACTGTCATGTTAAACTTTAGACCAGGGCTTAGGGAATTGAGATAAAAATTGAATGCATTTAAAGATTCTAAGTCACCCGACCAAATCGCAAAGGCATCGTTGATAAATCTATACCAACATGTGCAATTTTGAATGAATAAAGTGCAATGGTAAATAAAGGCATTCTCTATTATGTGCATAAATTCATTAGCATATGGGGGGGCGACATTAGAACCCATCGCAGCTCCAATGAGCTGTAAATAATATATTTTTTGAGAAAAGAAAAAAGTTTTCCTCCAAAACGATCGACAGCAATTGTATCAAGAAGGTAATGTGAGTAGATGTATATTTCTTTGAATGAATCAATAGTCGTTAGCAGGCTTCTATCCCTAAATCATGGGGTATAGCAGTGTATAGATTAGCCACATCCCAGGTAACTAATATTGACATGGGTGGTACTGTTATGTTACGAACCTTTTGTACAAAATGTTGAGTGTCTCGTATATACACGATTGTGTGGTTTCTATAAGGGGTGTAAGAACTTTGTCCAGAAATATAGCAAGCAGTGTAGTGATTGAATCAGTGCTTGAAACCAAAGGACATCCTGGTGATTTTAATGCGTCTTTATATATTTTAGGCAATACATATATAATGGGAGAGACGGAATGTTCTGATGTGAGATATTTTTTAGTATCCGTGTCAATAATGTGTTTACTTTCTGCATATGCAATTACTTTTAATCCTGTCTTAAATACGTAAAATAGAATTGTTTGGTAACTGGACATAAGTTGTAGTATCTCCTGTCTCAAAATTTCATTTTCATATGCTACTATGTCTATGACCACTATTGATCCACCCTTGTCTGCGGGCTTGATAGTGATATCAGACTGCATAGACAAGGAGGCATTCCCATTGGTACAAAATGATTGGTTGATTAATTGATCCCACATGAGATAGGAGTGTATAAATATGTTTGTAAAAACCATTATCCTTTTTGTGAACAAAATAAAAATAGAGTATTGGTAACTGTAAGCGCAAACACACAAGTCCATATATAACAGGAGATATAAAGGGCTGAGCAACTTAGTCCATAGGGGACAGGCTGGAAGTTCAAGGGTTAAGTGGTAACCGGTAATGTAATGGTTAAAGTAGGCTGGTAGGCTAGGCGGCTGCTGTCCTCAGAGAGCTGACTCTGTGATGAATGAGAGAGGGGTAGAGAAGGAAGCGCCACCTGAGTGTAGTATTAACAAATGATGTTTAACCGCTTCACCCCCGGAACAATTTACCCCCTTCCTGACCAGAGCACTTTTTGCGATTCGGCACTGTGTCACTTTAATGGACAATTGCGCGGTCATGCGACGTGGCTTACATCAGCATCTCCCCGTTCCTGCTCTCCGTGAGACGATCGCGGGTATCCCCGCGGGTGTAATTGTACACGGAAAGGGTTTTTCATTATTTATTGTCTTTATATACACATTATAAAGTACTTTGATCTTTACCTAGTGGTGCTTATTTCTAAATTCATCATTGAGACCATTTAGTGACAGCGTATCAAGACTAAAAATTCATTAGGTCTATCGGGAACAAAGTTTTTTGAATCCATCATTTTAAGGTTTAAACAGTAGATTGCTTGCATTCAACTTACTTTCAGATCTTTTCAGACATTTATTATGTTTAAGAGAGAAAATTTCTAGAAACAGAATGGTCATCGTCCCTCTTTTCAATTTTCCTCCTGTGTTCTCTAATTCTACATATAACACCTTTGGAATGTGGCAGCAGAGTAGATGGACTTTAATGCCGAGGTACTGTATATTAGGGATGAGCTTCGTGTTCGAGTCGAACCCATGTTCGACTCGAACTTCGGCTGTTCGACCGTCCGTCGAATTGCGAACGATATGGGCCGTTCGCGCCAAATTCGTGTGGCGCGTCACGGCCCATAATTCACTGCGGCATCGCAGTGCATTGCTGGCTGATGATTGGCCAAGCATGCACTATGACCCGCATGCTTGGCCAATCACAGCGCCGTCAGTAGAGAGAGCTGTAATTGGCCAAAGCCAGGGTGGCTTTGGCCAATTATGGCTCAGGGGATTTAGTACACACCCCACACTATATAAGGCCGCCTGCACGGTGGCCCTGTGTAGTGTGTGTTCCGGTGTGCTGAGAGATAGAGAGAGAGAGAGACAGTGTCATTTGATTTGAGTTAGATAGATTAGGCAGAACAGTCAGTCAGTTAGCTGCACTTACAGTGTATTGTGTATATATATGCATCCCAGGTGTTGCATATATATATATACACTGTATTCAGTTTAGCTAGATCCGTTCCTGTTATCTTCTATCTAGACTATTTACATTTAGTGCAGTGTGTCCTGCTCACAGTGTTCAGCTAGATCCGTTCCTGCTATTTACATTCAGTGCAGTGCGTCCTGCTCACAGTGTTCAGCTAGATCCGTTCCTGCTATTTACATTCAGTGCAGTGCGTCCTGCTCACAGTGTTCAGCTAGATCCGTTCCTGCTATTTACATTCAGTGCAGTGCGTCCTGCTCACAGTGTTCAGCTAGATCCGTTCCTGCTATTTACATTCAGTGCAGTGCGTCCTGCTCACAGTGTTCAGCTAGATCCGTTCCTGCTATTTACATTCAGTGCAGTGCGTCCTGCTCACAGTGTTCAGCTAGATCCGTTCCTGGTATTTACATTTAGTGCAGTGCGTCCTGCTCACAGTGTTCAGCTAGATCCGTTCCTGCTATTTACATTCAGTGCAGTGCGTCCTGCTCACAGTGTTCAGCTAGATCCGTTCCTGGTATTTACATTTAGTGCAGTGCGTCCTGCTCACAGTGTTCAGCTACATCCGTTCCTGCTATTTACATTCAGTGCAGTGCGTCCTGCTCACAGTGTTCAGCTAGATCCGTTCCTGCTATTTACATTCAGTGCAGTGCGTCCTGCTCACAGTGTTCAGCTACATCCGTTCCTGCTGTTTACATTCAGTGCAGTGCGTCCTGCTCACAGTGTTCAGCTAGATCCGTTCCTGCTATTTACATTCAGTGCAGTGCGTCCTGCTCACAGTGTTCAGCTAGATCCGTTCCTGCTATTTACATTCAGTGCAGTGCGTCCTGCTCACAGTGTTCAGCTAGATCCGTTCCTGCTATTTACATTCAGTGCAGTGCGTCCTGCTCACAGTGTTCAGCTAGATCCGTTCCTGCTATTTACATTCAGTGCAGTGCGTCCTGCTCACAGTGTTCAGCTAGATCCGTTCCTGCTATATACATTTAGTGCAGTACGTCCTGCTCACAGTGTTCAGCTAGATCCGTTCCTGTTATCTTCCTACTGACAGGCAGGCTTGTCTGGTTACAGTATATAAAGCTACCTGAAGAAAATTACAGGTGTTCTTTTTGATCCTATTAGTACCACGGTCAGGCAGCTAGACTATTTACATTTAGTACAGTGTGTCCTGCTCACAGTGTTCAGCTAGATCCGTTCCTGTTATCTTCCTACTGACAGGCAGGCTTGTCTGGTTACAGTATATAAAGCTACCTTAAGAAAATTACAGGTGTTCTTTTTGATCCTATTAGTACCACGGTCAGGCAGCTAGACTATTTACATTTAGTACAGTGTGTCCTGCTCACAGTGTTCAGCTAGATCCGTTCCTGTTATCTTCCTACTGACAGGCAGGCTTGTCTGGTTACAGTATATAAAGCTACCTTAAGAAAATTACAGGTGTTCTTTTTGATCCTATTAGTACCACGGTCAGGCAGCTAGACTATTTACATTTAGTACAGTGTGTCCTGCTCACAGTGTTCAGCTAGATCCGTTCCTGTTATCTTCCTACTGACAGGCAGGCTTGTCTGGTTACAGTATATAAAGCTACCTTAAGAAAATTACAGGTGTTCTTTTTGATCCTATTAGTACCACGGTCAGGCAGCTAGACTATTTACATTCAGTGCAGTGCGTCCTGCTCACAGTGTTCAGCTAGATCCGTTCCTGGTATTTACATTCAGTGCAGTGCGTCCTGCTCACAGTGTTCAGCTAGATCCGTTCCTGGTATTTACATTTAGTGCAGTGCGTCCTGCTCACAGTGTTCAGCTAGATCCGTTCCTGCTATTTACATTCAGTGCAGTGCGTCCTGCTCACAGTGTTCAGCTAGATCCGTTCCTGCTATTTACATTTAGTGCAGTGCGTCCTGCTCACAGTGTTCAGCTAGATCCGTTCCTGCTATTTACATTCAGTGCAGTGCGTCCTGCTCACAGTGTTCAGCTAGATCCGTTCCTGCTATATACATTTAGTGCAGTACGTCCTGCTCACAGTGTTCAGCTAGATCCGTTCCTGTTATCTTCCTACTGACAGGCAGGCTTGTCTGGTTACAGTATATAAAGCTACCTGAAGAAAATTACAGGTGTTCTTTTTGATCCTATTAGTACCACGGTCAGGCAGCTAGACTATTTACATTCAGTGCAGTGCGTCCTGCTCACAGTGTTCAGCTAGATCCGTTCCTGGTATTTACATTCAGTGCAGTGCGTCCTGCTCACAGTGTTCAGCTAGATCCGTTCCTGGTATTTACATTTAGTGCAGTGCGTCCTGCTCACAGTGTTCAGCTAGATCCGTTCCTGCTATTTACATTCAGTGCAGTGCGTCCTGCTCACAGTGTTCAGCTAGATCCGTTCCTGCTATTTACATTTAGTGCAGTGCGTCCTGCTCACAGTGTTCAGCTAGATCCGTTCCTGCTATTTACATTCAGTGCAGTGCGTCCTGCTCACAGTGTTCAGCTAGATCCGTTCCTGCTATATACATTTAGTGCAGTACGTCCTGCTCACAGTGTTCAGCTAGATCCGTTCCTGTTATCTTCCTACTGACAGGCAGGCTTGTCTGGTTACAGTATATAAAGCTACCTGAAGAAAATTACAGGTGTTCTTTTTGATCCTATTAGTACCACGGTCAGGCAGCTAGACTATTTACATTTAGTACAGTGTGTCCTGCTCACAGTGTTCAGCTAGATCCGTTCCTGTTATCTTAATACTGACAGGCAGGCTTGTCTGGTTACAGTATATAAAGCTACCTGAAGAAAATTACAGGTGTTCTTTTTGATCCTATTAGTACCACGGTCAGGCAGCTAGACTATTTACATTTAGTACAGTGTGTCCTGCTCACAGTGTTCAGCTAGATCCGTTCCTGTTATCTTCCTACTGACAGGCAGGCTTGTCTGGTTACAGTATATAAAGCTACCTTAAGAAAATTACAGGTGTTCTTTTTGATCCTATTAGTACCACGGTCAGGCAGCTAGACTATTTACATTCAGTGCAGTGCGTCCTGCTCACAGTGTTCAGCTAGATCCGTTCTTGCTATTTACATTCAGTGCAGTGCGTCCTGCTCACAGTGTTCAGCTAGATCCGTTCCTGGTATTTACATTCAGTGCAGTGCGTCCTGCTCACAGTGTTCAGCTAGATCCGTTCCTGCTATATACATTTAGTGCAGTACGTCCTGCTCACAGTGTTCAGCTAGATCCGTTCCTGTTATCTTCCTACTGACAGGCAGGCTTGTCTGGTTACAGTATATAAAGCTACCTGAAGAAAATTACAGGTGTTCTATCCCAGCTTAGTGCAGCTACAGGCCATTAGTATGTCTGGAAGGCCAAGAAGGAGAGGCAGACAGTCACAAGCCAATAAGAGAGGGCAAGCAGGCTCTGTGTCTAGTGCTGGTCGTGGAGACGGTGCATCCTCATCAGCACGTGGCCATGGGACACGCTTGGCCTTTTTTTCGGCAGCTGGCCGTGTTGAGCCGCAACATGCGGAAGACTTGGTCGAGTGGATGACCAAGCCGTCCTCATCCTCCTCATCCTCTCTCACCCATGCCCAGGGTGCTTTGTCTGGCAAAGCAGCGGCCTCTTCCCTCAGCTCAATGTCATCAGTGACTCCTTCCCTAGCTCCACCATGTCCTCATGAGGATTCCCTCGAACTGTTTGACCACAGTGTTGGGTACATGCTCCAGGAGGATGCCCAGCGTTTGGAAGGCTCTGATGATGATACTGAGCTCAATGAAGGCAGTAACATGAGCACGGACAGAGGGGGTGCCCAAAAAGGACAGCAATCTGGCAGTCATGCTCCCCCTGCTGCAGCATACTGCCAGGTTTGCTCCAGTGATGAGGAGGGAGGGGATGATGAGGTCACTGACTCAACGTGGGTGCCTGATAGGAGAGAGGAGGAGGAGGAGGAGGAGGAGGAGGAGGAGGTGGCACATCACCAACTAGGCAGGATGCCCTCCAGGGGCCAGCCTAAGGGCAGCACAT
The DNA here is from genome assembly GCA_037952925.1 of Lithobates clamitans. Taxonomy (NCBI): domain Eukaryota; kingdom Metazoa; phylum Chordata; class Amphibia; order Anura; family Ranidae; genus Lithobates; species Lithobates clamitans. The sequence continues at coordinate 2,349,962 of JBBGZY010000788.1, forward strand.
TGACTGCATCACACCCCAAAGCTCCACATGTGCAGGGCGCTGCAGTCTCTGCGCGTTATTCAAAAAGTTCTTTGGTGTGGGCCTTTTTTGAGACGAGTGCATCAGATCGCACCGCTGCTATTTGCAACATATGTCTCAAGCGTATCTCGCGTGGCCAAAACATCTCCCGCTTGGGTACCACATGCTTGACCAGACATATGTTGACCTGCCATGCAGTTCGTTGGCAAGCGTATCTAAAAGACCCACACCAAAGAACAAAGACGATCTCTCCTTGCTCCTCATCAGCTGAGATTTCCAACCCCACTAGACCTTCAGTCCTCTCTGCGACCTGCAGTGAGAGGAATGAAGGTGTAGAATTAGGTGTGTCACAGCCAAGTACTTGTGGGCAATCTGCTTTTGGTACACCGACGTCAGATTGTACCAGGCAAATTTCCCTGCCCCAGCTGCTGCACCGCCGAAAGAAGTTTGCTCCCAGCCATCCACATGCCCAGCGGTTGAATGCTAGCTTGGCAAAATTGCTAGCACTTCAACTGCTGCCTTTTCAGTTGGTAGACTCTGCCCCCTTCCGTGAGTTTGTGGAATGTGCGGTTCCTCAGTGGCAGGTACCCAAACGCCACTTTTTCTCACGGAAGGCGATTCCGGCTCTCTACCGGCATGTGGAAGGCAATGTCCATGCCTCGCTGGACAGGGCGGTCAGCGGTAAGGTGCATATTACCGCTGACTCATGGTCCAGCAGGCATGGACAGGGACGTTACTTAAGTTTCACGGCGCATTGGGTGACTCTGCTGGCAGCTGGGAAGGATGCAGGACAAGGTGCAGTAGTGTTGGAGGTTGTTCCGCCACCACGCCTCCAAAATGCTGATTGTGACACACCTCTCTCCTCCACCCCCTCCTCTTCTTCCTCCATGGCCTCTTCCTCGGAACCAGCGGTGCTCCGTAGGCGTTCAAGGGGCTACGCAAGTACGCAGGCCAAAAGATGCCATGCGGTGCTTGAGCTGGTGTGCTTGGGGGACAGGAGCCAAACTGGGGCAGAGGTTCTGTCAGCTCTGCAGGGGCAGGTTCAGAGGTGGTTGACGCCACGCCAACTTAAGGCAGGAATGGTGGTTTGCGACAATGGCACCAACCTCCTCTCTGCCCTCCGACAGGGACAACTGACCCATGTGCCCTGTTTGGCTCACGTCCTTAACTTGGTGGTGCAGCGGTTCTTGGGCAGGTACCCGGGCTTACAGGATGTCCTGAGGCAGGCCAGGAAAGTCTCTGTGCATTTCCGCCGGTCATATAATGCCAGTGCTCGGCTGACGGACCTCCAAAAGGAGTTTAACCTGCCCAAGAACCGCCTAATCTGTGACATGCCCACCAGGTGGAACTCGACGTTGGTCATGCTGCAGCGGCTGCACACGCAGCAGAGGGCCATCAATGAGTACCTGTGCGACTATGGCACCAGGACAGGGTCAGGGGACCTTGGTTTTTTTTCCCCACGCCAGTGGGCCATGATCAGGGATGCATGCACTGTCCTGTCACCATTCGAGGAGGCCACGAGGATGGTGAGCACTGACAGTGCATGCATCAGTGACACTGTCCCCCTTGTCCACCTGTTGGAGCACACGCTGCGTGGAATAATGGACAGGGCACTTGAGGCAGAACAGAGGCAGGAAGAGGAGGACTTCCTTAGCTCTCAAGGCCCCCTTTATCCAGACAGTGTTCCTGCGTGCCCGCCGATCACACAGGAAGAGGACGAGGAGGAGGAGGAGGAGGAAGATTGTGTCAGTATGGAGGTGGAGCCTGGCACTCAGCATCAGCAGTCTTTAAGGGATCAGTCCCAAGGAACACATGGACTTGTACGTGGCTGGGAGGAGGTGGCTGCGGACGTTGTTGTCCTTAGTGACCCAGAGGACTCCGGACCGAATGCCTCAGCAAACCTACGCTGCATGGCCTCCCTGATCCTGCAAAGCCTGCGTAAGAATCCTCGTATTCGTGGTATCAAGGAGAAGGACCAATACTGGCTGGCAACCCTCCTTGATCCACGTTACAAGGGTAAGGTTGCGGACCTTATCTTGCCATCGCAGAGGGAGCAGAGGATGAAACATCTTCGGGAGGCCTTGCAGAAAGGTCTGTGCAACGCGTTCCCAGAGACTGGGAGGTTACAAACTCCTGTTTCTGGACAACGTGTTGCTGAGGCTTCGGTCAGTCAAAGAAGGAGCGGTGGAGAAGGTGGCCGTCTGACCGATGCGTTCAGACAATTTTTTGGTCCGCAGCCCCAAGGTATGATCGGTTCCAGCAACCATCGCCAGCGTCTGTTTTACATGGTGCAGGAATACCTAGGGGCAAGATCAGACTTGGACACCTTTCCCACCGAAAATCCTCTGGGTTACTGGGTCTTGAGGATGGATCACTGGCCAGAGCTTGCACAGTATGCAATTGAGCTACTGGCCTGTCCTGCATCCAGCGTTCTTTCGGAACGCACATTCAGTGCTGCTGGAGGCGTGGTAACCGATCACAGGGTGCGTCTGTCCACCGACTCGGTCGATCGGCTGACCTTCATAAAAATGAATCAGTCTTGGATCACCACCAGCTACCAAGCACCTGATGCAGATGTAACCGAATAATTTTTTTTGAAATCTCAGATCCCTTCAAAGACTGCCTATGCTGATGCTGAGTGACTATCCCTGAGTAATTATCCTCTTCCTCCTCAATCATCACGCTGATAGCTTGTAAGAACATTTTTGGTTCTGGGCGCCACCACCAGTGCCTAAGGCACAATTTTTCAGCCCCTGTTTAACAGGGGCGTGTAATTACAATTTTTGATGTAATACTTTGCAGCAGGGCTCGTTCCTGCATTCCAACTAGAGTGTCTGTGAGGGGTTGCAGTGTTGTGGCACCAGCACCAGTGCCTAAGACCCAATTTTTCAGCCCCTGTCTAACAGGGGCGTGTAATTACAATTTTTGATGCAATACTTTGCAGCAGGGCTTGTTCCTGCGTTTCAACTAGAGTGTCTGTGAGGGGTTGCAGTGTTGTGGCACCAGCACCAGTGCCTAAGACCCAATTTTTCTGCCCCTGTCTAACAGGGGCGTGTAATTACAATTTTTGATGCAATACTTTGCAGCAGGGCTCGTTCCTGCGTTCCAACTAGAGTGTCTGTGAGGGGTTGCAGTGTTGTGGCACCAGCACCAGTGCCTAAGGCCTAATTTTTCAGCTCCTGTTCAACAGGGGCATGTAATTACAATTCTTGATCTAATATTTCACAGCAGGGCCCTGTGAGGGCTTACAGTGTTTTGGCCACAGCAACACCTAAGGCCCAAATTTCTGCTGAGTATATAGGGCAGGACCCTACTTTCAAACATCTAACTTACAAACGACTCCTACTTGCAAACGGAAGGAGACAACAGGAAGTGAGATGAAATCTACCCCTAAGGAAGGGAAATTCTCTCCTGTAAGAGTTAATATGGGAAAACAATTTCTCCTTTCCACTGATGCTTTCCAATCCTTGTTCCACAAAAAAACCCAAATTTTCCAAAAACATTTTTCATTGGGACAAAAAAGTGAGGTGAAATCTTCTGAAGAGGAGGAAAGACGCAAAACAAATGTCACAGGGGTGATAACCCTTCCCTATGTTTTCCAAAAAGCTTAGAAAAGATTTTTTGGCTGGAGCTAAACACGTTAAAAATGTTCAAAATTACAAACAGATTCTACTTAACAACAAACCTACAGTCCCTGTCTTGTTTGCACCGCCTGAATACTGCTGTTCAGAGTATATAGGGACCTTTCCTTATTTTAATTTGGGTGCGGGGTTCCCCTTAATATCCATACAAGACCCAAAGGGCCTGGTAATGGACTGGGGGGTACCCATGCCGTTTGTCTCACTGATTTTCATCCATATTGCCATGACCCGACATGACATTAAACCCGCAAGCAGTTTTAAATGAGATTTTTTCCTTTAAAAATGACATTTGGTGCAGGGACTGTTCTAAACATGGGAAACACGCGTCACTTTACAGGCATACTATAGACACCCCCCAGGTACGATATTTAAAGGAATATTTCACTTTTTTTTTTTTTACTTTAAGCATCATTAAAATCACTGCTCCCGAAAAAACGGCCGTTTTTAAAAGTTTTTTTTGCATTGATACATGTCCCCTGGGGTAGGACCCGGGTCCCCAAACCCTTTTTAGGACAATACCATGCAAATTAGCCTTTAAAATGAGCACTTTTGATTTCGAACGTTCGAGTCCCATAGACGTCAATGGGGTTCTAACGTTCGTGCGAACTTGCGGTCCGTTCGCGGGTTCTGGTGCGAACCGAACCGGGGGGTGTTCGGCTCATCCCTACTGTATATATGCATTCAGCCAGCTCTGCTTTCACCTTAAAACGGAGTTCCACCCAAAAGTGGAACTTCCGCTTGTTGTACCCCCCCCCCCCTTCCCCCCTCCCTTTTGGGGGGGGGGACAGGACACCTGTCTTTCACAGGAATCCTGTTCTCACTTCCGGGAGCCTCAGCCATGGGTATTGACATCACTGCCTGGGCTCCCTACTCCTCCCTTCTCCTTCCCCGGCCGCCGGGCCAGTAGGAGAGAGGAGTGGAGCCTCGCGCATGCGCACTAGGGTTCCCGGCGTAAAGCCGCAAGGTTTCACTGCCGGGTTCCCTTACCCACAATAGAGGAGGCATGCACATGGAAACATCAGCTGCGGTGCCGACATCGCTGGACTCCAGGACAGGTTTGTGTCCGATTATTAAAAGTCAGCAGCTGCAGTATGTTGAGCTTCTGGCTTTTCATTTTTGCAGTGTTGGGCGGACCTCCACTTTAAGGTGAAAAACCTCCTGTTATGCAGCTGCCCCCCAGAGCCCCTCTTTTACTTACCTGAACCTTTCCAGCGCCGGGGATGAGCACACCAGCCTCAGCCAGTGTCTTGGGTCCTGATTGGATAGATTGAGAGCAGCGCAGCCATTGGATTCTGCTTCTGTCAATCAAATCCAATGACGCAGGAGCCAGGCAGTTCTTTTCTCTGAATACATGTAGACGCTGCACCCTATTGAAGCACTTTGCTTTAATGCACTCACTTAAGGTAAATCATTACGCAATCTCATTATATTGTTTTTTAGTATGTCATCTTTCTGCCTTATTTCTCTCATTAACTCTTTGTTTTTTTGGACTCCCTATGGTACTTATTCTATTACACTTCTCTATCACTTGCACCTTTCATAATTTAGTAGGTGGTTTGCATTACCACCTTATTCGCACATAATTTTTCACCCCCTTATTTGGGTCCTTATTTCCATATTACTTTCACCATTTAAAGGCTACTTCACTCATTCATTACAGGTTTGATCTGTAATTATTATTTCCTTTCACCATTCTGAACATACTATGGAGACTGGCAGTCTGTGCTTGAGGGTGCCTCGACTACGAGGTTATATGATCACCTCAAAGCCCGGGACGGACCACCTTTCTGGCCCTGGTCCTACATACACCACACCGTCGCTACCTGTAGCATGTAAGTACTCAGGGTTGACAATATCGTCTTGTCCTGTTGTACTTATCTCAATATATTAGGTTTAATCATTACTATATTTTATATTTATAGATAACCTATAGCATTCGCCCCTGAAGAAGTGTTTTTACACAGAAACACGTCTGACTTTTAGGATGTAGCTATGTCCCTCATTAGGATTTATATCCAGATATACAATTCATCATTTTAAACCCACTGAACCCTAAATTATGCTGCCAGATTGATACATGAATCAACAATGTTATTCATTATTGCTATGTGCTGATTATGTATATATTTATGAATATGATGTTATTATCAATATGCATATGTACAAATATGATATTATTTATCTATTGACTTTTCCACATGAGTTGTATTATTGCTATGCATTGAAAATTTTACTAAATTATTAAAACTTGATCTCACATATTTACCTATATGAGTCAACCACCTCATTTAAAGTCCCAAATTCCCTTTCTTTTGTCTATATTCATTCATCAGAACCTGGATTGTCTGGCTCATTTACATTTGCAGAAGGCAAGGGGGGTGCTGATATATACCGAAGGCTGAGGAAGATTTTTCACCACCGAAATTCCTTTGGAACTCGCCACATGCTGACTACGATGAACTGATTGAGGCACGTGTGTACTAGTCTCTTCATAGATACCTAGTTCTGCACAGCATCCACATACTCCACCAAGCACAGAAGGCAATATTTAGAAAACCTTTCTCTATTTGTGATCAAGCTGATTATTATTATTATTATTATTATTCGGGATTTATATAGCGCCAACAGTTTACGCAACGCTTTACAATATAAAAGGGAGATGATTGGCCTGATTGATTGGCCTGACTCCAAAAGGTTATTTACTCCTCCCAGCATATTTGCTACCTTATACCTTATGGAAGAGTAATTCAAAAGAAGATGGATCGTTCCCACTGTGGACCAGGTCATCTACTGTTCCTATCAAAAAATGTTTGTTTTAAATCCTCCTTTGCTCTGGCAGGTCTAGCTCTGCTTCTGGCTATTGCCTCTCTGTCATTTGCCCAGACTATGGCAAAATGGACTGGAGAACTTATATAGCGAGCTTTCTCTATTACTTTTATTTCTGCAAGATTTTAGCTCTTGCCCTTGGCTCTACTATTCTGCGTAGATGCCATAGAGAATGTGATTAATCAAAATCTCCAGAATTTCCTTACTTTCTGTGTATATGTGCCAAATTTTGGCTCACAGCTTGGTAGGATGACTCAGCTTGTAATGTCCCGTACACACGATAGGATTTTCAGACAGAAAATGTTCTATGGGAGCTTGTTGTCGGAAAGTGTGTAGGCTCCAACGGACATTTTCCATCGGAATTTCCGACATACAAAATTTGAGATCTGGATCTCAAATTTTCCGACAACAAAATCCGTTCTCGTAAATTCCGATTGTATGTACACAATTCTGACGCACAAAGTTTTACACATGCTTGGAATCAAGCAGAAGAGTCACACTAGCTATTGAGCTTAATTTTTCTCGGCTCGTCGTACGTGTTGTACGTCACCGCGTTCTTGACGTTTGGAATTTCCAACAAGATTTGGGTGACCGTGTGTATGCAAGACAAATTTGAGCCAACATCCGTCGGAAAAATTTCATGGATTTTGTTCTCGGAATGTCTGATCGTGTGTACGGGCATAATGGTGCCTTTTGAGTATGCACTTTGAAGGCAAGCGCCTCTTTGGAAAATCTCTTAAGTGCATTGAGGCAGCTACATAGGGAAGGGGGTTCCTACCCACTATCCACATCCACACCCCTTTTTTAAATTCAGTTTTCTCCACTCAGGAATACTAGGACTCTACTTCACTACATTGAGAGGTCAGCTCCACTCCCTAAAGTACTTTTACTTCCTTTTTGCCATAACACATAACTTCTTGGCCTTCAACTCTCAGATTCTGCTTTGAGCTCTGATATATCCTTTACTTACCATATCAGGATTGCAAATTACCAAGTTGCCCATTATAGGAGCTGACAAACCATTCTGCCTTGCCTTCAAAAACCTGGCCTTTTGTACCAGTCAACTTCCATCGACTGGCTTAGTCTTGAAAAGAGTTGCATTCCTCCCTGTTCTTAATGCTTCCCCTTTGCAGTTTTTTCCCTCTCTAAATGTAGTCTGTAACACTTGCCTACCTCCTCACTGGAACTCTTCACTCAGGAGGACTGCTCAACAGTCTTTTGCCCAGTGATCTCACATATCTATAGCTCTATGACATACACCAGTTATACACTTCCAACCTGGTAACATGCTGATCGCTTCACCCAAACTCTGAAATCTATCACATGGGGTAGTTCTCACCTAGTGTGATGATAGGAAACTCCATTTTAAAATGTATTCCCCTTCCTCACCCTGCAACTTCTTCTGTTTGATTTTCCAAACATTTAATCCTTAGCATCCTGCAGGTATTGGTTTGGCTCTGTATATTCTCTTTGTATATTCTCTTCCTAACACCTCGGCCCTAACACTCCTTGCACACTCTTTTTGCAAGAAGTTGATTTTTTTTTTGTTGATCACTGTGCCTTTGGTGATCCTCTTGCCCATGCAGAGCCTCTCCTTGTATTCTTGGGTTTCCCCTCTTGAAAGGTCCTTTGGAGCAATGGATCCTTCTCTATTGCCACTGCCAGCCATAGTTCTGCCTTGGCTCCCCCTATTTTTTTTACAGGAGCTAGCTTTTATTTTTCTTCTGCTACATAAGGACAAAGTATCCTGGAAGACAGTCTGTGACAGACTAACCCGAGACAGAGGCTTTTGGAGGGGACTGAATGCCAGCCTCTTGCCTACCGATTATGGGCCCTGGCATTTGGGGGAACGGTGTTCTTTGTGAGCTGTATGCCTGGGGACCCTTGAGGTGGTGTTACTTTGGATTCGGGTCCATATCCCCCCAGGACACGCAGACTCTGGGAACCCTTTGTGTGTCATGTTATAAATAGTGACTGATTCATAATGTTGGGGCTCATAGAAGATGCTGGTCTCATCATCTCCAGCCACCTGTCTGTTGTCTACTATAATTTGTTTATTGTAAATAAGGCTAGTGTGGGCTCTAAGAGTCTTGCACCCATTGTTGTTTGTGTTAATTAACTCTGCTATTGTGAGAAGGTTTTCTTGGATTTCCCCAAAGACTATTCTTGGTTGTTAATTCTGAACAATACATGATCATTGAAAGAGCTGCTCACATTGACCTCCAGAGACGGACTGTCTGGTCACCTAGGCTGCCTTAAGTGCTGTGTTAATTAACATGGTAATTATATAATTGTCTTTTAAGTTGTTGCTAGAGGGGAGGGGGGGAGTATCCATGATCCAGCCCCACCTCATTATCTAACCCCTTGTGTTAAAAATGTATAAAAAGGCTGTATTCTGTCCAACAAATAATTCAGGATTCTACAAGCTATTTTCGGCTAGTCTTGTATTCAATGCAACTATAATAATATATCTCTCTGATGGTCAGACTGGAAGAAACGGTATTACTGACGGAAGCACTCAGTGGAGTGTGGGATAGGTTCCGTCACACAGTCCTTCTTCCCTTCCCTTGTGCTCTTTCTATCATCTTTTGTGGGAATTTCATTCCCCTATCCATGTCCTGCCTTGAAGACATGGCAAACAATTTTCACTTTGCCTTATGGGTAGGGTCACAACTGTCATTTTCAAATATTACCCCCTTTTCTGTTTTCCCACAAGGCAGTCCCTCTATCACATTTCTCCTTCCTCTTCCATCCCGCTGGGTGATTATTTTGCTCTTTGTCTAGAGAATCTGCCCTCAATGGATAAATTCCTCCTTCCCTACCAGAGTCCATTCTCGCAAAGGTGTTGAAGTTCTTGAGCTTTTTCAGTATCAATCATTTGTTTTTGCCCAGGTTGTGGGGCTACCACCTAATCTTCTGTTCACGTTTTGGAAACAGTTTTTACCAGGTGACTGTTTGGGCTTCAGCTGTTGCATGCTGCAAGCTGCTTCTGCTGTCAACTGTGTGTTCATGTCTATTGACCCTTCCTACTTTTTCCTGTGGTCCTGTTGTGGCTGTTTTGGCCATTTCATTGCCCACTCCTCGGACTATTGCTTTTTTGACATCTGGTGGTCTAAGAATCAATACCTGTGTTCTGTATTGTACAGTTAAGATGAAAGTAATTTTGACGTACAGTACCTGTAAATTCCATATCTTGGCGTACAGTACAGGACACAGGTCCCTTCCCTCTGTGCTTTGTGATCTCCTTAATACTCACTAAAAAAACTGGACCCTTTGCAAAGTGGAAGGGGTTATAGGCATGCAGGCCAAATGCAGCCAACCAGGTCATTTCATGTGGCCTCCGCACCCAGAGCTTCTTTTTTCAGCTGGCTGAATTCCAATACAATGACAGCTTTCCTTTCTGCAGCTCTCACCGATCCCTGCCTGCCCTGCACTCATGGCAGGGACAAGGTAGATGCAGGTGTATTGTGGGATGGGGCATCATGTGGCAAGCTGCACTGTGATCCCCATTTGTGTTCGGGTGTACAGGTGCCAACCAATGATCTTCCTGCAAGTGAGAGAAAGGGGCGGAGCTGCCTAAACTGCTGAGATGTAGGAGAGCCGGGCCCAGTAGGTGAGATGTATAGAAGCTTTTTTGGAGTGGGGAGATGAGGGCTGTGTAGTGAGATGTGTGCAGGGGTGGGAGATGGGAGAGAGTTTTGCAGGGGTCAAGGATGGGTGGAAGTGAGATGTGAAATAGAGCAGAACCATGCACACTACATACACCCCTGAACCCTGCACTCTCTATATAGTACACTCTTGAACCCTGCATTATGTAGACAGAACACCCCTGAACACCCCTGAACTCTGTACACAGCGCACCCCTAAAACTGTGCTCTGTACATTCACATCCCTGAACACCACACAATGTACTCCTGATAATTATTGTCCCTTTAAGATATTCCCACAGTGCAATTTGGCCACACCCACTGTTCGATGCAGTTCGGCAGGGAGGCATGGTTGAGTTCCTGCACCTATTCTCTGAGAAGAAAAGCCATGGATAAACGTATATAGTCTTACAGATACAGCAACCATAATGCTGATTAGGGATGAGCTTTGAGTTCGAGTCGAACCCATGTTTGGCTCGAACATCGCATGTTCAACCGTTCGTCGAATTGCGAATGATATGGGCTGTTCGCGCCAGATTCGAGTGGCACGTCATGGCCCATAATTCACTGTGGCATCGCAGTGCATTGCGGGCTGATGATTGACCAAGCATGCACTATGACCTGCATGCTTGGCCAATCACAGCTCTGTCTGTACAGAGAGCCGTAATTGGCCAAAGCCAGGGTGGCTTTGGCCAATTATGGCTCAGGGGGTTTAGTACATGCCCCACACTATATAAGGCCGCCTGCATGTAGGCCCTGTGTAGTGTGTTCCGGCGTTGAGAGAGAGATAGAGAGAGAGACAGTGTCATTTGATTTAATTTAGATAGAGTAGGCAGGCGAGTCAGTAAGCTGCACTTACAGTGTATTGTGTATATATATATATATATATATATATATATATATATATATATATATTAACCTGGGGGACAGGTAGCAGGCACAAAGCTCCCTGGGATGAGCAGTCTTTCAGGCACAGATACCAAATCCAGTGGAATAGTGACAAACAGTGCGGTGTTTATTTGTGATATTTACAAGTCTATATACAGGTGCTGTACAGTGTTCCAAAAGAAACAAATAGGAACAAAAATAGCCAAAACAAAACCTAGCCGTGTCTCGGCACTAACTAAACAATATTTACAGATCCTAACTACTAAGCTGAGCAAGCCTACAGCTTGTCAGCTTCCACATACCTTTTTGCTCTCCTACACAGAAGTTCTCTGAGTATCCCAGGACAAGAGCAAGGGCTGTCTTGCTCAGGTGAGCTTAAATTAGCCTGGGGGAGAGGACCAAGAACTGAACTGGACCATGGATCAGAGATCCCTGAACCTGTATGAGAGGAGCCTGGGAGATGTATAAACCCCGAACAGGACTTTTCCTGGCTCTCTCTGGGACGCTCTACTACAATATATATATATATATATATATGCATCCTAGATGTTTATATATATATATATATATATATATATATATATATATATATATATATATACACACACTGTATTCAGTTTAGCTAGATCCATTCCTGTTATTCTCTTCCTACTGACAGGCAGGCGTTTTTACAGTATTTACAGCTACCTGAAGAAAATTGGTGGTGTTCTTCTGATCCTATTAGTAACACAGGCAGCTGCAGTATTTACAAGTTAGTGTAGTGCGCCCTCTGCACAGTGTGCACCTAAAGCTACCTGAAGAAAATTGGTGATGTTCTTCTAATCCTATTAGTACCACAGGCAGCTGCAGTATTTACATTTAGTGTAGTGCGTCCTCTGCACAGTGTGCACCTAAAGCTACCTGAAGAAAATTGGTGTTGTTCTTCTGATCCTATTAGTACAGCAGGCAGCTGCAGTATTTACAAGTTAGTGTAGTGCGTCCTCTGCACAGTGGACACCTAAAGCTACCTGAAGACAATTGCTGTTGTTCTGATCCTATTAATACCACAGGCAGGCAACTACAGTATTTACAGTTAGTGTACTGTGTCCTCTGCACAGTGTGCACCTAAAGCTACCTGAAGACAATTGCTGTTGTTCTGATCCTTTTAATACCACAGGCAGCTACAGTATTTACAGTTAGTGTACTGTGTCCTCTGCACAGTGTGCACCTAAAGCTACCTGAAGAACATTGGTGGTGTTCTTCTGATCCTATTAATACCACAGGCAGGCAGCTGCAGTATTTACAGTTAGTGTACTGTGTCCTCTACACAGTGTGCACCAAAATCTACCTGAAGATAATTGCTGGTGTTCTCATACTAATAATACTACAGGCAGGCAGTTGATTCTGCTAGCTGCAGTATCAGTATATATATACATCCCAGCTTTGTGCAGCTACATCTCACTGCAGGCCATTAGTATGTCTGGAAGGCCAACAAGGAGAGGCAGACAGTCACAAGCCAATAAAAGAGGGCAAGCAGGCTCTGTGTCTAGAGACAACAGTGCTGGTCGTAGAGACGGTGCATCCTCATCAGCAGGTGGCCGTGGGACACGCTTGTCCTTTTTTTTGGCAGCTGGCCGTGTTGAGCGGCAACATGAGGAAGACTTGGTAGAGTGGATGACCAAGCCGTCCTCATTCTCCTCATCCACTCTCACCCAGGCTCAGGGTACTTTGTCTGGCAAAGCAGCTGCCAACCCGGCCTCTGCCCTTGGCTCAATGGCATCAGTCACACCTTCCTTAGCCCCACCATGTCCTTGGGTATATGCTCCAGGAAGATGCCCAGCGCTTTGAAGGCTCCGATGATGGAACCCAGCTAGAGGAAGGCAGTAACGTGAGCCCGGAGAGAGGGGGTGCCCAAAGACAGCAATCTGGCAGTCATGTTCCCCCAGCTGCAGCATACTGCCAGCTTTGCTCCAGTGATGATTAGGGAGGGGATGATGAGGTCACTGACTCCACGTTTGTGCCTGATAGGAGAGAGAAGGAGGAGGCACATCTCCAACGAGGCAGGATACCCTCCAGGGACCAGCTTAAGGGCAGCACACTGACTGCATCACACCGCAGAGCTCCGCATGTGCAGGGCGCTGCTGTCTCTGCACGTTATTCCAAAAGTTCTTTGGTGTGGGCCTTTTTTGAGATGAGTGCATCAGATCCCACCGCTGCTATTTGCAACACATGTCTCAAGCGTATCTCACGTGGCCAAAACATCACCCGCTTGGGCACCACATGCTTGACCAGACATATGTCGACCTGCCATGCAGTTCGTTGGCAAGCGTACCTAAAAGACCCACACCAAAAAACAAAGTGGACCTCTCCTTGCTCCTCATCAGCTGGGATCTCCAACCCCACTATACCTTCAGACCTCTCTGAAACCTGCACTGAGAGGAATGAAGGTGTACAATTAGGTGTGTCACAGCCAAGTACTTGCGGTCAATCTGCTATCGGTACACCGATGTCAGATTGTACCAGGCAAATTTCCCTGCCTGAGGTGCTGCACCGCCGAAAGAAGTTCGCTCCCAGCCATCCACATGCCCAGCGGTTGAATGCTAGCTTGGCAAAATTGCTAGCACTTCAACTGCTGCCTTTTCAGTTGGTAGACTCTGCCCCCTACCGTGAGTTTGTGGAATATGCGGTTCCTCAGTGGCAGGTTCCCAAACGCCACTTTTTCTCATGGAAGGCGATTCCGGCTCTCTACCAGCATGTGGAAGGAAATGTCCTGGCCTCGCTGGACAGGGCAGTCAGTGGTAAGGTGCATATTACCACTGACTCATGGTCCAGCAGGCATGGACAGGGACGTTACCTATCTTTCACAGCGCACTGGGTGACTCTTCTGGCAGCTGGGAAGGATGCAGGACAGGGTGCGGTAGTGTTGGAGGTTGTTCCGCCACCACGCTTCCAAAATTCTACTAGTGGTGATTCTGCCACACCTCTCTCCTCCACCCCCTCCTCTTCTTCCTCCTCCATGGCCTCTTCCTGTGCTGATTTGTCCTCGGAACCAGCGGTGCTCCGTAGGCATTCAAGGGGCTACGCAAGCACGCAGGCCAAAAGATGCCATGTGGTGCTTGAGCTGGTGTGCTTGGGGGACAGGAGCCACACTGGGGCAAAGATTCTGTTAGCTCTGCATGGGCAGGTTCAGAGGTGGTTGACGCCACGTCAGCTTAACGCAGGTATGGTGGTTTGCAACAATGGCACCAACCTCCTCTCCGCCCTCCGACAGGAACAACTGACCCATGTGCCCTGTTTAGCTCATATCCTTAACTTGGTGGTGCAGCGGTTCTTTGGCAGGTACCCGGGCTTACAGGATGTCCTGAGGCAGGCCAGGAAAGTCTGTTTGCATTTCTGCAGGTCATATAATGGCAGTGCTGGGCTGGCTGACCTCCAAAAGAAATTTAACCTGCCCAAGTACCGCCTAATCTGTGACATGCCCAACAGGTGGAACTCAACGTTGGCCATGCTGCAGCAGCTGCACACGCAGCAGAGGGCCATCAATGAGTACCTATGTGACTATGGCACCAGGACAGGGTCAGGGGAGCTTGTTTTTTTTCCCCACGCCAGTGGGCTATGATCAGGGATGCATGAACTGTCCTGTCACCATTTGAGGAGGCCACGGGGATGGTGAGCAGTGACAGTGCATGCATCAGTGACACTGTCCCTCTTGTCCACTTGATGGAGCACATGCTGCGTGGAATAATGAATAGGTCACTTGAGGCAGAACAGAGGGAGGAAGAGGAGGACTTCCTTACCTCTCAAGGCCCTCTTTATCCAGACAGTGTTTCTGCGTGCCCGCCAATCCCACAGAAAGAGGACGAGGAGGATGAGGAGGATTGTGTCAGCATTGAGGTGGAGCCTGGCACTTAGCATCAGCAGCAGTCTTCAAGGGATCATTTAGAGTCCGAAGAAACCCATGGACTTGTACGTGGCTGGGAGGAGGTGGCTGTGGATCATGTCGTCCTTAGTGACCCAGAGGACTCTGGACCGAATGCTTCAGCAAACCTACGCTGCATGGCCTCCCTGATCCTGCAAAGCCTGCGGAAGGATCCTCGTATTCGTGGTATCAAGGGGAGGGATGATTACTGGCTGGCAAACCTCCTTGATCCACGTTACAAGGTAAGGTTGCGGACCTTATCTTGTGGTCGCAGAGGGAGCAGAGGATGAAACATCTTCGGGAGGCCTTGCAGAAAGGTTTGTGCAAAGTGTTTCCAGAGCCTGGGAGGTTACAATTTCCTGGTCTTCCTGGACAATGTGTTGTTGAGGCTTCGGTCAGTCACAGAAGGAGCGATGGAGAAGGTGGCCATCTGACAGATGCGTTCAGACAACTTTTTAGTCTGCAGCCCCAAGGTCTGATTGGTTCCAGCAACCATCGCCAGTGTCTGATTCACATGGTGTTGGATTACCTAGGGGCAAGATAGGACTTGGACACCTTTCCCACCAAAAATCCTCTGGGTTACTGGTCTGTCCTGCATCCAGCGTTCTTTCGGAACGCACACTCAGTGCTGCTGGAGGCTTTGTAACCGATCACAGGGTGCACCTGTCCACCGAATCGGTCGATCGGCTGACCTTCATAAAAATGAATCAGTCTTGGATCACCAGCTACCCTGCACCTGATGCTGATTTAACCGATTGATTTTTTTTTTAATGTGAGATCCCTTCAAGACTGCCTATGCTTATGCTGAGTGACTATCCTGTTATGCTGAGTCACAATCCTCTTCCTCCTCAATTTTCATGCTGATAGCTTGTAAGAACATTTTTGGTTCTTGCCACGCCACTAGTGCCCAAGGCCCAATTTTTCAGCCCCTGTTTAACATGGCCATGTTGTGGCACTAGCACCAGTGCCCAAGGCCCAAATTTTCAGCCCCTGTTTAAAAGGGGCGTGTAATTACAATTTTTGATGCAATACTTTGCAGCAGGGCTCATTCCTGCGCTCCAACTATAGCATCTGTGAGGGTTTGCAGTGTTGTGACACCAGTGCCTAAGGCCCAATTTTTCAGCCCCTGTTCAACAGGGACATGTAATTACATTTCTTGATATAATATTTCACAGCAGGGCCCGTTCCAGCGCCCACCAAGAGTAACTGTGAGGACTTACAGTGTTGTGGCACCAGCACCACCAACACCACCACCAAAGGCCCAATTTTTCTACCACTGTACAACAATGGCATGTAATTACAATTCTTGATCTAATATTTCACAGCACGGCCCGTTCCTGCGCCCACCAAGAGTAACTGTGAGGGCTTACAGTGTTGTGGCAACACCTAAGGCCCCAATTTCTGCATAGTATATAGGGCAGGCCCCTACTTTCAAACCTTAAACTTACAAACGACTCCTACTTGCAAACGGAAGGAGACAACAGGAAGTGAGATGAAATCTACCCCTAGGAATGGAAATTCTCTCCTGTAAGAGTTAATATGAGAAAAACGTGTTTCCTCTTCACTGATCCTTTATCACCAATCCTTGTTTCACTAAAACCCCCAAATTTTCAAAAAACATTTGTCATTGGGACAGAAAGTGAGGTGAAATCTTCTGAAGAGGTGCACAGACAGCAAAACAAATGTTACAGGGGTGATAACCTATCCCTATGTTTTCCAAAAAGCTTAAAAATAGATTTTTTTGGCTGGAGCTACACTTTAAAAATGTACCAGTTCAAAATTCCAAACAGATTCTACTTAACAACAAACCTACAATCCCTGTCTTGTTTGTACCGCCTGTATACTGCTGTTCAGAGTATATAGGGCCTGGGGGCCCCACGCCTTTCCTTTTTTCAATTTGGGTGCGGGGTTCCCCTTAATATCCATACAAGACCCAAAGGGCCTGGTAATGGACTGGGGGGGGGGGGGGTGGTACCCATGCAGTTTGTCTCACTGATTTTCATCCATATTGCCGGGACCGACATTACATTAAAGCTGCAAGCAGTTATAAAAGACTTTTATTGCTTTAAAAATGTCATTTTGTGCAGGGACTGTTCTAAGCACAGGAAACACACGCCACTTTATAGGCATACTATAGACACCCCCCAGGTACAATATTTAAAGGAATATTTCACTTTTTTTTCACTTTAAGCACTATTAAAATCACTGCTCCCAAAAAAACGGCCGCTTTTAAAACTTTTTTTTGCATTGATACATGTCCCCTGGGGTAGGACCCGGGTCCCCAAACCCTTTTTAGGACAATACCATGCATATAAGCCTTTAAAATTAGCACTTTTGATTTGTCCCATAGACTTTTAAAGGGTGTTCTGCGGCTTTCAAATTTGCCGCAAACACCCCAAATTGTTCGCTGTTCGGCGAACTGGCGAACAGCCAAACTCGAAGCTCATCCCTATTCGTGAGAAATTCGTCCCACATTGACAAATCTGCTATTGCTGCTGTGTCTAGTTGAAATATTTGGTCGGGATCTTGCACCTGCGAGAAGAAAATTAAGAGGTGCGAGATGAAGGACGATGATCCTCATGGCGAAGTTCAGCATGCCAAGTAAAGATTGTAGCTGCCTCTTGGTGCACCCTCGTGTAAGGGTAAAGGTATGAACGACCGACCTGATGCGGGTCAACTTGTCGGGAGGCAGGCTGGCCTGCATGGAGCGTGTGTCGACCGTGACACCCAAGAAGGTGATGGACTGTCCCAGGCCTTCCACCTTCTTTTATGCTATGGGCACATTAAGATTATTAAATACCTCTCTCAAGCTGTTTAAATCTACTGGGGGCTCACAGGGTTTTTCCATGAGCAGGAAGTCATCGAGATAGTGGATCACTTTCTGACAACGTGCGTGATGCGACAGGATCCAGGAAAGGGACTGGACAAATGTATCGAACAGCCTGCTTTTAGAGTCAAATGTTAACTTGGTGGTGAAATAGTACAAGCCTTACCACTTGATTCTGTGCCACCGCCAGAGGTATGGCTCGTAACTTGAAGGCGTCCGAGATGACCGCTTTGGACAGCCAAGCGCCTGCTCCTATGCAAATGATAGCTTGAACAGCTAGGTCGACTGATGAGTACTTAAGGGAAAACTCCTCTGAGGGTATCAGGGAGTTCAAACTTGGGATGTGAGAACAATGAGGCGTGGACAAATCATACACTAAACAAAGTTTATTGGAAAACTTGCCCTTGACAAGCCCAATAGGGCTGACTCTCCAGACAGTAAAAGGTTACTTGGAAAAGGGGCCGATCATGTACCGCCGGTCTAGTTTGGTCTGCAAGAAGGTGCTGATGGCTGATTCATCGGTGGCGGATGAGAGTAAGTTCCTGCAATCGTGGGTCGTGTGGGGAAGTGTGATGAGGCTGTTGTGGAATCCTGCAGTGAACCCCTGCATGAGAAAGGCGGCCAGGGAGGGAGTCGGGTGTGAGGATAAGTAGAACCCGAGCCACCCAACGTGCACGCGGCCTAGTCATGAGGATTTAAGCTACTTGATGTTGCACGTGACTTTGGGATGTGCTTAATGGCATGCAGGGCAAATATGAAAGAGCTTACAGTGAGCGTAGCTGCAAGTCCCAAAATTAAAATTGCAGATAGATGCACGCCCCAGTGCGCGGATTGGTCATCCTAACCTGCGCGCCTGGGATGGCTGTGTGAATGCCGGTGAGTTTTGAGCGGCACTAGAGGTGGAGTGATAGCTGGGGTGGTGTCTGCCACCTAACTCGGAGCACCAGTTTGCGTATGGGTGGAAGACTGGCAGTTAGCGCTGAGTGAGGAGGGCGTAGGCCTGCGAAGTGGTGGCAGAATAGCTTTGTTGATGGTGCTCCAGTTGATAGTAATCTACCGTGCTTCATACTTACCATTTTTCCAATGCTGCTGACCACCCTGGGCAGAATCAACTCTTTTGGGCCATTTCCCAACAATTCTGGTGGCCTAGTCAATGTGCTGATGTAACTGCCTTCGTAGCTGCCTGTTTCGTGTGTGCTCAAAGTAAGACTCCACAACATCTTCCAGTGGGCCTCCTACAACCCATACCCAATGGAGAGAGGCCTTGGACCCACCTGTCTATGGATTTCATTGTGGAATTACCCAACTCCCAGGGCAACACAGTTATACTTATGGTGGTTGACCGGTTCTCAAAAATGTCTCGTATTTTACTTAAGAAGTTGCCCACTTCTGAGGAACTGTCTTCCATTTTTGCTTATGCGATCTTTCGCTTACATGGGCTACCCAAGGTGATTGTTTCGGACAGGGGTAGTCAGTTTGTGTCCCGGTTCTGGCGAGCCTTTTGTGCACAGTTGGGAATTCAGCTTGCTTTTTCCTCTGCATATCACCTGCAGTCTAATGGGGCCGCAGAATGAGCCAATCAGTCCTTGGAGCAATTCCTACGTTGCTATATTTCTGACCATCATAACAAATGGTCAGACCTATTACCATGGGCAGAGTTTGCTCACAATAGTGCCTTGAATTCTGCATCCCGATTGTCCCCATTTATGGCAAACTATGGTTTCCAACCTTCCATGTTACCTGACTCATTTGTTCTGCAGAGTATTCCTGTGTTAGAGGAGCATCTCCGTGGTCTTTGTTCCACTTAGGCACAAGTCCAGGAGGCTTTGCGACGTGCTAATGATAGGTACAGACTCCATGCTGACCGCAGACGTCTGCCCGTGCATTCCTAATAGGTTGGGGACAGGGTCTGGCTGTCATCTCACAACCTCCGACTTCGTGTTCCCTCAATGAAGTTTGCACCTTGGTTTATTGGGCCTTTCTGTATTCTTCGCAGGATTAACCCAGTGGCTTACGCATTAGACCTTCCTTCTAACAGGTATATTTCGAATGTATTTCATGTCTCCTTATTAAAACCTTTGGTCTGCAACCGCTTTACCACTTTGGTGCCAGGTTGTACAGGTTGAGAACCATGAGGAGTATGAAGTACAGTCCATTGTTGACTCCCGTAGGTTCCGTGGGCGCATACAGTACCTGGTGCATTGGAAGGGGTACAGTCCGGAGGAACGCTCTTGGGTCTCATCCTCGGACATACATGCCCCTGCCCTCCTCCGTGATTTCCATAAACGTTTTCCCCTCAAGCCTGGTGGTCCTCCGAGGGGGAGGGGTCATTGAGGAGGGGGTACTGTCAGGGCTGGGCTCAGCCCTTACTTCTCTGAGCAGGCCGCTCAGCTGTCGGCTATTTGCCAGCTCCTATCTTTCCACAGGTACTCAGCTGTTGATGATATCCTGCTCATCAGTCCTGCCTACTTAAGCCGTCCAGCCCAGAGGATCTCTGCCTTTGCCTTAGTCAACATCACAAAGACGCTCTCCTGCATGCCTGTTATAAGACTTGCTTGGCTGACATTCCTTCTGGCTCCAGATCCTGCTTGTTGTTTTACTACGCTCATCTCCGGCTCCCTGATGTTTGGCTTGTCTGACTATCCCTTCTGGTTGCTGAACTCTGGCTATGTTTTGACTACGTTTGTTCTATTTACTTTTATTATTAAACAAGTGTGATTTAACTGTACTTTTGTCTCAGTCTGATTTCATGGTTTCTGATCACATCCCTGCCTGCTACCTGGACCAATGCTTTGGCTGTGCTGACAACATCTCTATCTGTACTGACTATGGACAGTATTCCTGCCTGCTGCCTGTTTTGCTATCGCTGTCCATGTTCCTGCCTGCTGCCTGGACCGATGCTCTACTCTGTGGACCACTGCACTACTAAAACTGCAGGGAATCTTTTCTTTACCATTTGCTCAGCAGAATGTATTTTGGTTTGTAATTGGTATGTACAGTACATCCTATGTGTTAGAAATATGAAGGGCCTTCAACAATGTGATAGGTTGGCAGGAAATTGTGTATGTAATTTATGCTCCTAAAACGCTTAGAGGTGCTACTTGGATTTTGGGCCTCTGTATGTGGCCAGGCTATGTAAAAGTCTCACACATGTGGTATCACCATACTCAGGAGGAGTAGCAGAATGTATTTTGGGGTGTCATTTTTGCTATGTACATGCTGTGTGTTGGAAATATCTTATAAATGGACAACTTTGTGTAAAAAAAATGCATTTTAATTTTTTTTCCACATTTTCCAAAAACTTTTGGAAAAAAATGAACCGTTCAAAAGACTCATTATGTCTCACAGATTATACAATGGGGTATTAGCTTTCCAAAATGGGGTAATTTTTTGGGCATTTCCATTGTCCTGGTGCTCCAGGGTCTTCGGTGGTTAAGAAATGAGATGTGTAATTTATGCTTGTGGAACACCTGAAGGTGCTACCTCAATGTTGGGCCTCTGTTTGTGGCCAGGCTGTGTAAAAGTCTCACACATGTGTTATCGCCATACTCAGGAGGAGTAGCAGAATGTATTTTGGGGTGTCATTTTTGCTATGTACATGCTATGTGTTGGAAATATCTTATAAATTGACAACTTTGTATAAAAAAAAAAAAATGCGTTTTCATTTTTTTCCACAAATTCCAAAAATTTCTGAAAAAAATGAAAGACTCATTATGTCTCATAGATTATACGTTGAAGTGTTAGATTTCCAAAATGGGGTCATTTTGTGGGCGTTTCCATTGACCTGGTGCTCCAGGGCCTTCAAAAGTGTGATAGGTTGTCATCAAATGAGATGTGCAATTTATGCTCATAGAATGCCTGGAGGTGCTAATTGGATGTTGGACCTCTGTACGTGGCCAGGCTGTGTAAAAGTCTCACACATGTGGTATCGCTATACTCAGGAGGAGTAGCACAATGTATTTTGGAGTGTCATTGCAAGTATGCATGTGCTGTGTGAGAGAAATAACTTGTTATTATGACAATTTTGTGAAAAAAAAAAAAAAGTTTCTTCATTTTCCCAAGAATTGTGGGAAAAAAATTACAACTTCAAAAAACTCACCATGCCTCTTACTAAATAACTTGTAATGTCTGCTTTCCAAAAAAGGGGTCATTTGGGGGTTATTTGTACTTTCCTGGCTTGTTAGGGTCTCAAGAAATGAGATAGGCCTTCAGTACATCAGGTGTGATTGATTTTCAATGATTTGCACCATAGCTTGTAGACTCTAACTTTCACAGAGACCAAATAATATACACTAATTTGGGTAATTTTACTGAAGATATGTAGCAGTATACATTTTGGCCCAAATTTATGAAGAAAAATGACTTATTTGCAAAATTTTACAATAGAAATAAAAAAGTTTTTTTTTTCAAAATGTTCTCTCTTTTTTCGCTTATATTGCAAAAAATAGCGGTGATTGGAAAACGATCACAATTCCCACTGTTAGGGAACGGGTCGAAGAACTTAACAGAGTAATGAGGATGGAGGAGCCAACCGCCGCCCTTCATGAACAATACCTAAAGCTTGTGGCAGTGTGGTTTACTTGTGTAGCGCTGGTAGATTTATGATCTGTAAAGTTAGTAAATTGCTCGTTAAAGGAAGTTAGATTTGCCTCTGTTCCAGCTTGGCTGACGTTGCCTGTGTTTCCATACTGAGCCGGTGCGTGTCGTTGTTACCATTGGCTAGTGTTGGAAAGGCAACGTGTCGAAGCGTATGGGTGCTCTTCTGTCCCGGAGACAACTCGGTGGAGGTGGTCCTTCAAGTTGGATACTGGGAGAGGGTATTTATGGAACAGACGCCATGTTTTAGGGTTCGTTTTACAGCCACCTTCTGGCCGACAGGTATGCATTAGAGTGCTACCTCGTGGTCCTCCGTTCCGGAGGCCCGCGCCACTGCGGCGCGTGGGTGGGCCCAGAAGCTTGTCTGGGGCCTACCACAGCAGCCGAGGAATGGTCCTGAGCTGTCTATCCAGAGTGAAGAAGCTGGACAACCGAGGAGATCCCAGGGGAGGACCCGTCATGGAAGGATCATGCAGAGTGCTGGTCTGGAGAGGGGCCTGGTGACTCGGTTGGAGGACGTATCCTGAAGTAACTTTACAGCATAGTACTGCCGGGTTTGGCTTAAAGGTTCAAGTACTGTGTCTGATGTTCACCGCAAAACCAGTACATCCTGTGGCAGAGGATAGTACGGGTTCATCACAAGCAAGTCTGTGGCAGAGACTTTTGTTCGTGCTGCGTACTGGCTGCTAGGCAAGTGAGAGAGGCCTATCCAGACGAGCAAGGAGTGTGTCCCACAAGGGGAGCGCATCCTACTGAAATATTCAACTCTAAAGGACATTTGTCAAGAATCCTACAGAAAGGTATTTGAGCTTCCCTGCAGTTTCCCTTCTGCCTCTTTCCTGCTACTTCCTTCGTTGATTGTTCAATAAAGCATTGAAAACGTACTCAAGTGTTGGTGCTTATATCGTCCGGAGGTAAACTCAACAGAACCCTAGACCTGGTGCCGGTGAAACAGAGGGAAGGAGAGTGAAGGTAACTAGCCCGCCTAAATCAGCAGCTCCACCGAGAGTTATTGCTACATGTGGGGGCTCGTCCGGGATTTGTTGACCGTTCAATTCTCGCAACCCAGAGAAGTGTTTCACCGGGAGTTTACCGTCAGAGCTGGACTTTGTCAAAGTTTTGCGGGAAGAGAAGAAATTAAAGCTGCAGGACTTTATTTCTGAGTGCGTAGGTGGCGGGCGCCAGTGAAAGCCCGGGAGCTGCGTGATCAGAGGAACAAGTGGGAGGAGCCTACCCTACTTGATACCGCATGGGACGCGTGTATGTGTTTGGCGCCAGAGAAGAAGAGAAGCCTCGTGATCGTGATGAGAAGATCAGAGTGTGGCTATGTCTTTTTCGGCGATGAAGCCAATTATGGGACCGAGAATGTTCCCTGCAAACACTGTGTTGAATACTGTGCTGACTGGAACCCTGCTGATGGATACTGGAGTTCGTTTGAAGCCGCAGGGGAGGTTTGTTCTCTATGCCTCAGGAGATATTGAGGTACTGGGCATGATCTGCCACTGATGTGAAGGACTGGCCGCGCATCTCCATCCGTTTGACCGATGTCCGCAATGTGGAGAGTACTTGTTTGTGGTGGAGCAACCTACCATGTCACCCCGTGCTTATCGGATGGATTGGGCAACAGGTATCGCCACAGTAGAAGCTGCTACTACTACAGAGAGAGAACGGCAGGCCACCACTTTGCCTGTTGTTACTGAGAATGTTCCAGGGAGAGACACTGCTGTTGCCGTCTCATCAGAAGACATTACTTTGATTTCTGCATACACTACACCTATTCCTGTTGTACCTGTCCAGAGGAGGGTGGGATATGTGAAGGTTTC
The DNA here is from genome assembly GCA_037952925.1 of Lithobates clamitans. NCBI lineage: Eukaryota > Metazoa > Chordata > Amphibia > Anura > Ranidae > Lithobates > Lithobates clamitans. The sequence goes on from JBBGZY010000788.1 coordinate 2,374,126, forward strand.
CCGCGGCCGTGGTCGAGGCCTACCTCAGAGGTTACCTGAACCGGAGCTACCAAAGTCCACGTCAGGAACGGGTAAGCCACTGATGGGGAATGTATCTGGGACTGTAAATAAGTATCTGCCAGCGGAAGAGTTGGGAGATTCGGAAATAGAATCCATGTTGGATCTTTCCGGTGATGATGACCTATTTGAGACTATGTCACAAGAGCTGTTGTGGTCACAAGGTGAAGACATCGCCTCTGCTATGATTTTCCCTGAATGGACAGCCCTGAGTTCTGGGAAGACGTCACCCTGTGTGGAGCCACACAGTACTGTTACTGAGACTTTGTTGAAAGTTGCTAGTTCACTACAGACATCGGCTGGGTCTATGGTGAGCAAATCGTTGGATTCCTGTGTGCCTCCTGGTATAGGAAAAAACAGACCTTTACCCAAACTTGCACGTTTGCAGAGAGTGTTAAATAAGCGTGTGGCTACAGATATCGTTTGGAGTTCCCCTATGTGCCCCAGGACATAATGCAAGTAATTGAACTTAACCGGGAACTTTGGTACAGTGAAGCTGTTTGGGACTATTTGTCTGTGCCTAAGCCTTTCCGAAAGACTGGATGTTCTGTTAAAATGGATGAACGTTTTAGTGGGTGTTTTATGCACTTGAACTTCGGTCGGCACATCTATGCTGACAAAGTGGTCATCTGCAGGCCTGGAAAAGATGACGTTGTCTATTTCATTACCACAGTGGATAAACTGGAAAAGACACTGACCTTGCCAGATCCCTGGTTTTATTGGTGATGATGGACAAAAGAACTTTGAAGTTAGATAGCTAGTTAGGATCATTATAAAGATATCTTCGTGGTCAAGATCTGGATATTCTGCTCAGTGTTCCAAATCCAAGGACTTCTTTTTGCTAGCCTGATTTCCTTCATTTGAAGAAATTATTATACAGAGATGGACTCCTTAAGATTATTTTAATATAAGTGAAAAGGAAGAGAGGCTCATTTTTAAATGAGACTTTGCTCCTAATATTGTACAGTATGTGAGTGTGTTTAATGTGTTTTCCTTTTCAGGAACTATTGGATCTCCTGTGAGCTGGGATGCTTTTCAGCTAGATAGATAGTGAGGTTATGTACAGTCATAGGATGGTTTTGTTTACGGACGTGAACATAATGTTTTATAGATGTAAGTCTTATAATGTCTTTCCACTGTCTTTCCTTCTTCTTTGTCTATCCAAGTTATTAAAAGCTCAAATACTTACTCCCAGGCTTGGGAGTTATCATCATTATTTTTGGACAGACGTTGGAGACAACGTCTACTGTAGTGGGGGGAGTATGTAGCGCTGGTAGATTTATAATCTACCATCTGATAGGTAAATTTAGTAAATTGCTTTATGGGACAGACGCCATGTTTTAGGGTTCGCTTTACAGCCACCTGCTGGCCCTCCTGGCCAACAGGTATGCGTTAGAGTGCTACCTCGTGGTCCTGCGGCGCGTGGGTGGGCCCAGAAGCTTGTCTGGGGCCTACCACAGCAGCTGAGGAATGGTCCTGAGCTGTCTATCCAGAGTGAAGAAGCTGGACAACCAAGGAGATCCCAGGGGAGGACCCGTCATGGAAGGATCATGCAGAGTGCTGGTCCGGAGAGGGGCCTGGTGACTCAGTTGGAGGACGTATCCTAAAGTAACTTTACAGCATAGTACTGCCGGGTTTGGCTTAAAGGTTCAAGTACTGTGTCTGACGTTCACCGCAAAACCAGTACATCCTGTGGCAGAGGATCGTACGGGTTCATCTCAAGAAAGTCTGTGGCAGAGACTTTTGTTCGTGCTGCGTACTGGCTGCTAGGCAAGTGAGAGAGGCCTATCCAGGCGAGCAAGGAGTGTGTCCCACAAGGGGAGCGCATCCTACTGAAATATTCAACTCTAAAGGACATTTGTCAAGAATCCTACATAAAGGTATTTGAGCTTCCCTGCAGTTTCCCTTCTCCCTCTTTCCTGCTACTTCCTTCGTTGATTGTTCAATAAAGCATTGAAAACATACTCAAATGTTGGTGCTTATATCGTCCGGAGGTAAACTCAACGGAACCCTAGACCCGGTGCCGGTGAAACAGAGGGAAGGAGAGTGAAGGTAACCAGCCCGTTTAAATCAGAAGCGAGAAGAGTTATTGTTACACTTGTATTGACTTTTCTACATCAGTCAAAATCCAGCCATTCTCTAGATTTCATACAGGACCATGGCATTCTTTAGATTAGTGGTTCTCAACCTTAGTGCTCAAGTACCCCCAACGGGTCAGGTTTTCAGGTTTTACTTTACTTTGCACAGCTGCTTTAAATCAATATCAATGACATGGTATTGATAAAAACTATTTTATCTAAGGGAAGTTCCCAAAACATGGCCCGTTGGGGGTACTTGAGGACTGAGGTTGAGAACTATAGATGGTGGTCTCAGCAGTCTCCCCCAGTCAGGATTTCCTCCCCTCTTATCTCTTTTTCTTCCGCTCCCCTTCTGTCTTACTCTTCCTGCTCAATTTCTTTTTTCTATTCTACCCATCATATTGATGGATTTAATTTCTGCCATATTGAGCATCCATCTTATTTGTCTGATCTTAATTTTTTGATGGTTTACCCTACCCGAAAATAACCTGGGCCATTTTTATATTTTTGTTTAACTGGGTAGCCTGCTCTGAAGCAACTCTCTAGTGTTTTTTTCTATGAGTTGCCTTAGGCCGGCCATAGACAGAGCGATTTTCTATCCTGCAACCACGGGTTGCAGGAAAGAAAATCGTTTGATTCCCCCATCAACAAAGTCAGAATCCCTTACACTGAGCCATTGTGTTCTCCCAGTGGGGGGCGGGGGAAGCCGTCCCCGCTGGGAGAACAGTAATTATTGCTAGCAGCTATAACAGCTTCTAGCGATAATCGCATGTAAAATCCGACAGGCTGGTTGCACCCAAGTTGATTGATCGATCAACTTGGGTGCATTCAGCCTGCCCATACATGGTCCAAATCTTGACTGGTTCAGCAGGATTCAAACTGCCGGCTTTAAACTTTAATTCCCTTCATACAGTGAGGAGTGATTTGGTTAATTTGTTAATTTGCTTAAAGGGTAAAACAAAACTTAATGTCTAAGCAAAATATTGCAACGTTGACATGTGTTAGTACATACCATCACAACAACTTTGTGCATCCAGGTGGATTATCCCTCATTTTTTTCAGGACAAATTGGGCTTTCATTTGGTGGTAAATGGTAATGGATATCTTCAGATTTTTTTAAAACTAATAATAATATTTTTTTAAAACATATCTGTATATTTCTTGCTACTACCATAAGCTTCCACCAAAGAACAACCTAAAAAATAAATTCTCCTGCTCCTGACGATCGCAGTGATACCACATATGTGCATGTTAGTTGTTGTTTGTACAAGTCTGTAGCCTATGTCTATAGTTTGTAGTCAGGGTCGGCACATCCATTAAGGGCGCATGGGTGCCGCCCCCCCCCCCCCCCCCAATCCATCGCCACCTCCCCCTATCCAAGCGTCCAGCCCCTTTCAGGGCACATGGCTTCCAATGCGGCGTGGGTACATTTTTGAAGCACCAATTAGAGCCAGAGGCTGTAATAGGTTTCAAAATAGGGTGGGCTTGGGGTGCAGAGAATGCGCTCACAGCCCACCCAGGTGTGTTACAACAGCAAATGAATATTCGCTATTGTAACACTGATCCTCCTCCAGGCCAATCAGGAAGCGGGTTTTGACATCCGTTACTCAATGGCTGAAAGGACAGACGATCCTATTGGGTGTCTAGGAGAAGGGGAGGAGCCGCACACTGGAAGCCGCAGATGGAGGAGAGGACACGGAGCCGTTGCACGCTGCCCGCCACCCACTACCTGCTTAGATGGGGGGGGGGGGTGCTGCCAGCTGCTCGGCGGGGGGGTCATAGTACATAGTACAGCCCAGTACAGCCCAGAAACAATAGTGAGCGTTTTGCTTTTTTTATTCTACCTAAAACACACTAACACAATACTAATTAAAAAAAAATACTGACCCTGACCTTGACACAAACACTAACCCTGGCACTGATCTAGGCATTTTTTGTATTTATTATTATTTTTTCACACAGAGAGAGAGATATGATGTATCTCTCTCCTCCATTCACAGAGAGAAAACAAAGGGGCGGGTTTCACAGTGACTGATCACTATGACATCCTATCAGAGGCTATCGCAGCGATCAGGCAATCGGGAATCGGGAGTTCTGGGTCCCGATCGTTAGTATGGGGCCTGGCGTTCTCAGTGAGACCCCTGATCTCTGTGCTGGGAGTGTGCTGTGCGGCGCGCCCCCAGCATAAAGGGAGATATGCAAATAGACGGTCCCACGGACAATAGCCCAGTCCAGTGGGGTTGTATTTGCGTACCGTGGGTAACAAGGGGTTCAACAAAGGTGGTGTGCCGTCTTCTCTATGCACTATTCTTCTCCATGTCTTTTATGGGTGTATTTTTGTTGCTCTGCTTTAAATCCTAATAAAGCCTACAAATATATTAATCTGGTCACATGTGACTGTAGCTGCTTTCATAGGGAGTGCGTTCTTTATCTATAATAATATATAATAATCTTTTGTTTTCCAGCATTCTTCCCCCTTGAGTCTCATGATAGTACATGAGTCAAAGGGAAAAAAAAAGAGCTGTCATTGTGACTTCGTTCCAAGTTTCGTTTTACAAGAAACCAGTGTGCAGGGAGGAATCAGTAAGCAAAACTAGAACATGCTGGTCAAGTATTCAACTAATAGATGAGAACATTTAGTTTTAAAGCTGACCCCAGGAAACCTGAAAATTCCTCTATTATTGGGGGTTTGCCCCTGCTGTATGGGTTAATTGCTCATTTAGGTTTAGGGGGCATAGAAAAGTAGGTTTACCTACCTGATCCCCAGCGCTGGTAGACGGGTACCCGCAGTGTCTTCTCCCCCCATGCTCCATTGGTCTAAGGTTCTGATGTCATCAAGACCTCTGCAATGTCTACAGCCCTGCACTGAACATGAGGATGAGGGACAGTCCCCCGCCTGGTCATTGGGGAGGGCCGTCTTCCAGTTGAGGAAAGGATCAGTTAGGTAAAATGTTTTTAGGGCTCATTTACACCGGAGTTGTTATGTCACTTCCTCACTGCCTGCCCTAAAAACCCTAAAAACCCGCACCACTGCACCGCAACCAAGAGCATTGCACGGCCCCATTTAGCTAAATGTTGGACTGGTGGTACTGTCGACCAAATGCAACAAGGGGGGGGGGGGTCATTTTTCATGCTGGAATGCAAATCATCGCAACCATGGCATGTGTACACCCCGTCTTCTGCCTTTCCAGCTTGAATGGGAGTGGTGGGGATGGGAGGTGGTAAAAACATGGCGCAACCATGTTTTTTTTACTGTTCGCCATCTGCAAGTGTAAACTAAGCCTTACACGACCCTAGATTCACTACCGCTCGCCCGCTGTATAGTACAATAATGGCAGGCGGGACCCCCTCTCGTTCCAGTCTCAGCACGCATCACAGCGCGGAGATCGCAGTCGCTCCGTGTTCCTGGGACACGGTGCAACCTTGGTCTCGGTCAAGAGCCGATGACATGGCTCGTTTACCCATGTGATCGGCTGTATCCAATCACAGCCGGTCACATGTAAATATGGAAGGGCCGTTTATTGTCTCTCCTCGCCTCACACTGACAGAGAGCGGATCAGCGGCACCTCCTCGCAGGGGAGACTGTACAGATAATCAGGGCACTAATCATCAATCCAGTGCCAGCAGTGCCCACAGGTGACACCAATCAGTGCCCATTAGTAACACCAATTAGTGCCAGTGACACCAATCAGTGCTGCCTTTCAGTGCCCATCAGTGGCGTCTATCAATGCTCATCAGTGCCACCTAATCGGTGCCCTTCAGTGCTGTCTTATCAGTGCCCATGAGTGCCGCCTTATCAGTGCCGCCTATCAGTGCTGCATATTAGTGCCATCTCATCAGTGACCATCAGTGCCGCCTCTTCAGTGCACATCAGTGAAAGAGAAAAATTACTTATTTACAAAATTTTCTGACAGAAACAAACACAAACTTTGCCTGGGCAGGAAGTGAAAAGTGTGAAAGTGTGGCCTGGGGTGAAAGTGTCCGGTATTGAAGCGGTTAAAGCATAAGTTCACCTTTGGGAACATGTAACATGTTCCAGCCCTTTTTAGGGTGCAAGATGTAACATGTTCCCAATGTTGCAGCCTCTGCCTGATTCTCCCGCTCCCCCCCGCCCCCCGTCCCTGTGACAGTAGTATGAGGACAAGTTTCCCTTACTAGCTGTCACTTTTCAGTGTGGCTGTGCGGGGCTCCGCCCACACGGCTGCGTCATTCATTCTCAGAGCTCTGTGTGTGAATGAACTACAAGCCCCAACATCCTTAGCGGCTGTCGGCTTGTAGTTCTCAATGAACTACCATGGCGCTGTGGAGCACCGTGATGGTTCATTGGTACTTCCTGTCTGTGTATCTGCCTGCCAGTACAGGATGTATGTACACACAGATACACAGAAAGATCTGCAGGAGACCTGCATGGCACCAGATCTGCTGATCACATGTGCAATGCTTTACAGACCAAAGAAAAATAAAATAAATGCACATATTATTTACATGCAAAAAAATGTGCATTGATTTATTTTTTGCTGAACTTATCCTTTAAAACCTAGGCTTAGCATACAGAAAGATAAGGATTAGGTATTATATGAACTTTATCCCCTTGGGCAAAGCAACACAATGATAAAAATGGTGGTGAGACTTAAATATCTATAAATATTAACTATATATGTATATAAATCTCTGCAAATATCTGTGGCGTTGGCATACATCAGTAACCTTAAACCTCTTATGTTGTAAAGATAAGCACAGGATCACTCTTCAAGGAGAAAGTTCAGTCAGCAGCTGTTACTTCTAGCGCTTACAGCACATTGCAGTGCACACAATGGGGGCGATTTACTAAGATGAATGCGCTGCGTTGGTTCATATCTTATTTGGTGCACCGGAAAAGTCATTAACCGAACGCACGAAACAGCGCATTTTTAAGCGCAAAGCGATAATAAATATGTAAACTGCAACTGTCGCTAGGGTAACCACGGTTTTCCCATTGATAATAGCTTCTAATATATCACTTCTAATATATCTCTGAAATGTGTTTTTTTCTATTTTTACCCAAATCTTTCAATACATTACAAAGAACAGAGAAGTGTTTCTAAACCCAATAAATATTTTTTTTCAGATCTTGATCTTTAAAGGTGACCATACACTGCAATCAGTTACTGTAGATCTTAAATAAAATTAGATTTAGTGCAAGAGCCTGATTGATTTCCTCTAATTTGAATTAATTGTTCAAGTGGGTCTTCCTATGACCTATTTTGCCGAAATATCGAGTTGTACAGAGATTGGCCAATCAGATTGCATAGTACATGACCATCTTAACCACTTAAGGACCGAGCCTCTTTTTGAGATTTGTTGTTTACAAGTTAAAAACAGTTTATTTTTGCTAGAAAATTACTTAAAACCCCCAAACATTATACATTTTTTTCTAACACCCTAGAGAATAAAATGGAGATTGTTGCAATACTTTTGTCACACCGTACTTGCGCAGCGGTCTTACAAAGCACCCATTTTTTGAAAAAAATGCACTTTGACTTAAAAAATAAGACAACAGTAAAGTTAGGCCAATTGTTTTTTATACTGTGAAAGATAATGTTACGCTGAGTAAATTGATACCCAACATGTCGCCCGTGGAATGGCGACAAACTTTTACCCTTAAAAATCTCCATAGGAGACGTTTAAAAAAATACAGGTTGCATGTTTTGAGTTACAGAGAAGGTCTAGGGCTAGAATTATTGCTCTTGCTCTACCGATCGCAGCGATACCTCACATGTGTGGTTTGAACACTGTTTTCCTATGCGGGCGCTACTCACGTATGCGTTAACTTCTGCACGCGAGCTCGGCGGGACGTGTCGCGTTTAAAATTTTTTATTTTCTTCTTATGTATTTTACCTTTTATTTTTACACTGTTCTTTTTAAAAAAAAATGTGTCACTTTTATTCCTATTACAAGCAATGTAAACATCCCTTGTAATTGATAAAAAGCACGACAGGACCTCTTAAATATGAGATCCGGGATCAAAAAGACCTCACATCTCATATTTACACTAAGATGCAAAAAAAACTCGTCTCCATGCCACAGAGCAGAAAGGATCCGATCTCCTCCGTTGCTGCCAATGGCTCCGGTAAGCGTCAGAGGGCCCCTCTCCCGCTGCCGATAAAAGTGATCTCGCGGCGAATCCACCGCAGAGGCCACTATTATCGGAAACCGGACCGCCGGTCGATCAAGAGGATACCGGGGTTATGATAGCTAGCTGCTGCCATAACAATGATATCCCTCTTCAAAGTAAGGACGTATATCGGCGTGCGGTGGTCCGGAAGTGGTTAAGTGCCAAATTTGGAATATAGATGTGCCATGACCCACTTGTATTTTCATAACGATGTTTCTTGGGCATTATACAAGGCACACGAGAACACACCTTTTTTCAAGACATGCTAGAGCAGTGATGGCGAACCTTGGCACCCCAGATGTTTTGGAACTACATTTCCCATGATGCTCAACTACACTGCAGAGTGCATGAGCATCATGGGAAATGTAGTTCCAAAACATCTGGGGTGCCAAGGTTCGCCATCACTGTGCTAGAGTGATCAGGAATCTTCAAACTACGGCTCTCCAACTGTTGCGGAACTACACATCCCATGAGGCATTGTAAAACTCTGACATTCACAGACATGACTAGGTTCCTGAACAACTGGAGGGCCGTAGTTTGAAGACCCCTGTGCTAGACCATTATTATGTATCCAGAATTGGGAGTGTGGCATCTACTAACTTCTCTCTGTTGGTGGACACAAGAATCTACATCTATAGATATATATTTGGGCAGCACAGTGGTGTAGTGGTTAGCACTTTCACCTAGCAGCAAAAAGGGTCGCTGGTTCGAATCCCACCTGCCACCATCTGCCTGGAGTTTGCATGTTCTCCCTGTGCCCGCATGGGTTTCCTCCAGTTTCCTCCCACACTCTAAAAACATGCTGGTAGGTAAATCGGATCCTGTCTAAATTGGCCCTATTCTGTATGAATGTGTGTTAGGGACCCAATTATCATAAATTAGTTGAATGTAAAAAACAACTAATATGTGAAAGTGATGGTGAAAAGAACTCACTTACCAAATACCATAAAAAAATTGTACGAATAATATGTGATAAACCACATAAATAATATTATGAAACATATATAGAAGTGAATGAAAAAGGAAAATATTTTACAAGTCACTAGTAAAAGAAAAACATTATAAGCATAGTCCCAAATCCAAAAAACGGTGCAAAAAAAAAAAAAAAAAAAATCAATAAGAATCCATAAAAAATGGATTCACAGGCTCCCTAGGGTGTCATCACGTTTTCTTTTAGGAGATTGGTGGGAAACAAACTGCAAGCGGTAGGAAGCCTGTGGAGACACCGCGATCTCCATCTTTGATCTACATCTGTTACCACGCTTATATAGGATGAAATATCTTGTAAGTGCAATTCATTTGGCTTATTAAATTACCTTTTATGAACTACTACACTATGGGAGCATTTCTTTGCTTTTGTTTTGTTTTGTTTTTTTGAGTACCACGATCATAGCCTCAACTGCAGACGTCGGTATAGGTTCTTGGGTGACCTGAATTTCCCTGTGCCTGGTGAGACTACCTTATGATGGTCATCTGTAGTCGGTAAGGAGCATTAATACTCACTTGGAACCCCTGTGTCCGGAGAGACGTGTGATGTATTATGCAATTTACTCACGAGCTGCCACCGGCGTTCTTTTTGGTAGAACGTTTGCGTAAGACCACCTGCCAATCCTCTTGCAGTGGACATGGTAGTGGGACAGACGTATCTTGTAGGGCTTGGTCGGGTAGTATTCCCCATTGGTGTAGAGCAGCAATGCCTTCCTCTAGAGTAGAAATTAAGATCGTGGCTCCGTTGTGGGTTACAGAAAGTTTAGCTGGGTATTTCCACTTGTGGAGTATCTTGTGGTTCCTTAATGCCTTTGTTATTGTCGCCAGGTTGTGGGGTTGCTGGAGAGTGTGTCTGGATAGGTCTTGGAGCAGTTGTAGCTCCGCATACTGTGGATGTTTGTACGTGATGCCATTAAAATTTGTTCCTTGACATGGTAGTAGTTTACCCTAAGAAGCACGTCCCTAGGAGTGTTTTCTGGAAGGAAGGAAGGTTCGGGAACGCGGTGAAATTGATACACTATGAGATCCTGTGCTGACAGGGCAGGTAGCAATGTGGAGAATAGTGCCTGGGTGTATGGTAGCAACTGGGTGGCAGGTATGGTTTCAGGGATCCCCCTTATTTTTATGTTGTTCCTTCTGGATCTATCTTCCAAATCTTCCACTTTGCTCTTCAGCCAGGCTATTTCCTCACTTTGGTTGCTATGGGCATCTACTAATGTGTTAAAGGATGATGTGTATTTACTAATTTTCTTTTCTATGTAATCTCCCTGCCACCTATGGCTTGCACTTCTCTCTGGCAGTGATTTATCCCAGCTGTCATGTCAGCGTGCAGGGAAGCCTTCAGGGACATCAGCATTTCCTTTAGTACAGTGTCGAACACCGGCCTGTCTGAGGTGGGGAAGGTTGCTATGGGGTTGTGCAGGTTATACAGTGTGGCTTTCTCTGTGTCTGTAGGCCCGCTTACCTCCATATCTGGGTCTATCAGCAGCCTGTCCAGTGAGGTAACCCTCAGTTTCTGCTTGGCAGGGCTTCTTGTGGAGGGACTAGAAGTCCCAGAAGAGGATCCACTGTTTGATATGTTTACGAGGGGCTGCTTATGAGATCCCGAGTGGCCGTTAGCTGGCATCATGGCCTGGTGTTCCGGAGCCTTTACTCGCACGCCATTATGTTGTGGCCCGCGCACTGTGAAGCTCTTCATCTTTTGTGGCTTCTGCGGGTTCTTGTATTTGTATATTGTAATTACCAAGTATACGTTTTTATGCCGCTGGTTGTATTAATTAGATATTGCGGGTTCTTTCGTTGCCTCGGCATACCCTGCGGATGCAGCAGGGTTTGGAGGGTCGGTGGTGGCTGTTTTGGATGTGGATGGTGCCGGTGGGCTCAGATATATTACGATTCTCTCCGGTGGCCAAGCGGTGCTCCCAGCTCAGGCATCCATCTTGGAGCTCGGTCTCCACTCCCCCTTGTGTCTTTGCAAAGTTAAACTAAATGAAATCCTTTCTTATTTCCTTGGGGATAGAGTGCAGAGGGATTAGAAGTCTTGTCAGTTTTTGGAGATGTCTGCACTCTAGCATTTTGCTCTGTACACCCCAAATTATTATGTATCTTGGACTTTATTTCCTAAAGGCAAATCCACTTTGCACTACAGGTGCACTTGGAAGTGCAGTTGCTAGAGATCCGAGGGGGACATGCAAGAAGAAAAAAAAAAAAATATATATATATATATATATATATATATATATATATATATATATATATATATATATATATATATATATATATATATATATAATGTATCTTTGTTTCTACATGATTGGATGATAAAATCAACAGTGCTTCCCCTCAGATTTACAGCGAGTACACTGGTATTGCAGAGTGGATTTGCCTTTAATAAACCCCAAAATACCCAATAATGTGGGGTGTACACAACAAAGTGTTAGAGTGCAATTTGCTTAATGGGGACACTAGTTAGATTGACCTGTGTGTCCCCAAGGAAAGACATTGGTAGGGTTTTACCCTCACTTCCTGTTTGGTTATGTGACAGGAAATGAAGCCATTTTTAAGAAAAGGGACACAAAGCCCAACCTAAAAAAGACAAGCAGAGGTTCTAACACTCACTTGGTTTCCCTCAAATCCCACAATTATAATAGGATTATCCGGAGCTCGATTTTTAGCTCAGTGCTCTAAATCAGTGGTTCTCAACCCTGTCCTCAAGTATCCCCAACAGGCCATGAGTGCAGGTTTTCCTTCATCTTGCACAGGCTATTTAAATCACAATCAATGGCTTGGTATTTTGGACAGCTATTTTAGCTAAGATAAATTTCCAAAACATGTCCTGTCAGGGGTACTTGAGGACTGAGGCTGAGAACCACTGCGCTAAAATGGGAAATTGAATAATTACCGCTCTGTAATTTTCCTTTCCTGGTGCCTATCCATGGCAGCATACACACAATCCATGCATATGCTATCATGAAGGCACCAGGAAAGTAGCTTGTAGACAAATCACACCTTTTTTTGTTTTGCCATGCCAATTAGCCTAGTTAAGCTGCAGCTGGGAAAACAGGACTTGGAAAAGAGCAAAGAAAGCAAAAAAACACATGTATGTTAATTTGAGACACTAACAGACTATGGTTTTGAGGGCTGACCATTTTGCAAAGGAAATTAACAGGAGTGCACCCACAAAACGGACATCTATTAAGGATTTAAACAGTCACATCTTGAGGAAATTTTGCAAAATAATGCAGCACAGACAATTAAATCAAAGTGAAACAACCTACAAACGACACACATTGAAAATATCAAAAATATTTCAGGGGGAAAATACCCCCCCCCCAAAAAAAAAAATACAATAGACCAAAGTAAAAAAAAAAAAAACTTGCTCTAAAACACATCTGTTTTGCAAAGACATAACAAACAAAATACAAAGAGAAAATACATGTGTTACAAACTCAAGTGCTGTTTACACACAAAAAGAAGAAAAAAAAGCAAGTCCCTGAGCACGCCCAGAACAACCAAAATGCAGCTAGCACAAAATAAGCCAAAATTGTCCAAAATTAAGCACATCATCCAGCATGCTACAAAATTACAGATGGGACAAACACCCCCGGTCCAGGGGGACAAACAAACAAAGAGCCTAACATGGGCAAAAGTTATACAACAAATACCATTGCAGTCTATGGGAATTGACTTGTGAATTTTGCTAGTCCCCACTTGGCTGGCTCATCTTCTAGTTATTGGCCCTAAAATGGGTACGGGGGACCAGGTCCCACCCTGAGGGACATATATCAATGTCACCAATTTGGACAACCCCAAAAACAAGGAGAAGTGCCTTTAAAAATGCAAAAATTGCTAAAAAGCTAGTAACTTGGGGGGGGGGGGGTTTACTCTGCATGTAAAGTGGTGCATCTGTAGCATGTATCCAAAATGCTGCTTTAAAGATGTACAGCTTTAGAGAAAAGTTACAAATCTACATTGCAGCTGCAAGATTTTAACACCCAAAAAAAATAGCCTGCCCCCCCAAAAACATACAAGCCCATTTGGGTCTGTTAAGGCTTAAAATGAGAACCCCCCACGTGCAAAATCTAACCCCAAACGAAAAAAATATTGTGCCCCTCCCAAACACTAACAAACCCCTAACCAAACACACAGCAAGCCAGCCCATGAAAGGGGGGTGGATGCTTGGGGGTAGGAGGGGCTCAGGCACCCCAAAAGTCAACCACCTTGTTCCCAAATTCAGGGGGACAAGGGCCTCTTCCACACAACCCTAGGCTGGGGTTGTGGGGGGGTGCAGACAGGGGGCTTCACGGAATGTGGAAAGCCTCTTTAAACTAGTGGGTACAAGGTGGTTTGTGGTTAGTATTGGGCTGAGCCCAACATGCCCCAAAGGCAGCCAGCTATGTTGAGTGGATGTGGCCTTGTATGGTTCATTAGGGGGTTAGGCGATCGCTCTTCTCGCCCCTTTCCCAGCTGGCCCTGTTGTATGCTCTGAAAAAGGATGTGGTTTGGATTGGTGAAGGCAGCTCACAGCCTTTGGAGAATGGAGTGGAGTGTGGAGTTCCCCTTTAAAGGCAAAAGTTAGCCCAAAGAAATCATATGTATTAGAGGGGGGAGGTTAAATGCCCTTTTAGATGGAAAAAAGAGGAGGGAAAGTCTTTTTAAATAATTTTAACAAGGTGCATGTCACATGTTAGCAACGCAACACGCTAAAATGACCTGTGTGCAAATCTCCTTAAAAAAATACATAAAGGTGAACCAGCGTAAAAGTTAAAATGCCAAGTTTACAGGTGTGCCCGTTTAACCCACGCAATTGCATTTACGTTGCTTGACATTTACTAAGATTGTGGCCGCGCAGTGAACAAACGCATTTAAACGAGCGCAAGAGCCACTTGCGCATGCGCAGTGCTTACATTTATCTCACGCAGTTCTAAACGTACTTGTGGGCACAGCAGGCCTGCTCTGAAGAAGTTACTTTCTCGTTCTATTTTGGGCATATTTGTTACTTGGGCGGTTGTTACTAAACTTCCTCACATCACCCCGTAATATTGGCACCTCCATCTTCTGTTAATATTGAATTGGAGATGCCGTGCGCCATGTCCATAGTGGCGCTCAGATTTCATCCTCCTGTGCGCCGAGATCACTGTAGTGAATGGGGGATTCGCGCTCTGTTCTGGGCGCAACATTACGTAATTATGGTTTGCGCCTCGCTGTGCGCCTCTACTGATGGCGCACGGCTTTCGTAAATCAGCCTGTGAGTGCTATTGCTTTATTTGAAGGTTTATATAAACTCTGGGTAGGTCTACCATGGTGGATGATATATGTGGATGTATCGGGGATTGGAGGTATAACCACTTTCTTGTGGATACTGTGTACTGGAAACCATTAATGGTGGTCACACATGCTTTGATTTTATTGTCCAATTAATGTGCAATGCAATCAAAACATTAAAATTGGCAAACAATCAAATTATATATATATATATATATATATATGGGACCCACAGATACAATGGGTAGAACTTTCCTGCTGACCCATTTAGACTGGCTTTGATTAGCCAGGGTACAATTTTTTTTGATTGCATTGCATCGATCAACAGAACTGAGATGCCATAGATTTGATCGGATTTCAACTGGTCGGATTATGAGATTGCATGAAAACAGAGAATCAATAACTTCTGATTGTATCTTCCAACCATTAATTAAAATCTACTTTCCTGTGTGTGTTGCATCGATTGAATGGATAGAGAGATATATATATATATATATATATTTGGGGGTTCTAAGAAGTAGTTTAGCAAAAAAATGCTGATTTTTACATGTAGGAGAGGAAGGTCAGAATTGGCCTGGACTGGAACTGGTTAATGAGGCAGCACTGGAAATTGAACCTCAACAGGGAATCTAAAGCCTCGTACAATTGTATACATGGTTTCGATTGTTGGAAGGGGATTGTCTGTTGACAGACTGTTGTCCTAAAATCTTAGTTCGTACGCTCCTTTTGACAATTGCTGTCCAACGTTCCACCAACAAATGTTGGATGACAGGCTAGTAAATTTTCGTCGGACAACTGTTTGACGTCTGATTTTCGTATGGTCAGTACACAAATCCGTCACTCAAAAGTCGAATGTACAAACACGCATGCTCGGAATCAATGCTCAAACACAAAATTAGCAGAAGGGGCCTAAAGGGTGGTGCTCAAGAGCTGAAATTTCTCGTAGTACGTCACTATGTTCGTGTTTGTGGCACAATTTGTGTAACGTTAGTATGCAAGACAAGATCCTGACACGCACCCTTTTGATGAAAATCAGATGCTCAGCTGGCCAACAATCATACCGTGTGTACGAGGCCTTAGACTGCATTCACACAGGGCTGTCCGATCGTGTCTGCCAGTCAGTTTTTCAGGCTAACCGGATTGGTCCATCCATAGCTCTCTATGGACTGGCATCCGATCCGATCCGATCCGATCCGATCCTGTCTGCCAAAAACAGATGCACGGGGATCCGTTCCCCATCCATCCGGTGGATTGGATCGGATGACAGTCAGATGGAAATGGACAGGTCATAGAGAAGAGTGGGGCTGTGTTCATGTCTGCTCTGCTATTCACGGACCTGTCATCCGCCTGCTCAGCGGGGATCAGCAGGGAGAGAGAACACGCTTGTGAAACCAGGCAAAATACACACCTCCCAACATTTTGAGATGGGAATGAGGGACACCTACTAGCAAATGTATGTAGGTATAGGACACGCCCCCTGCCACACCCCCTTAAAAGGAGAATTAACCAAAAAAAAGGACAATTGAATCCACAAGGGACTTTAACTCTACTATTCCATTATATTGGCTTTTAAAGTTTACAAATGCAGCAATTTATAATTTGGATGAAAGGTTTAGCGCTGGGAAACACTTTTTGAAAGATAAAAAGTACATTTTATATACAACTCTATAGATCAGACCAAAATGAGGGACAAATGAGGAGGAATGAGGGTACAAATTGAGGGACATTGCTCCAAATCAGGGACAGTCCCTCAAAATCAGGGACAGTTGGGAGCTATGAAAATGTGTTCCACATGCTGGGGGCTTGCTGATAATGAGTAATTGTACATTTAATCTGTACAAAAATGACTGAAGGCTATTAATTTCCAGGCAGACAAGGGGGGGAAACAACACTGATTCATAAACATCTTCAAAAAGATGTCAGCTAATGTAACATTCGTTACTCATTTGATACCTGCTAGTTCTTTCATATAGTTTCAATCTGTGTTTGTTGAAATTGAATTGGTTTGTTACTTAGTAATTAGTTGTTACCTAAGCAATAGTCAAAGCTGTTACAATGTAACAGAAACACGTGTGAATTTTTTTCTGTCTACAATAAATATTTGAACATGCTGCAACTCTCTGGATTTTTGTTCTGTATGTTGTGGTCTTTGGTTGTCGGCACCCAGGTGAGGGAGGATAGATAGATGCAGGTGTGCAAATGTCATGCAACATACTGCATTGTCACTTTCAACTTTTTATTCCATAGGTCCTCTGCTTTCAGAAAGAATACTGCTTGAGGGTTTTTAGTATATTTAGGAATATTAATAAAATGTCTTCATCTATAATCTTTTGTTTTCCAGAATTCTTCCCGCTTGAGTCTCATGCTAGCACATGAGCCAAAGGAAAAAAAAACACAGATGATATCGTTCCAAGTTTCGTTTTACAAGAAATCAGTGTGCAGGGAGGAATCAGTAAGCAAAACTAGAACATGCTGGTCAAGTATTCAACTAATAGATGAGAGCAATTATTTTAAAGCTGACCCCAGGAAACCTGAAAATTCCTCTATTATTGGGGGTTTGCCCCTGCTGCGTGGGTTAATTGCTCATTTAGGTCTAGGGGGCATAGAAAAGTAGGTTTACCTTCCTGATCCCCAGCGCTGGTAGACGAGTACCTGCAGTGTCTTCTCCCCCCATGCTCCATTGATCTAAGGTTCTGACGTCATCAAGACCTATGCAATGTCTACAGCCCTGCACTGAACATGAGGATGGGGGACAGTCCCCCGCCTGGTCATTGGGGAGGGCCGTCTTACAGTTGAGGAAAGGATCAGTTAGGTAAAATGTTTTTAGGGCTCATTTACACCGGAGTTGTTATGTCACTTCCTCACTGCCTGCCCTAAAAACCCGCACCACTGCACCGCAACCAAGAGCATTGCACGGCCCCATTTAGCTAAATGTTGGACTGGTGGTACTGTCGACCAAATGCAACAAGGGGGGGGGGGGGTCATTTTTCATGCTGGAATGCAAATCATCGCAACCATGGCATGTGTACACCCCGTCTTCTGCCTTTCCAGCTTGAATGGGAGTGGTGGGGTTGGGAGGTGGTAAAAACATGGCGCAACCATGTTTTTTTTACTGTTCGCCATCTGCAAGTGTAACCTAAGCCTTACACGACCCTAGATTAACTACCGCTCGCCCGCTGTATAGTACAATAATGGCAGGCGGGACCCCCTCTCGTTCCAGTCTCAGCACGCATCACAGCGCGGAGATCGCAGTCGCTCCGTGTTCCTGGGACACGGTGCAACCTTGGTCTCGGTCAAGAGCCGATGACATGGCTCGTTTACCCATGTGATTGGCTGTATCCAATCACAGCCGGTCACATGTAAATATGGAAGGGCCGTTTATTGTCTCTCCTCGCCTCACACTGACAGAGAGCGGATCAGCGGCACCTCCTCGCAGGGGAGACTGTACAGATAATCAGGGCACTAATCATCAATCCAGTGCCAGCAGTGACCACAGGTGACACCAATCAGTGCCCATCAGTGACACCAATCAGTGCCCAGTGACACCAATCAGTGCCCATTAGTAACACCAATTAGTGCCCATCAGTGGCGTCTATCAATGCTCATCAGTGCCACCTAATCGGTGCCCTTCAGTGCTATCTTATCAGTGCCGCCTATCAGTGCTCATCAGTGCTGCATATTAGTGCCATCTCATCAGTGACCATCAGTGCCGCCTCTTCAGTGCACATCAGTGAAGGAGAAAAATTACTTATTTACAAAATTTTCTGACAGAAACTAACACAAACTTTGCCTGGGCAGGAAGTGAAAAGTGTGAAAGTGTGGCCTGGGGTGAAAGTGTCCGGTATTGAAGCGGTTAAAGCATAAGTTCACCTTTGGGAACATGTAACATGTTCCAGGCATTTTTAGGGTCCAACATGTAACATGTTCCCAATGTTGCAGCCTCTGCCCGATTCTCCCCCCCCCCGCCCCCCGTCCCTGTGACAGTAGTATGAGGACAAGTTTCCCTTACTAGCTGTCACTTTTCAGTGTGGCTGTGCGGGGCTCCGCCCACACGGCTGCGTCATTCATTCTCAGAGCTCTGTGTGTGAATGAACTACAAGCCCCAACATCCTTAGCGGCTGTCGGCTTGTAGTTCTCAATGAACTACCATGGCACTGTGGAGCACCGTGATGGTTCATTGGTACTTCCTGTCTGTGTATCTGCCTGCCAGTACAGGATGTATGGTCACACAGAAAGATCTGCAGGAGACCTGCATGGCACCAGATCTGCTGATCACATGTGCAATGCTTTACAGACCAAAGAAAAATAAAAATAAAAATAAAATAAATGCACATATTATTTACATGCAAAAAAATGTGCATCGATTTATTTTTTGCTGAACTTATCCTTTAAAACCTAGGCTTAGCATACAGAAATATGAGGATAAGGTATTATATGAACTTTATCCCCTCGGGTAAAGCAACACAGTGATAAAGAAGGTGGTGAGACTTAAAGATCTATAAATATTAACTATATATGTATATAAATCTCTGCGATTATCTGTGGCGTTGGCATACATCAGTAGCCTTAAACCTCTTATGTTGTAAAGATAAACACAGCATCACTCTTCAAGGAGAAAGTTCAGTCAGCAGCTGTTACTTATAGTGCTTACAGCACATTGCAGTGCACACAATGGGGGTGATTTACTAAGATGAATGCGCTGCCTGGTTCATATCTTATTTGGTGCACCGGAAAAGTCATTAACCGAACGCACGAAACAGCGCATTTTTAAGCGCAAAGCGATAATAAATATGTAAACTGCAACTGTCGCTAGGGTAACCATGGTTTTCCCATTGATAATAGCTTCTAATATATCACTTCTAATATATCTCTGAAATGTGTTTTTCTTCTATTTTTACACAAATCTTTCAATACATTACAAAGAACAGAGAAGTGTTTCTAAACCCAATAAATATTTTTTTTTCAGATCTTGATCTTTAAAGGTGACCATACACTGCAATCAGTTACTGTAGATCTTAAATAAATTAGATTTAGTGCAAGAGCCTGATTGATTTCCTCTAATTTGAATTAATTGTTCAAGTGGGTCTTCCTATGACCTATTTTGCCGAAATATCGAGTTGTACAGAGATTGGCCAATCAGATTGCATAGTGCATGACCATCTTAACCACTTAAGGACCGAGCCTCTTTTTGAGATTTGTTGTTTACAAGTTAAAAACAGTTTATTTTTGCTAGAAAATTACTTAAAACCCCCAAACATTATCCATTTTTTTCTAACACCCTAGAGAATAAAATGGAGATTGTTGCAATACTTTTGTCACACCGTACTTGCGCAGCGGTCTTACAAAGCACCCATTTTTTGGAAAAAATGCACTTTGACTTAAACAATAAGACAACAGTAAAGTTAGGCCAATTGTTTTTTATACTGTGAAAGATAATGTTACGCTGAGTAAATTGATACCCAACATGTCGCCCATGGAATGGCGACAAACTTTTACCCTTAAAAATCTCCATAGGAGGCATTTAAAAAAATACAGGTTGCATGTTTTGAGTTACAGAGGAGGTCTAGGGCTAAAATTATTGCTCTTGCTCTACCGATCATGGCGATACCTCACATGTGTGGTTTGAACACTGTTTTCATATGAGGGCGCTACTCACGTATGCGTTAACTTCTGCACGCGAGCTCGGCGGGACGTGTCGCGTTTAAAATTTTTTATTTTCTTTTTATTTATTTTACCTTTTATTTTTACACTGTTCTTTTAAAAAAAAAAAAAAGTGTCACTTTTATTCCTATTACAAGCAATGTAAACATCCCTTGTAATTGAAAAAAAACACGACAGGACCTCTTAAATATGAGATCCGGGATCAAAAAGACCTCACATCTCATATTTACACTAAGATGCAAAAAAAAAAAAACTCGTCTCCATGCCACAGAGCAGAAAGGATCCGATCTCCTCCGTTGCCGCCAATGGCTCCGGTAAGCGGCAGAGGGCCCCTCTCCCGCTGCCGATAAAAGTGATCTCGCGGCGAATCCACCACAGAGGCCACTATTATCGGAAACCGGACCGCCGGTCGATCAAGAGGATACCGGGGTTATGATAGCTAGCTGCTGCCATAACAATGATATCCCTCTTCAAAGTAAGGACGTATATCGGCGTGCGGTGGTCCGGAAGTGGTTAAGTGCCAAATTTGGAATATAGATGTGCCATGACCCACTTGTATTTTCATAACGATGTTTCTTGGGCATTATACAAGGCACACGAGAACACACCTTTTTTCAAGACATGCTAGAGCAGTGATGGCGAACCTTGGCACCCCAGATGTTTTGGAACTACATTTCCCATGATGCTCAACTACACTGCAGAGTGCATGAGCATCATGGGAAATGTAGTTCCAAAACATCTGGGGTGCCAAGGTTCGCCATCACTGTGCTAGAGTGATCAGGAATCTTCAAACTACGGCTCTCCAACTGTTGCGGAACTACACATCCCATGAGGCATTGTAAAACTCTGACATTCACAGACATGACTAGGTTCCTGAACAACTGGAGGGCCGTAGTTTGAAGACCCCTGTGCTAGACCATTATTATGTATCCAGAATTGGGAGTGTGGCATCTACTAACTTCTCTCTGTTGGTGGACACAAGAATCTACATCTATAGATATATATTTGGGCAGCACAGTGGTGTAGTGGTTAGCACTTTCACCTAGCAGCAAAAAGGGTCGCTGGTTCGAATCCCACCTGCCACCATCTGCCTGGAGTTTGCATGTTCTCCCTGTGCCCGCATGGGTTTCCTCCAGTTTCCTCCCACACTCTAAAAACATGCTGGTAGGTAAATCGGATCCTGTCTAAATTGGCCCTATTCTGTATGAATGTGTGTTAGGGACCCAATTATCATAAATTAGTTGAATGTAAAAAACAACTAATATGTGAAAGTGATGGTGAAAAGAACTCACTTACCAAATACCATAAAAAAAATTGTACGAATAATATGTGATAAACCACATAAATAATATTATGAAACATATATAGAAGTGAATGAAAAAGGAAAATATTTTACAAGTCACTAGTAAAAGAAAAACATTATAAGCATAGTCCCAAATCCAAAAAACGGTGCAAAAAAAAAAAAAAAATCAATAAGAATCCATAAAAAATGGATTCACAGGCTCCCTAGGGTGTCATCACGTTTTCTTTTAGGAGATTGATGGGAAACAAACTGCAAGCGGTAGGAAGCCTGTGGAGACACCGCGATCTCCATCTTTGATCTACATCTGTTACCACGCTTATATAGGATGAAATATCTTGTAAGTGCAGTTCATTTGGCTTATTAAATTACCTTTTATGAACTACTACACTATGGGAGCATTTCTTTGCTTTTGTTTTGTTTTTTTGAGTACCACGATCATAGCCTCAACTGCAGACGTCGGTATAGGTTCTTGGGTGACCTGAATTTCCCTGTGCCTGGTGAGACTACCTTATGATGGTCATCTGTAGTCGGTAAGGAGCATTAATACTCACTTGGAACCCCTGTGTCCGGAGAGACGTGTGATGTATTATGCAATTTACTCACGAGCTGCCACCGGCGTTCTTTTTGGTAGAACGTTTGCGTAAGACCACCTGCCAATCCTCTTGCAGTGGACATGGTAGTAGGACAGACGTATCTTGTAGGGCTTGGTCGGGTAGTATTCCCCATTGGTGTAGAGCAGCAATGCCTTCCTCTAGAGTAGAAATTAAGATCGTGGCTCCGTTGTGGGTTACAGAAAGTTTAGCTGGGTATTTCCACTTGTGGAGTATCTTGTGGTTCCTTAATGCCTTTGTTATTGTCGCCAGGTTGTGGGGTTGCTGGAGAGTGTGTCTGGATAGGTCTTGGAGCAGTTGTAGCTCCGCATACTGTGGATGTTTGTACGTGATGCCATTAAAATTTGTTCCTTGACATGGTAGTAGTTTACCCTAAGAAGCACGTCCCTAGGAGTGTTTTCTGGAAGGAAGGAAGGTTCGGGAACGCGGTGAAATTGATACACTATGAGATCCTGTGCTGACAGGGCAGGTAGCAATGTGGAGAATAGTGCCTGGGTGTATGGTAGCAACTGGGTGGCAGGTATGGTTTCAGGGATCCCCCTTATTTTTATGTTGTTCCTTCTGGATCTATCTTCCAAATCTTCCACTTTGCTCTTCAGCCAGGCTATTTCCTCACTTTGGTTGCTATGGGCATCTACTAATGTGTTAAAGGATGATGTGTATTCACTAATTTTCTTTTCTATGTAATCTCCCTGCCACCTATGGCTTGCACTTCTCTCTGGCAGTGATTTATCCCAGCTGTCATGTCAGCGTGCAGGGAAGCCTTCGGGGACATCAGCATTTCCTTTAGTACAGTGTCGAACACCGGCCTGTCTGAGGTGGGGAAGGTTGCTATGGGGTTGTGCAGGTTATACAGTGTGGCTTTCTCTGTGTCTGTAGGCCCGCTTACCTCCATATCTGGGTCTATCAGCAGCCTGTCCAGTGAGGTAACCCTCAGTTTCTGCTTGGCAGGGCTTCTTGTGGAGGGACTAGAAGTCCCAGAAGAGGATCCACTGTTTGATATGTTTACGAGGGGCTGCTTATGAGATCCCGAGTGGCCGTTAGCTGGCATCGTGGCCTGGTGTTCCGGAGCCTTTACTCGCACGCCATTATGTTGTGGCCCGCGCACTGTGAAGCTCTTCATCTTTTGTGGCTTCTGCGGGTTCTTGTATTTGTATATTGTAATTACCAAGTATACGTTTTTATGCCGCTGGTTGTATTAATTAGATATTGCGGGTTCTTTCGTTGCCTCGGCATACCCTGCGGATGCAGCAGGGTTTGGAGGGTCGGTGGTGGCTGTTTTGGATGTGGATGGTGCCGGTGGGCTCAGATATATTACGATTCTCTCCGGTGGCCAAGCGGTGCTCCCAGCTCAGGCATCCATCTTGGAGCTCGGTCTCCACTCCCCCTTGTGTCTTTGCAAAGTTAAACTAAATGAAATCCTTTCTTATTTCCTTGGGGATAGAGTGCAGAGGGATTAGAAGTCTTGTCAGTTTTTGGAGATGTCTGCACTCTAGCATTTTGCTCTGTACACCCCAAATTATTATGTATCTTGGACTTTATTTCCTAAAGGCAAATCCACTTTGCACTACAGGTGCACTTGGAAGTGCAGTTGCTAGAGATCCGAGGGGGACATGCAAGAAGAAAAAAAAAAAAAAAATATATATATATATATATATATATATATATATATATATATATATATATATATATATATATATATATATATATATATATATATAATGTATCTTTGTTTCTACATGATTGGATGATAAAATCAACAGTGCTTCCCCTCAGATTTACAGCGAGTACACTGGTATTGCAGAGTGGATTTGCCTTTAATAAACCCCAAAATACCCAATAATGTGGGGTGTACACAACAAAGTGTTAGAGTGCAATTTGCTTAATGGGGACACTAGTTAGATTGACCTGTGTGTCCCCAAGGAAAGACATTGGTAGGGTTTTACCCTCACTTCCTGTTTGGTTATGTGACAGGAAATGAAGCCATTTTTAAGAAAAGGGACACAAAGCCCAACCTAAAAAAGACAAGCAGAGGTTCTAACACTCACTTGGTTTCCCTCAAATCCCACAATTATAATAGGATTATCCGGAGCTCGATTTTTAGCTCAGTGCTCTAAATCAGTGGTTCTCAACCCTGTCCTCAAGTATCCCCAACAGGCCATGAGTGCAGGTTTTCCTTCATCTTGCACAGGCTATTTAAATCACAATCAATGGCTTGGTATTTTGGACAGCTATTTTAGCTAAGATAAATTTCCAAAACATGTCCTGTCAGGGGTACTTGAGGACTGAGGCTGAGAACCACTGCGCTAAAATGGGAAATTGAATAATTACCGCTCTGTAATTTTCCTTTCCTGGTGCCTATCCATGGCAGCATACACACAATCCATGCATATGCTATCATGAAGGCACCAGGAAAGTAGCTTGTAGACAAATCACACCTTTTTTTGTTTTGCCATGCCAATTAGCCTAGTTAAGCTGCAGCTGGGAAAACAGGACTTGGAAAAGAGCAAAGAAAGCAAAAAAACACATGTATGTTAATTTGAGACACTAACAGACTATGGTTTTGAGGGCTGACCATTTTGCAAAGGAAATTAACAGGAGTGCACCCACAAAACGGACATCTATTAAGGATTTAAACAGTCACATCTTGAGGAAATTTTGCAAAATAATGCAGCACAGACAATTAAATCAAAGTGAAACAACCTACAAACGACACACATTGAAAATATCAAAAATATTTCAGGGGGAAAATACCCCCCCCCCCCAAAAAAAATACAATAAACCAAAGTAAAAAAAAAAAAACTTGCTCTAAAACACATCTGTTTTGCAAAGACATAACAAACAAAATACAAAGAGAAAATACATGTGTTACAAACTCAAGTGCTGTTTACACACAAAAAGAAGAAAAAAAGCAAGTCCCTGAGCACGCCCAGAACAACCAAAATGCAGCTAGCACAAAATAAGCCAAAATTGTCCAAAATTAAGCACATCATCCAGCATGCTACAAAATTACAGATGGGACAAACACCCCCGGTCCAGGGGGACAAACAAACAAAGAGCCTAACATGGGCAAAAGTTATACAACAAATACCATAGCAGTCTATGGGAATTGACTTGTGAATTTTGCTAGTCCCCACTTGGCTGGCTCATCTTCTAGTTATTGGCCCTAAAATGGGTACGGGGGACCAGGTCCCACCCTGAGGGACATATATCAATGTCACCAATTTGGACAACCCCAAAAACAAGGAGAAGTGCCTTTAAACATGCAAAAATTGCTAAAAAGCTAGTAACTTGGGGGGGGGGGGGTTTACTCTGCATGTAAAGTGGTGCATCTGTAGCATGTATCCAAAATGCTGCTTTAAAGATGTACAGCTTTAGAGAAAAGTTACAAATCTACATTGCAGCTGCAAGATTTTAACACCCAAAAAAAATAGCCTGCCCCCCCAAAAACATACAAGCCCATTTGGGTCTGTTAAGGCTTAAAATGAGAACCCCCCACGTGCAAAATCTAACCCCAAACGAAAAAAATATTGTGCCCCTCCCAAACACTAACAAACCCCTAACCAAACACACAGCAAGCCAGCCCATGAAAGGGGGGTGGATGCTTGGGGGTAGGAGGGGCTCAGGCACCCCAAAAGTCAACCACCTTGTTCCCAAATTCAGGGGGACAAGGGCCTCTTCCACACAACCCTAGGCTGGGGTTGTGGGGGGGTGCAGACAGGGGGCTTCACGGAATGTGGAAAGCCTCTTTAAACTAGTGGGTACAAGGTGGTTTGTGGTTAGTATTGGGCTGAGCCCAACATGCCCCAAAGGCAGCCAGCTATGTTGAGTGGATGTGGCCTTGTATGGTTCATTAGGGGGTTAGGCGATCGCTCTTCTCGCCCCTTTCCCAGCTGGCCCTGTTGTATGCTCTGAAAAAGGATGTGGTTTGGATTGGTGAAGGCAGCTCACAGCCTTTGGAGAATGGAGTGGAGTGTGGAGTTCCCCTTTAAAGGCAAAAGTTAGCCCAAAGAAATCATATGTATTAGAGGGGGGAGGTTAAATGCCCTTTTAGATGGGAAAAAGAGGAGGGAAAGTCTTTTTAAATAATTTTAACAAGGTGCATGTCACATGTTAGCAACGCAACACGCTAAAATGACCTGTGTGCAAATCTCCTTAAAAAAATACATAAAGGTGAACCAGCGTAAAAGTTAAAATGCCAAGTTTACAGGTGCGCCCGTTTAACCCACGCAATTGCATTTACGTTGCTTGACATTTACTAAGATTGTGGCCGCGCAGTGAACAAACGCATTTAAACGAGCGCAAGAGCCACTTGCGCATGCGCAGTGCTTACATTGATCTCACGCAGTTCTAAACGTACTTGTGGGAACAGCAGGCCTGCTCTGAAGAAGTTACTTTCTCGTTCTATTTTGGGCATATTTGTTACTTGGGCGGTTGTTACTAAACTTCCTCACATCACCCCGTAATATTGGCACCTCCATCTTCTGTTAATATTGAATTGGAGATGCCGTGCGCCATGTCCATAGTGGCGCTCAGATTTCATCCTCCTGTGCGCCGAGATCACTGTAGTGAATGGGGGATTCGCGCTCTGTTCTGGGCGCAACATTACGTAAATATGGTTTGCGCCTCGCTGTGCGCCTCTACTGATGGCGCACGGCTTTCGTAAATCAGCCTGTGAGTGCTATTGCTTTATTTGAAGGTTTATATAAACTCTGGGTATGTCTACCATGGTGGATGATATATGTGGATGTATCGGGGATTGGAGGTATAACCACTTTCTTGTGGATACTGTGTACTGGAAACCATTAATGGTGGTCACACATGCTTTGATTTTATTGTCCAATTAATGTGCAATGCAATCAAAACATTAAAATTGGCAAACAATCAAATATATATATATATATATATATATATATATATATATATATATATATATATATATATATATATATATATATATATATATATATATATATATATGGGACCCACAGATACAATGGGTAGAACTTTCCTGCTGACCCATTTAGACTGGCTTTGATTAGCCAGGGTACAATTTTTTTTGATTGCATTGCATCGATCAACAGAACTGAGATGCCATAGATTTGATCGGATTTCAACTGGTCGGATTATGAGATTGCATGAAAACAGAGAATCAATAACTTCTGATTGTATCTTCCAACCATTAATTAAAATCTACTTTCCTGTGTGTGTTGCATCGATTGAATGGATAGAGATAGATATATATAGATATATATATATATATATATATATATATATATATATATATATATATATATATATATATATATATATATATATATATATATATATATATATATATATATATATATTTGGGGGTTCTAAGAAGTAGTTTAGCAAAAAAATGCTGATTTTTACATGTAGGAGAGGAAGGTCAGAATTGGCCTGGACTGGAACTGGTTAATGAGGCAGCACTGGAAATTGAACCTCAACAGGGAATCTAAAGCCTCGTACAATTGTACAATTGTATACATGGTTTCGATTGTTGGAAGGGGATTGTCTGTTGACAGACTGTTGTCCTAAAATCTTAGTTAGTACGCTCCTTTTGACAATTGCTGTCAAACGTTCCACCAACAAATGTTGGATGACAGGCTAGTAAATTTTCGTCGGACAACTGTTTGACGTCTGATTTTCGTATGGTCAGTACACAAATCCGTCACTCAAAAGTCGAACGTACAAACACGCATGCTCGGAATCAATGCTCAAACACAAAATTAGCAGAAGGGGCCTAAAGGGTGGTGCTCAAGAGCTGAAATTTCTCGTAGTACGTCACTATGTTCGTGTTTGTGGCACAATTTGTGTAACGTTAGTATGCAAGACAAGATCCTGACACGCACCCTTTTGATGAAAATCAGATGCTCAGCTGGCCAACAATCATACCGTGTGTACGAGGCCTTAGACTGCATTCACACAGGGCTGTCCGATCGTGTCTGCCAGTCAGTTTTTCAGGCTAACCGGATTGGTCCATCCATAGCTCTCTATGGACTGGCATCCGATCCGATCCTGTCTGCCAAAAACAGATGCACAGGGATCCGTTCCCCATCCATCCGGTGGATTGGATCGGATGACAGTCAGATGGAAATGGACAGGCCATAGAGAAGAGTGGGGCTGTGTTCATGTCTGCTCTGCTATTCACAGACCTGTCATCCGCCTGCTTAGCGGGGATCAGCAGGGAGAGAGAACGCCCATGTGAAACCAGGCAAAATACACACCTCCCAACATTTTGAGATGGGAATGAGGGACACCTACTAGCAAATGTATGTAGGTAAAGGACACGCCCCCTGCCACACCCCCTTAAAAGGAGAATTAACCAAAAAAAAAAGGACAATTGAATCCACAAGGGACTTTAACTCTACTATTCCGTTATATTGGCTTTTAAAGTTTACAAATGCAGCAATTTATAATTTGGATGAAAGGTTTAGCGCTGGGAAACACTTTTTGAAAGATAAAAAGTACATTTTATATACAACTCTTTAGATCAGACCAAAATGAGGGACAAATGAGGAATGAGGGTATAAAATGAGGGACATTGCTCCAAATCAGGGACAGTCCCTCGAAATCAGGGACAGTTGGGAGCTATGAAAATGTGTTCCACATGCTGGGGGCTTGCTGATAATGAGTAATTGTACATTCAATCTGTACAAAAATGACTGAAGGCGTTTAATTTCCAGGCAGACAAGGAGGGGAAACAACACTGATTCATAAACATCTTCAAAAAGATGTCAGCTAATGTGTCATTTGTTACTCATTTGATACCTGCTGGTTCTTTCATATAGTTTCAATCTGTGTTTGTTGAAATTGGATTGGTTGTAACAGAAACAGGTGTGAATTTTTTTCTGTCTACAATAAATATTTGAACATGCTGCAACTCTCTGGATTTTTGTTCTGCATGTTGTGGCCTTTGGTTGTCGGCACCCAGGTGAGGGAGGATAGATAGATTAGATAGATGCAGGTGTGCAAATGTCATGCAACATACTGCATTGTCACTTTCAACTTTTTATTCCATAGGTCCTCTGCTTTCAGAAAGAATACCGCTTGAGGGTTTTTAGTATATTTAGGAATATTAATAAAATGTCAGCAGGAAACAGCCACTTCCTCTCTTAAAGTGGTTGTAAACCGCGGCTGGAAATATAACAAAAACAAAAAAAAAAAAAACCTATAATGCAATTGTATAATGTGCTGCATTGCATACTTATGAATACTTACCTTAGAACAAAGCCCTCCTGTGGTGCAATTTCACCCCTGAGAGGGCTGGGGTCTTCCTCCGGGTTCGTGCGTTCCAGCTGTGTGATTAGCCGAAGCCGCAATGATGTAACTCCCGCGTAATGGGAGCCCTTTGTTCGGCACGAAGCTCTGAAGTTCTGGCAAGGTATGGCGGACCTTCAGAGTGCATGTGCCAGGGATGCCACCGGCTGCATGCAAGGTGAATATCTTCTAAACGGTGGATGTTTTGGAGATATTCATTTTACCTACAGGTAAGCCTTATTATAGGCTTAGCTGTAGGTAAAAATAACATTTTGTCAGTAAAAAAAAAAAAATTTCAAATTAATTTTAACCACTTGCTTACTTGGCACTTAAAGAAGTTATAAAGTCTCAAGGTTTTTCACCTTACTGCGTTCTTTGCAGAAAAACCTTCTGTGCTGCAGCTGCCCCCTAGAGCCCCCCCTTTTTCTTACCTGACCCCAAACATCCCAGCGTCGAGAAAGAGCCCAGCAGCTCCAGCCGCTGTCTCGGATCCTCATTGGATAGATTGATAGCAGCAGCACCCATTGGTTCCCACTGCTGTCAATCAAATCCAGTGACACGGGGGGCGGGGCCAAGTCCTGCTGTCTGTATCAATGGATGCAGCAGTGGGACTCGGGAGCATGCCCGCACGGGTGCCCCCATGGAATGCAGATCTCCGTGGGGGCACCTGATGAGGAGGAGCCAGGAGCGCTGGCGAGGGACCCCAGAAATGGAGGATTGGGGCCACTCTGTGCAAAACCTGTGCACAGAGGAGGTAAGTATGACATGTTTGTTATTTAAAAAAAGAAAGAAAAAAAAACCCTTTACAATCACTTTAAACCCCCTTCCTGCCAATTTTCAGCTTTCAGCGCTGTCACTGTGTCATTGACAATTGCGCGGTCATGCTACAATGTACCCATATGACATTTTAATCATCTTTTTCGCACAAATGGGGCTTTCTTTTGGTGGTATTTAATCACTACTGGGGTTTTTATTTTTTATTTAAAATTAAAAAAAAGACAATTTTGAAAAAAAAAAAAAAAAAAAAAACACAAAAAAAACAAAAAAAACTGTTTTCATAGTTTTGTTATAAAATTTAGCAAACATGTAATTTTGCTCCTTCATTGATGTGTGCTGATGAGGCTACACTGATGGGCATTGATAAACTGCACTGATAAGGCGGCACTGATGAGACTACATTGATGGGCACTGATAGGTGGCACTGGTTCACACTGATCAGGAGGCACTGATGGGAACTGATAGGCTGCACTAAGGGGCACTGGTAGGTGACACTGATTGACAGCACTGATGGGCATTGCTTAGCAGTACTGATATGCACTGGTAGGTGGCACTGGTGGGCACTGCTTAGCAGCAGCGGGTCTGGAGTGTGCAGGACTCATCTCCCATTTATACAAGACGGTAATCGGCTTTTTCTTTCTCCTCACACGGTCAGCGTGAGGAAAAAAAAAAAAAAAGATGATTACTGGCTTCTGTTTACAACAAGTGATCAGCTGTGATTGGCTGACAGCTGATAACGTGGTATGGGGCCCAAGATCGGCCCCTACTCTAGTCTGTGGATCGTCCAAGTCTCGTGGACTCGCTGACTACAGAGCATGCCGCAGGGGGCGCGCAGGCACCACATGCATGGGAGGATGTACATGGATGCACTCTTTTAGGCCTGCACTGTAGCCGTATTTTGGCTATAGCGCGGGCACAAAGAGGTTGATGCAAAAATAAAATGTCAACATTTTCTGTAAATGATAAAATATGAGGCTAAGTTGAGTAAATAGATGGCAAACATGGCAACATCTCAGCACTGAGGGCTTCTGGTTTCATTGATGGGGCTGGGGGTGAAAGACAGATGTTTCTCACATCCGTTCTGAATTTCAGTGTACACAAACATAATTCAATCCGCTTTTTTTTTTTTTGTACAAAATAAAATATGAGGTAAGGGTAGGGTAGAGTAAATAGATTCTAAATGTGTCATTCCTCAAAACTGCAGGTGTTGTAAAATGGCAGAAAAACTACAATACCCAAAGTTATAAATAGGCGATGCTTTAAATGCCTTTACAGCTCATCAGTTAGACGTAAAGCATGTGTGATGGCCCTACAATGATTGCTCTCACTTTGACAATTCCCCCGATCTCCTCCTCCTGCCCATCATCCTAAAAGTAGCTGATACAGTCTTGGGCTTCTTAACCACTTCAATACTGGGCACTTATACACCTTCCCGCCCAGACCAATTTTCAGCTTTCAGCACTGTCGCACTTTGAATGACAATGGCAGTGGTAGGCATTGTGAGTGGGCACTGATTGGCAGCTGCCTGGGCACAGATTTGCATTTCCCTGGGGGTCTGGGGGGGGGGGGAAACCTGGTGGTCCAGTGTGATGGCCATCCTGGTGGTCCTGGGCAGCATGATGGTGGTTCTGGGCGGGATCTGAGGGGGGGGCTGTACGGATAAACAATCAGCACAGACCCCCCCTGTCAGGAGAGCAGTCAATCAGCTCTCCTCTACTCGTGTCTGACAGATGCGAGTGAGGAAAAGCCGATCACCGGCTCTTCCTGTTTACATCATGATCAGCCATGATTGGACACGGCTGATCACTTGGTGAAGAGCCTCCGTCAGAGACTTACCTAGATCAGAGTTGCGGTGTGTCAGACTGACAACAACGATCGCCGCAATGCACGCTCCCGGGGGCGCGCAGTGACTTAATATCCTGAGGACGTCATATGATGCCCAGTCAGGTTATTGAAACCACTTTGCTGCCGTCATTCTGCTATATGGCGGGCGGCAAGTGGTTAATGCAGCTGTGAGCTTATTTTAACCCGTTCACTCTTTGGACGTACCAGACATGTCCAAAGAGGCAAACTAGTTTACTACTTGCTGGCCGCCTATCGCAGATATACTGCTGCAGGTTGGCTCTATTGTGCAAATCGATGTACCTGTATGCCATTTCGTGCATACAGGTACACTGGGGGGATGCCAATCTGCGGGGTCCGGCGGACCCGATGTCCTCCGGGCAACCTGCGATCACTCCCGGGAGAGGCAGAACGGCAATCTGCCTAGTTAAACAAGGCAGATTGCTGTTCTGTCAGGGGAGAAGATAGAGATTTTGTGTTTCTGCTAAGCAGGAAAACAGATCTCTGTCTTCACCTAGTCATACCATCCCCCACACAGTTAGCAAGCACCCCCTAGGGACACACTTAACCCTTTGATCGCCCCTGGTGTTGACCCCTTCCATGCCAGTTTCATTAGTACAGTGACAGTGCATATTTTTAACCACTGATCACTGTAATATTGTGGCAGGTTCCCAAAAAAAAGTGTAAAAAATTTCAGTTAGTGTCCAAATTGTCCGCCGCAATGTTGCAGTCCTGCTAAAAATCGCTCATGCTACTCATTTGTTCCTGCTGCCCAGACCCAGCCTGTGTCTGCATTGTTGGGCAATGGAGACAATGCCTGCTCAGATCCTATTGCCTGGCAGTGGCGTCTTCTGCCTGGCTGTAATTTCTATGGCTATGCAATGGGCTCTGCTTCACTGTCTCCTCTACCCTCATTGCTGCCACACCCACTCCTCACTGTTGTTAGGCAACACTGCATTGCTGTCTGTTAATGCCCCTGTAGCTTGATTGGCTGCAGCAGTGCTGGGACAAGGTCCCCTCTTGTTACACAGCCCCCCTCCTTTCACAGTGCTCCCTCATTACACTGCCACCCTCTTGTCATACTTCCCAGGTGTCCTTTTCCTGTCACATAGCCCCCCTCTTCACACTATCCCCCTGTCATACTGCCCCCCCCATCATACTGCCCCCCCCCCGGTCACACTGCCCCCTTTTTTTCACAGTGCCCCCTCTTATCACACTCCCCCCTCCGGTCACACTTTCCAGATACCCTTTCTTTGGTCACACTGCCCCCCTTCTGTCAAAATACCCCATCATACTGCCCCGTCACACTGCCCCCCATCCTTTCACAATACCTCCCATCATACTATGGGTCAGGGGCCCTTCATGGTTTCTTGCATAGGGGCCTTGAAGGTTATAGTTATGCCTCTGAATAGAACTATAGGCAAAACTTTAATTTTAAATAGAACAAGGGAGGGTTATGTAGCAACCTCTTAGGTGGGTGCTAGAGAGTATATAGTTTTTGGGTTTTCCTGCTTAACAGGGGGACTGTTAGGTAAATGTAGGTGCTGTCTGCCTACCAGGGAGCAGTGATCCATTGATAGGGTCTGCTCAGTGTGATCATATGCTGCTCATGTGGTCTGCCTGTTTCACACTGGTCCAATAGAAAGAAGCATATTGGACAGTGGGAGGAACCCTGAGCATAGACGTAGTTACAGCCCTGGCCATTGGCAGAGGAAGGTGCCTCAAGGCTTGCTAGGTGACTGTATATAAGCTTAGAGCCACACCTCCTAATATTTTGAGATAGGAATGAGGGACACCTACTAACAAACATATGTAGTTATAGGACACGGCCCCGGCCACACCTCCTTAAAGGAGAATAAACCAAAAAAAGCTTAATTAAATCCACAAGTACTTTTTTTACCACTACTATTCCTTTATATTGGCTTTTAAAATTTACAAATGCAGCAATTTAGAAATTGGATGAAAGGTGCAGCACTGGGAAACACTTTTTGAAAGATAAAAAGTGCATTTTATATACAACTATATAGAGCAGACCAAAATGAGGGACAAATGAGGGGGAAAGAGGGACAGAGGGACATTGCTCCAAATCAGGGACAATTGGCAGCTATATTAGAGCACACATGCTCGGAGTCTTCGGCTGGAGAGCAGGGTCCCGGGGGGGGGGGGGGGGGGTCGCTGCCCCTCCTCTGTACAGGCTGCAATGTGGCCTCAGGTGGCTGACACGCTTGGGGGCTGGAGTCGCAGATGCTGCAACCCAGATGCCCTGCAGAGCTGACTAGGAGAGAGACGCGTATAGGAGGATCTGTTTCAGGCTGCAGCTGTCAGGTCACCTTGAGGCTAGGTGACAGATGCACTCTGTAGGAGTCTGACTGCTGCGGATTGAACCCTGGGAGGTTCAGGAAGCAGGTCTACTGGATCACTGACACAGATCCCACTAGGAGCTAGAGCATAGATTCCCCAGGGCATGGAGTCTAAGAGCCAGCAGGTGTTCACCAGAGCCTCTAGTGGTGAGGATGGACTGCGCTGCAACTGGCTCCAGGTCGCGGCCCCCAGGGTCTCACAGCTCACACTCATGGTAGACTAAAGGAGAAGAGAAAGGAGGCAGCAGGCTGGAACAACAAGGAAAGTAAGGGACAAGCCAAGGTCGGGGCCACAAGCAGACAAGGATAACAGAGTTCACCCCAAGGTTCAGGGTCACAGGCAAACAGGGATGGTCGGGGACACGCCAAAGGTCAGGGTCACCAGCAGACAGGAATAGTAAAGAACAGGCCAAAATCGGTAACTGGAATCAGATGTAGGAAACACAGCAAGTACACACGAAAGTTAACACACAATGCTTGATCAGCACTGCTGGCTTGAAGTGCACAGGTTAATATAGGGTTCCCTGATAGGGCCTGGGATGGGGGCATGCTTAGAGGAGAGGTTATAAAACCAGCCAGGTGTGAGTGGCTGGCCTCTTAGTCTGAACACATGAGGATGCAGGTAAGCTGACAGAGAAAGATTACTGCATAACCATGACAACAGTGAGTACAGACCTGCGTCTAGGGGCCTGTTCTGTAAGGGCCATCCCTTCAAGCTAGTACAGTCAGTGGACGGGTGTCAGCCTAATGGGATACTGGTTAGTGTCCTGAAGAATTTTAGTTCATTGAGTCTGCTGCCAGGGCAAGCAAAGGACTTATTCATCCATACTAATG
This sequence comes from Lithobates clamitans, assembly GCA_037952925.1. Lineage (NCBI taxonomy): Eukaryota > Metazoa > Chordata > Amphibia > Anura > Ranidae > Lithobates > Lithobates clamitans. The sequence goes on from JBBGZY010000788.1 coordinate 2,409,339, forward strand.
CTGTAGTGTGGTTCAGCAGAGACTCTGCTATTCAATTCGATTTAATGAAGCCAAGTGAGAGTTGTCCTCATCTGTGCATAGTTCAAGTCAGAGTATCCCATTCATCCCTTCTCCTATCCAAGTTCTACCAATAAATACAAAAAAAAAAAAAAAAAAAACCCTAGACTGGTCATTGGATAACAGGCAGAAAAGTGTGCAGGTGGTTGTGTGAAAATACCCAAGTGTCTGGCTGCAGGATAATCAGAGGGAGACCCAGGGAAGTCTATACTCAACAACCCCCATGGGGGGCAGTGGCTACAGTTATAACCCCTGTCAGATTTTTTTTTTCGCCATCTGTGTTCCATTGGGGAGATTTCCCTTCACGTCCTGCCCCATAGCAAAAACAGGATGTGAGAGGAAATTCCTGCAAATTAATGGAATTTCTTGGGGACCCCCAGGTCATCAGAAGTAGCGTCTCCATTGGAAGATTTCCCCCTCTATTATTTTTCTAGTAACCACCCAAAAACTGGGATTTTCTATTAGTGCTAGTTCACACCAGATGCAGTCCTGTGCTTTTTCTTCTGCATGAAAATTGCATGCAGCGTTTTCCATATATTCCAATGGCCCTAGTTTGCACTGGTGCAGCCAGTTCCACTCAGTTTCCGGTGCAGAAAAAAAAAAAAAAAAAAAAAAAAAAAAGTAGAACATGCTGCATTTCCTTCTGAACTGTACTGGAACACAGCAAATTATATAAAAAAAACGCACCGGAACTGCGTGGGGTGTGAACTATAAGCAAAAACTCATCCAGAACGTATCCAAAATGCATTTTTGTGGTGTAAACTGGCACTTACTTTCACGTTCAATGATAATGGAGTCTCCTCCTCTGCATCACGGTGGATTCTGCCTTGAGTCTCCTCCCTCCTCCTCCAAGGCTAATAGGATCACTTCTCCTTTCGGCCAATTGGGAAACGGGTCTCAGGACCTACTTCCTGATTGGCCGGGAGGAGAATCATGAAGACAATAGCAAATATTTATTCGCTATTTTCACACAACTAGGTGGGCCCTGGGCCCACCCTTTTTTGAAGCCTATTAGAGCCTCTGGCTCTAATCATGTGCTTCAAAAGAAAAAAAAAAAAAAATTGGAATCCATGCGTCCCATGCCCTGCATGTAGATTAGGGGGCCAGGCGCATGGTTCGAGAGGTGGCGCCCCTGCACCCTGCATTATGGGCCACCACTGTCACTAAACACTATAGTACTGCAGTTTTTTGGACCTTTTTTGCATGTTTCACAATCAGAGAGCAGCCTATTAAAAAAGTGCAAAATGTGGGAACACTTAAAGTGCTCACGCTCAGAGGCACCTTCTTGTGTGAAGGAGCCCTCAGACTGGTGTGCCCCAGGATTGTGCTCAATTCTAAGGGGTGCCTTGGCTGAAAAAAATATTGAAAAACACTGGCATCATCGAGTAGATGTTTTGTTTGTTTTGTGCTATGGACTGGCTGTATAATACCCTCCTGTATTGACACTGCGTTTCTTTGCTGCCTTGCTGAATAAAAAATGAAGAACAAACTTGCTTGGACTGTTCAATTGTGCCCTTGTCTCATTCATTGTTTACCACTGCCACTACCAACTGAGCTTGTCCCACTTATGATCAATAAAAGCAATGTGCCTGTAATACGCGACTATCTGTGGCATCACTTCTTCAGATTACACTGGTTTTCCTGTGAAACTTCGAGCTCCGCTGAATCCTGTTCAAAAAGTCATAATACAATATTGTTGAAACTTGCTTTGAATTCCTCTACCAAATACCTTATGCCGCATACACGCAATCGCATATTCCGACAACAAAATCAATGTTTTTTTTCCGACAGATGTTGGCTCAAACTTGTCTTGTATACACACGGTCACTTACAAGCGAACTTGCAACAGTAGGCACAACGATAGTAGGTGGTAGGCCAGCTTTGTTTTTACCTACCACCTACTATCATTGTGCCTACTGTTGCAAGTTCGCTTGTGTTTTTTATATACAAATAAATTAGTATAAACGTTGATACGCTATTAGCACTATTTCATTCCTTTTGGGATTGGTCCTACACTCATCGTGTGAGTAATGGAGTCTTCGGGTCAAAGCTGTAAGGTCGATCCATCCATCCAATAGTCTCATCTCATCCAGCTGGAGTCTATCCGGTCATTTAGTTACCTGTTTTTTGAGTCTGCCATCTGGTAAGCAGGCCCTCTGTGTGGTGTTGGTGCACTTATCGATTTCTTCACTGGCTGATGTTTCGCATACCTGTTGGGATTTTGCACTAATTATCTGCCATTTGGTAAGGAGGCTCTCTGTATGGTGTTGGTGATTGGAATTTTCACCACTGGGTGTTTTATATGCACTTTTCTATACTTCACAATGTGAGTGCTATTCCTATCCTAAATTTATTTAATAATTTTTTGTGTCAGTATTACGCTATGTTATATATTATTTTTTTGGGTTAACTCTTCAACGCACACCCGCCATTCAAGCGAATTACTGTTACACCTTACTGTGACTGGCTCATACCAAGGCCCCACGCTGGGTTAAGCCACCTATCTATTTTGGCTTACTATCTGGTAAGCATGCCATTCATAAGTTGCGGATACACTTTGTTATGTCAAGTCACCAAATGTTTTTATTTGTTGGGACATTGTTTTTTATGGACTTTAACCAGCACAACACATAAATAGTTTTTTGTTTTCTTGATATATATTCATTCATATTTCACATGTTTTTTATATCATATCTACATAGAATATTTAAATTTATTTATTAGGGATATTTGTATCCCAATCAATAATTTTGATACTAATTTCTCAGCGCGGCTTCTCTGTTTCTTAGAAACAATAGAACAATGGGATACAGCCACACTTCAAACGAACTGGTAAAAAGTCTACAACAGTTTGAGACCATCTCATACAATATTCCAGTCGGAAAGGTGGAATTCATTTATCTTCCTTTATTTCTTGAGGGATATTGTTCAGAAATATTACATCCATAGACGATGAGTGTTCCATACGTGGATCTCAGTTCGGGTGACACACAATCAAGCTGACTCCAAATAGTGACTGGACACCACAAAGACCACCAAAGATATGTAGAAGAATACATATCGGCCTAAACTGAGGAAAAAAAATGTTTTGTTTTTTTTTATATTTTTGGGGGATATTTATTATAGCAAAAAGTAAAAAATTTAGCTTTTTTTCAAAATTGTTGCTCTTTTTTTGTTTATAGCGCAAAAAATAAAAACCTCAGGGGCGATCAAATACCACCAAAAGAAATCTCTATTTGTGGGGGGAAAAAAAAAAATTTCAATTTTGTTTGGGAGCCACGTTGCACGACCGCGCAATTGTCAGTTAAAGCGACGCAGTGCCGAATCGCAAAAAGTGCTCTGGTCAGGAAGGGGGTAAAATCTTCTGGGGCTGAAGTGGTTAATCAGTTAGTTCACCTTTAAACAAAAAAAAAAAAAAAAGAAGAAGAAGACATATTTTGGACAAGGAGCCCCGTTTTGATTACATAAAACAATGTGAAATCCAGTGCAATCTTGAGCTGTGTTATGCATAAATATCTGCTTTATTTATGCATAATACTCACATGACCAAGCTTGTACGCAGCAAAAAAACAAAAACAAAGATCTAATCAGACCCTTAAATGATCCTTCACGTCACGGGAAAGTTTAATATTTCAACACATATCAAAATCAGCATTTTTTTAATAAAAATTACCCTAACCGCCCCCCCCCCCTCCAAAAAAAAAAAATGTTTTGAAAGCAGAGACCCTGTACAAAAAAACTGCGATATTGCGGCAGATAAATCATACACTAACTGACACTTTTGACACTTTGTGGGAACCAGTGACACTAATACATTGATCAGTGCTAAAAAAAATATGCACTGTCACTGTACTAATGACACTGACAGGGAAGGGGTTAACATTAGGGGTGATCAAATGGTTAAATGTGTGCCTAGCCGGTGTTTGTGTACTGTGGGGGAAGTGCTTTTACTACGAGCCCTTTCCCACTGACAGCACTGCCCCATTAGCGGTAAAGCGCCGCTAGTTTTTGAGGCGCTTTACCGTTGTTTTAGAGGCGCTTTTCGCCCGCTAACAGGGTGCTTTTTACCCTCGCTAGTGGCCAAATAAAGGGTTAAAAGTGCCCGCAAAGCTGTACATTCGTAAAGTTGGAAATTTGTAAATTCGGAAATCTGAAATAATAATTAACAAATAATAACAACTATTAAAATTATAGGTATTGTAATTTCCTTTCAAATTTGGCTGTTAGTGAACATAACAAATACAAAATTTATCCGAAGTTACGAATTATCTGAAAAAACGAATGCCGTATCTAAACGAATGGAACGTAATGAATTCATAATAATAAATAGCAATAATAATAAAAACTTATTAATTAGCTCTGTTCCATTCGTTTAGATGCGGCATTCGTAACTTCGGATAAATTCGTATTTGTTACATTCACGAACAGCCAAATTTGAAAGGAAAATACCTATAATTTAATAGTTAGTTACTATTTCAGATTTCCAAATTTTTGGGTTTTCGAATTTACGAATGTACGAATTGCGATCATAACAAATGACCTGAAAAAGGGAAAAAAAAAAATTAAAAAAATCGAATGAAAGGAAAAAGGAAAAAAAAAGAACACATTTTTTGGCAGTGCACATGTCTAATACACTGCTCCTAAAGCACCCCAAAGATGCTGTTTGCAGGACTTTAACATCCTGCCAGCGCAGTGCCCCAGTGTGAAAGCCCTTGGGCTTTCACACTGGGATTGCAGGGGAGGCATTTTTCAAGTGCTATACAGGCGTTATATTTAAAGCTAAAGCGCCTAAAAAAACTTCTCCAGTGTGAAAGGGGTCTAGGGGAAGACATGGGTCCTTGTCTCTGCTTTGCAGGAACACAGGATCCATACCTTCCCTACTGACAGAACAACAATCTGCCTTCTTTTACATACCGTGTTGCCCCCGAAAATAAGCCCGGGTCTTATATTAATTTTGGGTACAAAAAAAAAAAAAAAATACATAAGGGCTTATTTTTAGGAGATGTCCTCAAAAGTTCCATGTCTTCTCCCCCCGTCAGGTCAGGAGTCATTTTTTTGGGGAATTAACATGTCAAAATACTATCTTAGTTAAAAAACCTTATACAGTTCTGTGGTCTGTTTTATAGGGGTATTGTGCTGTTGTAGGGTGCTGTGTGTCTCCATTTGTGGCAGTTTTATGAAAAAAAAAAATACTTTTTTTTTACAGCTCTGCTTGGGGCTCACATGATCTTCTTCAGCTGTTCTCCACTCCAAGATCCCCGCTGACATCATCCTGCCCTGAGGACTGCAGGTGGAGGGGCTGCAGACGTCAGCCGGGAGGAGCAGGGAAGGAAAGGAGAAGATCTCTGGCGGTTATAAATGGGGTATTTTACATGGTTCTGTTGCAGTGGGAGACACACTACACCTGGGATCTCTTTCCAAAACGGATTACAACTTTGTGCATTAACTTTACTAGGGCTTATTTTTCGGGGTAGGGCTTATATTGCATCGCTCCCTGATAAACAAGATAGGTCTTATTTTTGGGGTAGAGCTTATTTTCGGGGAAACACGGTAGGCAGACTGCAGTAAGGAATGTTTAGCGGGTGCTGGCGGTATCCTCTGATCGGTTCCCGCTGTGCATAATCATAGTGGAAGCAAGCCGCCACACATTTGCGCCTGCTATTCAGAAGTGCAGAATCATGTATGTATATACGTGATCCTGTGCACAGTGAAATTGCTGTAGGGCAGCCGAGAAGTGGTTAATACAATATTTAAAAAAAAAAATGTTTTTAAAGAGCCTCTGTCCCCCGCGCTCATGCGCATACGTAGGTCGCACATGCATATGTAAACATTGTTCATACCACACATGTGAGGTATCACTGCGAAAGTTATAGCGAGATCAATAATTCTAGCACTAGACCTTCTCCGTAACTCTAAACTGGTAACCTGTAAAAAAAAAAAAAAAAATAGTAAAGCATCGCCTATGGAGATTTTTAAGTATCAGAGTTTGTCGCCATTCCAAGTGCATGCACAATTTTAAAGCGTTACATGTTAGGCATCTATTTACTCAGCGTAACATTATATTTTGCCAAAGAAATTGGGTTATACTGTATATTGTGTTGTTTTGCATTAAAAATTAAAGCGGAGTTCCACCCAAAAGTGGAACTTCCGCTCATCTGATTTCCCCCCCCCCCCTCCGGTGCCACAATTGGCACCTTTCAGGGGGGGGCAGATACCTGTATTAGACAGGTATCTGCACCCACTTCCGGGAATAGACTGCAGCGGGAATCATGCCCCCTTCCGCACTCCCCCTGTCTCCTGGGAAACACAAAGGTCCCAGGAGACAGCGGGGACCACTTAGGACGCACAGCGCGACCCGCACATGCGCAGTAGGGAACCGGGAAGTGAAGCCGCAACACTTCACTTCCTTATTCCCTCACCGAGAATGGCGGCGGCAGCAGCCGAGAGCCGAGATATTGCTCGGCTTCAGCTGCCGACATCGCTGGACTCCAGGACAGGTAAGTGTCCATTTATTAAAAGTCAGCAGCTGCAGTATTTGTAGCTGCTGGCTTTTAATAATTTTTTTTTCAGGTAGAGCTCCTCTTTAAAGTGCCCACCAGTGCTGCCAATCAGTGCTGCCAATAATTGCCTTCTCATCAGTGTCACCTATCAGTGCTGCCTACCAGTGCCACCTATCAGTGCCAACTTATCAGTGCCCACCAATGCCTCCTCAGTGTCCATCAGTGCAGCCTATCAGTGGCCACTAATGCCCATCAGTGCAGCCTCATCAGCGCACATTAGTGAAGGAGAAAAATTACCTGTTTGCAAAATTTTATCAAAATTGTCTGTCTTTATTTGTTTATTTAGCTAATAAATAAAAATTCTAGTGGCGATTAGATAAAACTAAAAGAAAGCTCTATTTGTGTGAAAAAAAAAAAGAGATAAAATTGTCATATGGGTACAGTGTTGTATGACCACGCAATTGTCATTCAAAGTGCGTCAGCGCTGAAAGCTGAAAATTGGCCTGGGCAGGATGGGGGTAAATGTGCCCAGTAGGCAAGTGGTTAAGGAACAAGTCCAATCCATAGCAGCCTGAGTTCATCTTTTATCAGGCTGGAACGTGGAAAGAAGGTTGCGGATTGGTTGCCTTTGACAGAGGATGATGGGTTTTCTGAATGACCATTTCTAATTATTATATTTCATACTGTCATTTAATGCAATCTCTATGGAAATGAAGTAGTTAAAAAGCACAGTGCTTATTGTTTTTCACGCTGGATTAAGCTCACCTTCATGGAAATATCCTGCAGCACACCAACTAATTACTGTAATCCAAGCCACGTGGGAGAGCGCATTTGTTTGTTACCGTAACCAACCAACCACCTCTGCATAATATATCACTATACAATAGCCAATGTTAGCGTACGTGCTTCTCAACAAAACTATAATAACAGCTTGTGTACTCCTGACCAATACATTTGCAATAAGGAATGTGGGGGGGATTAGCTCGTGGGGATCACCTTTTGACATAAAGGTCAGCGTACAGGCAGTTTCTTTCAAATCCGGCGGGTTGCCAGCTTTATATACAGGTGGTTCGCAAAGTCATAAAAATAAAACAGTAAAACTTTTCTTGCCTTCTGGCACTAAACAGTACACCGCTCTCTGTACGGTGTGGGGCAGGTCCCCGACAACCACAAAACAATAGATAAAGCAAACCTTTGTTTTCAGTCCAAACAAACAGAGCTCCTCTCTCTCAGATTCCTGTCTCTCTCTTCCTGGTCATTTAAAGTCCACCTGAGCATGGACTCAAGTGGACCACAAGACCCGGACCGGAACCAAGCCTGCTACAGAGGCTGGAAAAATCCAGGCCGGATTCCGGTTCAGTCTCTGACAATAGAACAAATGCGAGGTGAAATATACCGATTATCGATGACCTCACCTCCCATACTGTCACATATCCTCCCCCTCTGCTCAAGCCCCTGCGGCTGAGCAATTGTCCCAAACATACAGCATAGTTGCCAACATTGTAAAAAAAAAATTAGGGACACTTTTTGGGCTGTTATGATTAGGGGGAGTGGCATGCGTTTATAGGCAAGGCATAGAAAAAATTAAAATGTGCCAAAAAATGGCCATGGTTTACGCCAAATAGTGGGCGTGGCTTAAATGGGCATGGCTCAAAGGGAGTGTGGTTAGAGTCTGAGGTGAATAAGGGATAGAGAGGGAAAGGGGGGGGTGGAGGGACAGCAGGCCCAGATCCTACACCACAATAGCAATGTGTATTCCAGAGTTTAAAAATCAGCAGATAAAGATACTCCAAACACCTGGTGTTAGCGCTTCAATCATCCCGGCACCATAGTTGTTATGGTGTCAGGATGATTGAAGCACATTATTTCTATTATTACATTGTAATATAAAATTAAATCATTTAACTCACCATAATGCAGAATCAGTGGGATCCCTGAGCGCATCACCTGCCACATCGCCTGCCACCAGCAGAGTCCATCCTTGCATCAGGTGCCCCCAGCAGAGTCCGTCCTTGCATTAGGTGCCCCCAGCAGAGTCTCTCCTTGCATCAGGTGCCCCCAGCAGTGTCCCTCCTTGCATCAGGTGCCCCCAGCAGAGTCCCTCCTTGCATCAGGTGCCCCCAGCAGAGTCCCTCCTTGCATCAGGTGCCCTCAGCAGAGTCCCCCCTTGCATCAGGTGCCCCCAGCAGAGTGTCGCCTTACATCAGGTGCCCCCAGCAGAGTCAGTCCTTACACCAGTGTTGCCAGCCTCAGTCCTTACATCAGTGTCCCAGGCAGAGGCATAGTTACCCCCCTGTACATAGTTACCCATTCCCCCCTGTACATAGTTACCCCTCTCCCCCTAGTTACCCCCTGTACATAGTTACCCCCCTGTGCATAGTTACCCCCCTGTGCATAGTAACCCCCCCGTACATAGTAACCCCACCTGTACATAGTTAACCCCCCCTGTACATAGTTAACCCCCCCTGTACATTGCAAACCCCCCTGTACATAGTTACTACCCTCCCCCTGTACATTACAGTTACATCGCTGCCTGGGCATACACCGAGAGGAACAAGAGCAGAGCAAACTCCACAAGCGACTCCGTGTGTTCAGTGGAGAGGGGAGGGGCCCCCAGCAGAGTCCCTCCATGCGTCAGGTGCCCCCAGCAGAGTCTCTCCTTACATCAGGTGCCCCCAGCAGAGTCAGTCCTTACACCAGTGTTGCCAGCCTCAGTCCTTACATCAGTGTCCCAGGCAGAGGCATAGTTACCCCCCTGTACATAGTTACCCCTTCCCCCCTGTACATAGTTACCCCTCTCCCCCTATTTACCCCCCTGTACATAGTTACCCCCTGTGCATAGTTACCCCCCCTGAACATAGTTACCCCCCCGTACATAGTTAACCCCACCTGTACATAGTTAACCCCACCTGTACATAGTTAAGCCCCCTGTACATAGTTAAGCCCCCTGTACATAGTTAAGCCCCCTGTACATAGTTACTACCCTCCCCCTGTACATTACAGTTACATCGCTGCCTGGGCATACACCGAGAGTGACAAGAGCAGAGCAAACTCCACGAGCTGCTCCATGTGTTCAGTGGAGAGGGGAGGGGCCGATCCGTGCAGCTAACCCCGGCTTCAGAATTGTGAAGAGAGATGCCGATTCATTGGCTGCACGGATCGAGCCCCCTCCCCTCTCCACTGAACACAAGGGGAAAGATCTAGCAGCGGCGCCGGCAGCCATTTTGTTGGAGCCAGCTGCTGCAGAGCAAAAGCCAGGAACCACCTTGTCACTCAGCCATTTTTCTCTGTTGTCACACATCCACTTTAGGGGAGCATGGTCGGTGACCAGCTTAAATGACCTCCCCAACAAGTAATACTTCAGGGAATCTAAGGCCCATTTAATAGCGAGACACTCCTTTTCGACAATGGCATAGTTTTTTTCGTGCTTGTTCAGTTTCCGGCTCAGGTATACAACCGAGTGTTCCTCACCATCTCTGTTCTGGGATAGTACAGCCCCTAGTCCCACCTCAGAGGCGTCCATCTGTACCACAAACTCCTTTTTGAAGTCCGGGGTCACTAGCACCGGTAGTACACAAAGGGCCTGCTTTCATTTCTGGAACGCCTCCTCTGCTTCAGGATTCCATTTAACCATGACCGACCCTCTACTCTTCGTCAGATCGGTCAGAGGCACGGCAATGGTGGCAAAGTTGGGTATAAACCATCTGTAATACCCCGTAATGCTCAAACTTGTTTTTTGTTTACCGGTTGGGGCCATTTTTGAAATGCCTCAACCTTATTGGTCTGAGGCTTGACTAGTCCCCGGCCAATAACATACCCAAGGTATTTGGCCTCCTCCAGGCCTATGGCACACTTTTTTAGGTTGGCTGTGGGACCTGCTTTCCTAAGGGAATCTACCACTGCTTAATACTCGGAGCAGGTGCAATTCCCAATCTGGGCTGTGGATGACATCGTCCAAATAAGCAGCTGCATATGGGCGATGTGGTCTCAAAGTTTTGTCTATCATTTGCTGGAATGATGCAGGGGCTCCATGCAGACCAAAAGGCATCCGCTTGTACTGAAACGAGCCCTCAGGAATGGAAAAGGCAGTCTTCTCCTTGGCAGATTCAGTTAGCGGTATTTGTCAATAGCCTTTCGTTAGGTCTAGGGTTATTGTGCAGTGAGCTTGTCCCAACCTGTCCACGAGGCACCCGAGGCATCGGGTATGCATCGAACTTAGACACACTGTTGAGTTTCCTAAAGTCATTACAAAACCTGATAGTGCCATCAGGTTTTGGGACCAGCACTATGGGGCTTGACCACTCACTGTGGGACTCTTCTATCATGTCCAACTCTAACATATTTTTGATTTCCTTCGCAACTGCCTCTCACCTTGCCTCTGTGATTCTATATGGCTTTACATTTATGCGAACCCCAGGTTCCGTCACTATGTCATGCTGGATCACTATGGTCAGTCCAGGTAAGGGGGAGAAAAAGTCTCTATTTTTGTACTCAAACGCCCTAACGTCACTTTGTTGTGCCACGGACAGGGAATCCGTTATGGGAACGTCAGGTGTCACCGGTACCTGGTCTGTGGGAGGCGAGGAAGCGGCCAGTAAACTCTCTCTGTCCTTCCAGGGCTTTAAGAGATTCACATGATAAATTTGGTGTGGTTTCCTTTTCCCTGGATGGTAGACTTTGTAGTTTACCTCCCCCACCCTTTCGACAACCTCAAAAGGGACCCTGCCACTTGGCTGGGAACTTGCTTTCCACCATGGGCACCAGTACCAACACTCTGTCCCTGGGGCTGAAAGTACGGACCTTGGCACCCCGATCATAGACCCTCCTCTGAGCCTCCTGGGCTCGCTCCATATGTTCTCGTACCAGGGGCAGGTCAGCTGCGGTTCGATCCTGCTCTATGATGCTTCTATATGGGGTGGCCTCTCCTTCCCACGTTTCATTGGTGACATCTAGTAGCCCCCTGGGATGTCTACCATAAAAGAGCTCAAAGAGGGAATAGCCTGTGGATGCTTGCGGAACCTCACGTATGGCAAACATGTGATAAGGTAGCAAAAAATCCCAGTTTCTTCCATCTTTGTCGATCACCTTTTTCAGCATACTTTTCAAAGTTTTATTAAAACTTTTGACAAGACCATCTGTTTGGGGGTAGTAGACAGAGGTACGGAGATGGGAGATTTTGTATAACTTACACAATTCCTTGGTAACCCTGGACATAAATGGGGTGCCCTGATTGGTTAAGATCTCTTTTGGGATCTGAACACCTGGACTAGCTCCTTGGCTAGCTCCTTGGCCTTAGCCGAGGAGTTACGCAAGGGAATGGCCTCAGGATAGCGCGTCGCATAGTCCAGGATTACCAAAATATGCTGGTGACCCCGGGCAGACTTCACTTCCAGGTCCATGCCAATTCTCTCAAACAGAACCTTAATTATTGGTAGAGGAACAAGGGGACTGCGAAAATGTGGAGATGGTGCCGACATTTGGCACTCAAGGCACGATTCACAGTACTCCCTGAGATCTGCATACAACCCGAGCCAGAAAAATCTCTGGGCGATTCTCTCCCTGGTCTTTTCGATACCGAGATGTCCCCCCATTACATGACCATGGGCCAGGTCTAGCACCACCCTACAGAAGGGTTTTGGAACCAGTAGCTGTTCTACCATGTCCTCTCCATGTTTTATCACCTGATACAGTAAGTGGTTTTTGAGGGCCATGTAGGGGAGAGACACCCCACAATTAGGATCCACCGGTTCCCCATCCACCATCTTAACGTTTTCTCTGGCTCTCACAAGGGTGGCATCTCGGAGTTGCTCGGTACAGAAATCCTCTCTCCTGACCTCTAAGTCGGGTGCCATATTCTGGCTACTCTTATTGTCAAGGTCAGAGGTGTTCTCCTGTTCGTTACCGCTCGGGCAGGGAGCCAACTTCCAGGTCCTCCAGCTCCCCAGCCATGACAGGGAAAGGAAGGAGATCTCCGGCTTCCTTGATCCCACCAACAGCATCCCCTTTCTTTTGGCAAAAAGGGTCTGGTGAGAGTTCCAGCAAGGGGAGCTCTACCTACCAGCCTCCCTTTGCTCTCCCATAAATTCCAAAAATGGGGAAAATCTCTCCCCACTAAAGCTTCATGAAGCAGCGAAGGTACCACCCCCCACTGAATATGTTACACTGCCCCAGGAGGTATCAACCTCAACCACCGCTGTCTGGTAGTCCCGGGTGTCCCCATGGATGCAAATTACTCCAATCGTACTGGGGTGTAGTTTTGTGGGGTTTACACAATCATCCCTGACTAGGGTCACCACACTACCAGAGTCTAGCAGGGCTGTGAGTGGCTTCCCATCCACTGAAATAACACACATTTGTTTTTCAATGTTAGTCTGACATGATGCAGTACATGCTACCTGTGCAAACAGAGACATGCGTCTTTTCATATAAGCATTGCATAGGTTCATCATTTATAGGACAGTTTGCAGCAATATGTCCTAATGCATGGCAACGAAGACACCGTATATGCTCTACCCCCAGTCCTCTTAACAGTCCCAAACACCTTCCTGGCTTCTTTGGCCAGTCTCCAGGTCTAGGACCCACAGTATCATCACCCTTAACAACAGTCTTATTTAACTTTCCCATGCTCTTGAACCCTGGAACAGTCTTACCAGAACAGCTGGGCGATCTTGTACCCCTGAACACACCGAAGTGGGGTGTAGACGGGTTCACCAAGTCCTCAGTAGCAATGTACCTCTCCACTAGGTCCACCAACTGGGTTGCAGTTTTGGGGTCCCCCTGTCCGACCCACTTCCTCAGAGCAGCAGGGAGCGCTCGCAGGTACCGGTCCATTACCACATGCACCACTTTCTGGTGAGGTGGACCAGGTCGAACATTTGAGAACGGGGTGGCTGGTTGCTGCAGTAGGTCTACTGATGCACGCGCTGGGCCCGGACTGCCATAGTGACACCCAAGCGTGCGAGTATCTCTTTCTTCAGAGTCTCAAAATCCTAGGCCTTATCCGGTTCCAGATCAAAATAGGCCTTTTGAGGTTCTCCTGTCAGAAATGGGACCAACAGACCCACCCACTGTTCTTTTGGTCATCCTCCGCAGACAGCAATTCTCTCAAAAGTCGCAAGGTATGCCTCGACATCATCGGCAGGTGTCATTTTCTGTAGGTGGTAGGAGGCGCATACCATCTTTGGTTCCACTGGCACAGGAGGTGCTGACCCCTTTTTCAGTTCCACTAGAGCCTCTGTGAACTGCCGGTTCAACTCCTGCTGGGCGGCCTGTTGTGCTGCAGCGACCGCCTGTTGTGCCGCAGCGGCCTCTGCGACTTGGCAGTGCATCTCTTGCTGGGCCACCTGTTGTGCTGCAGCGGACTCTGCAACTTGGCGGTTGGTTTCCCGCTGAGCTGTATTGGCCTGTAGCAGGGTCTTTATCATTTCCTCCATCTTCAGAAATTGCCCGCTGAATCCACCACGTGTGGGGAATTTAGCTCGTGGGGATCACCTTTTCTTGAAATGGAGGGCAGCGTACAGGCACTTTCTTTCAAATATGGCGGGTTGCCAGCTTTATTTACAAGTGGTTTGCAAAGTCATAAAGTAAAAAAAAACAGTAAAACAAATCCTTGCTATCCGGAGCTAAACTAAACAGTACACTGCTCTCTATACGGTGTGGGGCTGGTCCCCATCACCCACAAAACATGAGGTAAAGCAAACCTTCGTTTTCAATCCAAGCAAATAGGGCTCCTCTCTCTCAGATTCCCTTTTGAGTCTCAGGCCAGAGCACTGCTGTGGTCTCTTCCTGGTCATTTAAAGTCCACCTGAGCATGGACTCAAGTGAACCAGAAGACGCAGACCGGAACCAAGCCTGCCACAGAGGCTGGAAAAATCCGAGCCGGATTCTAGTTCAGTCTCTGACAATAGAACAAATGCGAGGTGAAATATACCGATTATCGATGACCTCACCTCCCATACCATCACAGGAATTAAACCAATGTTACAATCAACAATGGAAAAAACGAATTTTATGAAATGATGTCAAAAAAAGATTGGATAAATACATAAATAAACACGTGTCATTCATAAATGAGTCCACATCCTTGTATATTCTGTGGCAGTGGGACCCCATGCTACCTGAAAGATTGCTGGTTTACGCCAGATTTTGGAGAGACAGGCAGGTTGATTGCACAAAGGATATATAAAAATGCTGCGCTAACCCAACAAAAGCAAAAAAATGTGACAAGAAGCTGCTAGCACACAAACAAACCAAGTCAGTACAGAATATAAATAATAAAGTGCAGCGCTGAATCATAAACATAAGTGAATGGAATCATGAACAACCTGTGAAAAATAAAATAGCACATGAATATATGCAGTGGGCCTGCTAAATATAATTGAAAAAAGTTCTATAGTGATAAGGGACCAGAGTCCGTGATGTATGAGGTGAGTAGAAGTCCTCTCCAAGAGTGGAATACCGTAAACCTGAGGAGTGGGTAAACCCTCTGATGGGAAGAGGGCCACAGATGGCAAAGCACATAAATCTTCAAAAATGGAAATAAATGGAAAAGAGTTGGGTACCCTTACCGGATCCGTAGGACGCACATGCCGTATAGCAGTGCGTCGGTAAAACGTGAGGGATGTCTCCCGTGGTGTCAAGGCGGATGGTGTCCTGTGAATCCCGATCACACTTGAAGATTGGCCGTCACGGACAGGAGCTGGACCACTGGCTTGCACACCCTTCAATTTCAGATAATCAGAAGGAAGCGATTCAAAGTGGAGCCATGGGGAAAAAGAAAAAGGCACTCCACATGGTGTAGGTCAAAAATGGGGTTTTATTGGATAAAATCCAAACATGTTAAAAGTGATCACAGACAGATAAAAATTTGGCAATGTGGGAAGCTGGAGACGCCTACGCGTTTTGACTACACAGTCTTCTACAAGGGCATAAAGCAGCCTCCCCACATTGCACATACTTATAGACTGTAAAAGATTTACAAATTGACTTGGACCGCCCCCATCAGGGCGGAACCGGAAGTGAAAAACACTAACAATGTAAACATCCATACATAATGTCTATTTATTATATGATGGCATGGCTTGTGAGCCTAAAAAATATGAAAGCCGACTAAAAACGTAAATGTATTTTATTGGGATTTTATGTGATAGATCAACACAAAGTGGCACATAATTGTGAAGTCGAAGGAAAATGATAAATTATTTTCAAAATGTTTTTCACATAAATATGCGAAAAGTGTGGGGTACATTTGTATGGCGCCCCCCGGAGTCAATACTTTGTAGAACCCCCCTTTCACTGCAATTACAGCTGCAAGTCTTTTTGGGGATGTCTCTACCAGCTTTGCACATCTAGAGAGTGACATTTTTGCCTATTCTTCTTTGCAAAATAGCCCAAACTCTGTCAGATTGGACTGAGAGTGTCTGTGAACAGTAATTTTCAAGTCTTGCCACAGATTCTCAATTGGATTTAGGTCTGGACTGTGACTGGGCCATTCTAACACATAAATATGTTTTGATGTAAACCATTGCATTGTAGCTCTGGCTGTATGTTTAGGGTCGTTGTCCTGCTTGTCCTGCTTGTCCGCCCCAGTCTCAAGTCTTTTGCAGACACTAAAGCCTCATACACACGATCGGAATTGTGTGATGACAGGCTGTTGGCGGAAAATCCGACCCTTTGTAAGCTCCATCGGACAATTGTCGGATTTTCCATGGACAAATGTTGGATGGTAAGCTTTAAAATTTTCCGCAGACAGCGGGCTGATGTCGGATTTTCCAAGCGTGTGTACACAAGTCCGTCATACAAAAGTCCAAAGTACAAACACGCATGCTCGGAAGCAAGGACAAGCTGGAAGCGGTCGGTCTTGTAAAACTAGCGTTTGTAATGGAGATATCACATTCGTGATGCGGCAAATTATGAAATCTCTCAATGCAGTGCACATTCTCTTCTTCTTTATAATGGGATAATATTGAAGCTGCTTTGCTGGTGAAATTGACGGAGTTCTGCCAAATGTATTTAAAAAGGCTTTTTTTTCCAGTGATATCAAGAATAATAATTATTTTTTTTGTTTGTTTTTTTGGGTCAAGTTACCACAACACTATTATCCCATAGATTTTAAGATCAAAGATACAACTATGTTGGTGTCCCTTGTTAATTTTACATTTTTTTTTAAATGCACCTGCCTACTCCCAAACTGTCATTTGAAGAAAAACACATAGCCAAGTATTTTTCAAATATTTTTTTTTATTTAATAGGGAGTACAAGAAGGTCATATAAAAATCAAGAGGAAGACAGTGATGGAGAAACTTTTGGAATTGGTGAAGCCTTTGTACCCCAGGGCAGACCTCAATTATGTGAAGAGCAAAATTGGGAACCTGAGGAGTACATTTAATAGGGAGCACCATACAGTCCTGGACTCCGAGAGATCAGGATCATCAGCAGATGACTGGTATATCCCCAGGCTGTGGTCTTACAACAATAAGTATAAGACGCACTACTAGTGGTAAAAAATATATGTAGGTAAAAAATAAAGCCGCTAGCATAAACAGTATAGTGAACTGCACAAATGAGTGAAAAGATGAAAAATATAAATGCAGCGCTAGTGTATAACAAAGTGCAAAAGTGAAGTGTCACTTTGAGTGCAAATATAAAGCTAGTGGTGACTTATGGGTCGGACATCAGCGTGAACAATTTACAACAACAAAAAAAAAACAAATCAGAAAATTTTGTCACAGGTAGGTAAAATGTCCATATAAGACAGCAAAAAAGTTGCAACTAAAACTGTCCGTGATAAACCAAAGTAGGAGATTCTTTAGTGAATAAAATGAAGTCCCATGTGTAGATGATGCGTGTAGATGGTAATTAATCAACCACTATATGTGACAGGAATAACCTCTTCATAAGATATTTTGCAGCATCAAGATGGAAATAATTGAAGAAATGGGTACGCTTACCATGAGAAGTGGACACACTCACCATACGGCGGTGGGTCAATCAGGCGTTTGGATTCAACAATCCAGCAGGTGTTTGATGGAAGGAGCTGGTGTGGAAATACGCCTCAATACTTCCATCTAAAGCCGTAGTAAGCAAGTGGTGTAGCTAGGACCCCCCAGCCAGCGAACTCAAACTCCCATCTGGTGGTCACACTTGATAGGATGTACGAACTCCCAATGATGTCACATCTTCCATTCTGTATAATGGACTTGAAATTGGAATTTCAATTAGCAGTGAAAAGTACAAGACAGTTTCTGATTTAGTTATGAAGTGTGGTCATTATACAATGTGCTTTATACATCAAGGGATCTCCAACCTCTTCTCAGGCCTCTCAAATCATAAAAAAATCGCAAAAGCGTATATTGATTGGTTTGCGCAACAGTTATAGTGTCTACAAAATAGGGGATAGTTTTGTGGCATTTTGATTGATAATTTTTTTTTTACTAGTGATGCCGCAATCAACAATTTTTATCGTGACTGCGACATTATGGCGAACACATTGGACACTTTTGGCGCGATTTTGGGACCATTCACATTTATACAGCGTAAATAAAAATTGCATTGATTACTGTGTAAATGTGACTGGCAGTGAAGGGGTTAACCACTAGGTGGCGCTGTAGGGGTTAAGTGTGTCCTAGGGAGTGATTCTAACTGTGGGGGGGAGGGGCTGTGTGTGACACGACACTGATCACCGCTCCCGATCACAGGGAGCTGTGATCAGTGTCAGTGTCATTAGACAGAAAGGGGAGATGCTTGTTTACATTAGCATCTTCCCGTTCTTCCTCACCATGAGACGATCGCGGGTATCCCCGCGGACATCGAGTCTGTGGGACCCACGATCACGGTCACGGAGCTCCCGGCGGGCGGGCGCCTCTTAAAGGGCCACGTACAGGTACGTTAATCAGCCTGTACGTGCCCTTCTGCCGCAGTATATTTGCGTGAGGCGGTCGGGAAGCGGTAATTGGGGCATTTTAATAAATGTTGCAAACGGAGAGCACTATGTATCCTCTATTTATTGTTGCATGAATGTGGAGCCATATCCTATCAGGGATACCGAGTAATAACGCTGGTGTGGAGGAAGGAGAAAAGCAGTATATATGACAGATCTTTCTTGCGATCCCCCTGGGAGGCTACTGATTGGAAAGTGAATACAGAGTAGCTGGTCGGATGTGGTAGAGATGAGACCATAGCTGAAAGAAACAATCGAATTGATTTGAGTCTTTCTTACTCATGTATGAGATGAGCAGATATAACGGTTGGTGAAGGTGTGCACATTATCTGCTGAAGACACCACGATTTGCACAGTGGTGGATGATATATGAATTGAGAAGTCACAATAATTCAATGCAGAAAAGTTTCAGCATATGAACTTTAACCACTTGCTTACTGGGCACTTAAACCCCCCTCCTGTCCAGACCAATTTTCAGCTTTTAGCACTGACGCACTTTGAATGACAATTGTGCGGTCATACAACACTGTACCCAAATGAAATTTTTATCATTTTGTTCCCACAAATAGAGCTTTCTTTTGGTGGTATTTGATCACCTCTGCGGTTTTTAGTTTTTATTAAAAAAATTGAAAAATACCGAATTAAAAAAAAAATGTATATTTTTTTTATATTTTGTTATAAAATTTTGCAAACAGGTAATTTTTCTCCTTCATTGATGTACGCTGATGAGGCGGCAGTGATAGGCACCGATAGGTGGCAGTGATGGGCACTGATGGGTGGCAGTGATGGGCACTGATCGGTTACACTGATGGCAGCACTGCTAGGTGGCAGGTTGAAGGGGTGGGGGGGTCAACCTGTCAGTGCTCAGACCATACGCTGCACACTGCATCAAATTGGTCTGCATGGCTGTCATCCCAGAAGGAAGCCTCTTCTAAAGATGATGCACAAGAAAGCCCACAAACAGTTTGCTGAAGACAAGCAGACTAAGGACCTGGATTACTGGAACCATGTCCTGTGGTCTGATGAGACCAAGATAAACTTATTTGGTTCAGATGGTGTAAAGCGTGTGACGGCAACTAGGTGAGGAGTACAAAGACAAGTGTGTCTTGCCTAGAGTCAAGCATGGTGGTGGGAGTGTCATGGTCTGGGGCTGCATGAGTGCTGCCGACACTGGGGAGCTACAGATCATTGAGGGAACCATGAATGCCAACATGTACTGTGACATACTGAAGCAAAGCATGATCCCCTCCCTGCGGAGACTGGGCCACAGGGCAGTATTCCTACATGATAATGACCCCAAACACACCTCCAAGACGACCACTGCCTTGCTAAAGAAGCTGAAGGTAAAGGGGGTGGACTGGCCAAGTATGTCTCCAGACCTAAACCCTATTGAGCATCTGTGGGACATCCTCAAATGGAAGGTGGAGGAGTACAAGGTCTCTAACATCCACCAGCTCCGTGATGTCATCATGGAGGAGTGGAAGAGGACTCCAGTGGCAACCTGTGAAGCTCTGGTGACCTCCATGCCCAAGAGGGTTAAGGCAGTGCTGGAAAATAATGGTGGCCACACAAAATATTGACACTTTGGGCCAATTTGGACATTTTCACTAAGGGGTTTACTCACTTTTCTTGCCCGTTGGTTAGATATTAATGACTGTGTGTTGAGTTATTCTGAGGGGACAGCAAATTTACACTGTTATACAAGCTGTACACTCACTACTTTACATTGTAGCAAAGTGTCATTTCTTCAGTGTTGTCACATGAAAAAATATAATAAAATATTTACAAAAATGTGTACTCAGTTTTGTGAGATACTGATATAAACACCCCATTCCAATGAGTCACCACACCTCTCTTTATTTGTAACAAACGTCATCTGACATTTTTACTGACACCTAACTCCAGACCATACGTCTAAGGTCCCTTTCACATGGGGTGGATCCGCTGGACAGACTCTGCTAGCTCAGTGGGGGATCGCTCCGCTGATCCCCGCTGAGCAGGCAGATGTCAGGTCCGTCTTTGCTCACTGTGCAGGGATGGACCTGTCACAGCCCTGCTGTTCTCTATGGGAAAATCAGATGAAAAAGGATAGCCTGTCCGTTTTTATCCAATCCCATCCGATCCGATCCACTGGACAGATTGCCAACGTATCAGCATCCGTCTGTTTTGAGCGGATCTTGACGGATCGGATGGCTGGCGGGTGTCAGCGGACACATCTCCCCCGACATCCGCCTGCCCATAGAAGTCAATGGGTGGCCCGCTCGGATCCACCTGAAAAATGGACAGGCAGATCTGAGTGGGCCGAAAGGGCCAAAAGGGGCCTAAGAGATCTTATTTCTCAGCAACAGGGTAATTCTGTTTACATCCCACAGTGTTGCAATCCAGGTCACTAACTGGCACAATGTATTCTACACAATCTACACCTGTCTGTATCAGTTCCTGTATCTGAGAGTTGGGGTAATGAGAGATAGAATTAACAAAAGCAAATTTCCTTTTCGGTTGGAAGTTCCCTCTGTATGGACACATCCTGTCCAAAACGATATACATGTAAAAAAAAAAAAAAGTTTGATTTACACTTTAATCATCTTAACAAAGTATTTTTGGTATCAACTAAATGGCAGTTTACACAGGGGCGGCTTCAAAGTCGCCCGACTCTGAAGCCGCCCTGTACAGCGCGACTTCAGCGAGGCTTGCAAAATGACTTCTGTATAGAAGTCAATACAAGCCGCTCTGAAGTTGCACCAAAGTAGTACAGGAACCTTTTTCTAAGTCGGGGCGACTTGAGTTGCTCCTATTAGAACGGTTCCATTGTACAGAATGAAGCGCGACTTGTCAGGCGGCTAACTCGCCTGCCAGATCGCCCCTGTGTGAACCGGGTCTAAAACTAAGTTTGCTTAACAACAAACAGACAACATGCAGGAATGCTATCATTTATAATGTATAGGGGAAAGGGTAAATAAATAACGATCAGTATAATGAGGATTGTACTTGAAGGACATGGCCATCTAGCTGTTTGCTGTATGTAGTTTATGTGCACAGTGTTTGGAAATTCTTAAAATATAACTAAAGGCAAAACCTTTTTTTTTTTTTTTTTTTTTTTTTGAGTAGTTAGTTGAGTTGTTCCCAGAACAGCAAAAGAGAGGAAATCTTTCAATGAAGTCGCTAGTTCTGGCCACCTTGGCAGGGGAAGGGAGCAAATGGATTCCCTTAATTTGCAGAGATTTACTCTCACTTCCTGTTTTGGCTATAGGACAGGAAGTGAAAGAAAATATCCCCAATGGGACACACATGTAAAAAAATAAAAAATAAAAACCAGCAGGGGTTATAACCTTCCCAAAATGAAAAAAAAAAAAAAAAGTTTTGCTTATAGTTTTAATTTAACTTTTGTACACCCCCCTATGAATACGAAAATGTTTACATTTACACCATGGGCTTGTCTATTCGGCAATAACTTTGTTATGACAAAACATCAAAAAGTAATACATGTATATTTTTATTTTTGAGATACAATACAAGGCTTTCTTGTGGTAATATTTCTTGCAAAAATGTTTTTTTGGGTTTTTTTTACGCAATCTTAAGACAAAAACATGTAACAAAACTAAAAAAAAAAACACTTTTTTATACTTTGTTACTTTAAATAAAAGTATAAATATTATTCTATCATTTAACACTAAAATTATTATTCTGGTACAAAGTCTTGCAAAGTTCTTAGGGTTAGTTTTTATTGTTTTTTGGGGGAAAACGGATCAGTTTTTTGTATTTAGATGTGGGATGCCTCCACCTCTCACGTCGCCTCTTGCCTTCTCTTTGGGGAAGAATTATCAATATGATATATATGACTATTATGACAAGGTACTAGGAGATAAACCTTTTTATATATGTTTTATATATGTATGTATTCAGTGGTGGCTGGTGAAGTTTTAGGATGGGGGGGGCGCCAGACCCTGTCCTTCCTTTTTGACCCCTCCCACTTCTCATAAGCCCCACCCCTTATAGAATCCACCCACTCCGTCCCCTGTATTCCACTAGCTTCCACCCATAATGTCAGGAGTATACAGCTCAGCATCACAGGACAGAATATACAGTTCAGCATCACAGGACAGAGTATACAGCCCCAGCATCATAGGACAGATTATAGTTTTGTCAATGGATCCGCGCTACAGGATGTATTTGCAACTGCAGCCCCCCTATGTAGGCAAGGGACACTACCGTGTACCCTAAAGGAGATAAATATAACAAAATAGGGAGTGGCGCTGTGCATAAAGGATGTATTGGTGTGTAATGTTTATCTGATGGTGGTAATAGATGTATCAATGTGATATACTATAGGGAACAACAATAGATAGTAATCTTTTGATTGCAGCACTATATATCCCACATAAAAATAAAAATAAAAATAAAAATAAATGAGTGCTAATTAATAGATAGATTAGTTAGTGCCAATAAATATAAAAAGTGCAGCTGTTATCCCATGTGCAAAAATAATAATATTAATGTTAGTAACCACTAGTAATATAGTATAACGTGAATGAAAGATTGGTAAGTGCGAAAGTGTCGGGTATGATGCAATTAGCAATGTTCCAGCACCTGCTGGATGGTAAAAATAAACTGCAAATATTAAATTAGGGTAGAGGGTGTCCACAATCCTCTATAGTGAAGGAAAAAAATGCAAAGCAATGTGTGTGAAAAAAAAAAAAAAAATATATATATATATATATATATATATATATAAATACATATATATATGAGGTGTATATATATATATATAGAAAATGTATATAAGATAGAGGGTGTCCGCAACCCTCTATGATAAAGTGCTGAGGATGCAAAAAATAGATGCGTGAAAAATATATATATATAAATATGAAATATAAATATATTTAAAAGTGTGCAAATTTTAAGACCCAAACTAGTGAATAATTGGTATATATATAGAGGTATGTCTCTAATAGACTGGTGGTAAAACAATTAGTAACAATAGTAAGTCTCATGTGAGATGACAAAAAGTTCATGTAATGTCTTCCACCAGATTTCTTCCAGATATTTAAAAACAAACTCCCCCTAATGTGATTCCACTCACCGGAACGCTATACCCCTGCAGGGGTATAAGCATAGGATGTTTGTATGCCGGGTGCCGATCAAATCCAGGTGCCAATCAAATCTTTATATGTTGGTATCCCCTCCAATACAGTTCCTCGATCCGGATCAGCCACTCGTACACAGGAAGGAGATGGGGGAAGGTGATAATCCCCTGTTGTAATCCTATTTCCAGCCGGACATCCGATCCAAAGTATTATATGTAATGAAAGAATTGCTCCACATAGCGTAACTCCATTAAATAACTTTTATTTGTAGATGCTTATACAGTCCAAGGAGCATAGTGAATCCAAGAAATGAACAAATTAAAAAGAGAGGAGGGAGCGTGCAAGCTCTCTATCTCCCCTAGCCGTTCCGGGACGCAGCGTGGTACACAGCTGCCGCTTGCGTTCCACCGGTCAGCTAGCGAAAACCACAGTAACAGGAAGTGACGTTGTGCGTACCAAGATAGTCACTCCTTACGCGTTTCGTCACACGGACGTCATCGGAGGCGCTTGTTATATTTATAGGACAGATTATACAGCTGAGTATCACAGGACAGAGTATAAAGCCCCAGCATCACAGGACAGAGTATACAGCTCAGCCCCACAGGACAGAGTATACAGCTTAGCCCCACAGGACAGAGTATACAGCTCAGCCTCACAGGACAGAGGATACAGGCCCAGCATCAAAGGACAGAGTATACAGCTCAGCCTCACAGATCAGGGTATATACAGCTCAGCCTCACAGAATTGTCATGTGTACCAGTTTATCACTGCCTCTGTGTTCACCATTAGTAAATTTCCGCTCAAAAACCTAAAAAAACCTCACTGAAAACATGTGGAAAACACAGCAACCATTGTAAGTAAAAGACAATATATTACATTTTGGGTCACTCTCTGAACCTACCAATCTGGCCAATTCTGCAAGAAGGCGCTGCACAGGCCGTGCGCTCCATCCACTGAGCTGCAGCATCACTTCTGGTTTCACACTGACACAGAGAAACCAGAAGTGATGCCATGGCTCAGAGGAAAGCACCGCCCATGTCCTACGGCAGTGCCAATAGAAAACCTGACAACAAGGACAATGACTGCAAAATGGGAGTGTTGCGGTGCATTGCTTTGCGCCACAAGGACTCCCAAAAGCAGCCAAATGAAGCGCCTCACCTGCAATCACGTGATTGCATAAACTTCACACTGCCCAGAGTGCATTGTGTCCAGCGCCGTACACAGTGCACTTAAAGCCCCCCCTTTTTTTTTTAAAGGAACTTTTTTTTTTGGTAACTTGCTTTGGGGGGCAGCACCTGGGCACCCCCTATGGACGGGCCACCACTGTTTGTAATAATATTTATGGTGAAGCTATGTATGAGACTTGAATGTTGTTTGTATTGTATTTCTGTTTTGTTAGTTCATTGTATGTATTATGACTTGGCTTTTTTATTATTTATTTATTATACAGGATTTATATAGCGACAGCAGTTTGCACAGCACTTTACAATGTTAGGGCAGACAGTACAATTACAATACAATTCAATACAGGAGGAATCAGAGGGCCCTGCTTGTTACAGTTTACAATCTAGAAGGGAGGGTCAAGTGATACAAAAGGTCAAAAAACTGTGGGGGATGATCTTATGAAGAAAAAGAAAGTACAGTTGTTACATGGAGGCAGGATAGGCTTCTCTGAACAGAAACGTTTTTAGGGATCGCCTAAAAGTGGATAGAGTTGGAGATAGTCGGATAGATTGGGGTAAGGAATTCCAGAGGATGGGAGAGGCTCAGGAGAAGTCCTGGAGGTGAGTATGGGAGGAGGTAATGAGGGAGCTAGTGAGCAGGGGGTCTTGGGAGGAACAAAGAGAACGGATAGGTTGGTATTATGAGACTAGACTAGTAATGTAGCCGGGGGCAGAGTAGTGGATGGCTTTGTAACTTGTTATGCCCCGTACACACAGTCGGACTTTGTTTGGACATTCCGACAACAAAATCCTAGGATTTTTTCAGACGGATGTTGGCTCAAACTTGTCTTGCATACACACGGTCACACAAAGTTGTCGGAAAATCCGATCATTCTGAACGCGGTGACGTAAAACATGTACGTCGGGACTATAAATGGGGCAGTGGCCAATAGCTTTCATCTCTTTATTTATTCTGAGCATGCATGGCACTTTGTCCGTCGGATTTGTGTACACACCATCGGAATTTCCGACAACGGATTTTGTTATCGGAAAATTTTATATCCTGCTCTCAAACTTTGTGTGTCGGAAAATCCGATGGAAAATGTGTGATGGAGCCTACACACGGTCTGAATTTCCGACAACAAGGTCCTATCACACATTTTCCGTCGGAAAATCCGACCGTGTGTACGGGGCATTAGAGCTTTGAATTTAATTTGTTACGTGAATGGCAGCCAATGGAGAGATTGGCAGAGAGGGGTAGCAGACGCTGAGCAGTTTGTAAGGTGGATGAGTCTGGCAGCAGATTTATGATGGACTGAAGGGGGGATAGCCTATTTAAAGGTAAGCCAATGAAGAGGGAGTTGCAGTAGTCGAAGTGAGAGATAACCAGGGTGTGAATTAGGAGCTTTGTAGTTTCATTGGTTAGGAAGGAACGTAGTTTGGAAATGTTGCGAAGGGTGAGGCAGCAAGCTTTGGAAAGGGATTGGATGTGGGGCCGAAAGGAGAGTTCAGAGTCCAGGATAACACCTAGCACCCTGGCATGTGGGGATGGATGGATGACTGTGCCATTGCTCTTAACAGAGAAGTCAGGGGAAGAGGCACATGGGGGAAGAAATATTCTAAACTCAGTTTTGGACAAGTTGAGTTTGAGGAAGTGGTGTGACATCCAGACAGATATGTCTGTTGGTAAGTTAGTGATGTGTGAAGAGACTGATGGAGTGAGCTGAGGGGTGGAGAGATTTTGGAGGCATCAGCGTAGAAATGATAATGGAAGCCATGGGAGGCTGACCCAGGGAGGAGGTGTAGATTGAAAATAGGAGAGGTTCAAGAACAGAACCTTGGGGAACCCCGACGGAGAAAGGAAGAGGAGAGGAGGAAGTAGAATTGTAAGTGACACTGAAGGTGCGGTGGGATAGGTAGGAGGGGGTGGTCAACCGTATCAAAGGCAGCCGAAAGGTCCAGAAGTAGGAGTACAGAATAGTGTCCACTGGTTTTTGCTGTTAGTAAGTTATTTGTGAGTATTAGAGAGCAGTTTCTGTGGAGTAGGGATGAGCTTCGCGTTCGAGTCGAACCCATGTTCGACTTGAACATCGGCTGTTCGATCGTTCGCCGAATTGCGAACGTTATGGGCCGTTCGCGCCAAATTCGTGTGGTGCGTCACGGCCCATAATTCACTGCGGCATCGCAGTG
Source organism: Lithobates clamitans (assembly GCA_037952925.1). Lineage (NCBI taxonomy): Eukaryota > Metazoa > Chordata > Amphibia > Anura > Ranidae > Lithobates > Lithobates clamitans. The sequence goes on from JBBGZY010000788.1 coordinate 2,436,271, forward strand.
CATTGCTGGCTTATGATTGGCCAAGCATGCACTATGACCCGCATGCTTGGCCAATCATAGTGCCGTCAGTAGAGAGAGCTGTAATTGGCCAAAGCCAGGGTGGCTTTGGCCAATTATGGCTTAGGGGGTTTAGAACATGCCCCACACTATATAAGGCCGCCTGCACGGAGGCCCTGTGTAGTGTGTTCCGGCGTGCTTAAATAGAGAGAGAGAGACAGTGTCATTTCATTTGAGTTAGCTAGATTAGGCAGGACAGTCAGTGAGTTAGCTGCACTTACAGTATATTGTGTGTATATATATGCATCCCAGGTGTTGCATATATATATATATATATATATATACACTGTATTCAGTTTAGCTAGATCCGTTCCTGTTATCTTCCTACTGACAGGCAGGCTTGTCTTGTTACAGTATTTACAGCTACCTGAAGAAAATTTCTGGTGTTCTTTTGATCCTATTAGTACCACAGTCAGGCAGCTAGACTATTTACAGTTAGTGTAGTGCGTCCTCCTCACAGTGTTCAGTTTAGGCTACAAGTTAGTTTTGTGTGACCTCTGCACAGTGTTCAGCTAAAGCTACAAGTTAGGGTAGTGCGTCCTCCTCACAGTGTTCAGCTAAAACTACAAGTTAGTGTAGTGCACAGTGTTTAGCTAAAGCTACAAGTTAGTGTAGTGAGACCTCTGCACAGTGTTCAGCTAATTCTGCAAGTTAGTGTCATGCGTCCTGCTCACAGCGTTCAGCTAAAACTACAAGTTAGTGTAGTGCAACCTCTGCACAGTGTTCAGCTAAAGCTACAAGTTAGTGTAGTGAGACCTCTGCACATTGTTCAGCTAAAGCTACAAGTTAGTGTAGTGCATCCTCCTCACAGTGTTCAGCTAAAACTACAAGTTAGTGTAGTGAGACCTCTGCACAGTGTTTAGCTAAAGCTACAAGTTAGTGTAGTGTGTCCTGCTCACAGTGTTGAGCTAAAATTACAAGTTAGTGTAGCGCGACCTCTGCACAGTGTTCAGCTAAAGCTACAAGTTAGTGTAGTGAGACCTCTGCACAGTGTTCAGCCAAAGCTATAAGTTAGTGTAGTGCGTCCTCCTCACAGTGTTCAGCTAAAACTACAAGTTAGTGTAGTGAGACCTCTGCACAGTGTTCAGCTAAAGCTACAAGTTAGTGTAGTGCGTCCTGCTCACAGTGTTCAGCTAAAACTACAAGTTAGTGTAGTGTGACCTCTGCACAGTGTTCAGCTAAAGCTACAAGTTAGTGTAGTGAGACCTCTTCACAGTGTTCAGCTAAAGCTACAAGTTAGTGTATGCGTCCTGCTCACAGTGTTCAGCTGCTAAAACTACAAGTTAGTGTAGTGCAACCTCTGTACAGTGTTCAGCTAAAGCTACAAGTTAGTGTAGTGCGACCTCCTCACAGTGTTCAGCTAAAACTACAAGTTAGTGTAGTGAGACCTCTGCACAGTGTTCAGCTAAAGCTACAAGTTAGTGTAGTGCGTCCTCCTCACAGTGTTCAGCTAAAGCTACAAGTTAGTTTAGTGTGACCTCTGCACAGTGTTCAGTTAAAGCTACAAGTTAGGGTAGTGCGTCCTCCTCACAGTGTTCAGCTAAAACTACAAGTTAGTGTAGTGCGACCTCTGCACAGTGTTCAGCTAGAGCTACAAGTTAGTGTAGTGCGATCTCTGCACAGTGTTCAGCTAAAGCTACAAGTTAGTGTAGTGCGACCTCTGCACAGTGTTCAACTAAAGCTACAAGTTAGTGTAGTGCGTCCTGCTCACAGTGTTAAGCTAAAACTACAAGTTAGTGTAGTGAGACCTCTGCACAATGCTCAGCTAAAGCTACAAGTTAGTGTAGTGCGTCCTGCTCACAGTGTTCAGCTAAAACTACAAGTTAGTGTAGTGCAACCTCTGCACAGTGTTCAGCTAAAGCTACAAGTTAGTGTAGTGAGACCTCTGCACAGTGTTCAACTAAAGCTACAAGTTAGTGTAGTGCGATCTCTGCACAGTGTTCAGCTAAAGCTACAAGTTAGTGTAGTGCGACCTCTGCACAGTGTTCAACTAAAGCTACAAGTTAGTGTAGTGCGTCCTGCTCACAGTGTTCAGCTAAAACTACAAGTTAGTGTAGTGAGACCTCTGCACAGTGTTCAACTAAAGCTACAAGTTAGTGTAGTGCGATCTCTGCACAGTGTTCAGCTAAAGCTACAAGTTAGTGTAGTGCGACCTCTGCACAGTGTTCAACTAAAGCTACAAGTTAGTGTAGTGCGTCCTGCTCACAGTGTTAAGCTAAAACTACAAGTTAGTGTAGTGAGACCTCTGCACAATGCTCAGCTAAAGCTACAAGTTAGTGTAGTGCGTCCTGCTCACAGTGTTCAGCTAAAACTACAAGTTAGTGTAGTGCAACCTCTGCACAGTGTTCAGCTAAAGCTACAAGTTAGTGTAGTGCGTCCTGCTCACAGTGTTCAGCTAAAACTACAAGTTAGTGTAGTGCGACCTCTGCACAGTGTTCAGCTAAAGCTACAAGTTAGTGTAGTGAGACCTCTTCACAGTGTTCAGCTAAAGCTACAAGTTAGTGTATGCGTCCTGCTCACAGTGTTCAGCTGCTAAAACTACAAGTTAGTGTAGTGCAACCTCTGTACAGTGTTCAGCTAAAGCTACAAGTTAGTGTAGTGCGACCTCCTCACAGTGTTCAGCTAAAACTACAAGTTAGTGTAGTGAGACCTCTGCACAGTGTTCAGCTAAAGCTACAAGTTAGTGTAGTGCGTCCTCCTCACAGTGTTCAGCTAAAGCTACAAGTTAGTTTAGTGTGACCTCTGCACAGTGTTCAGTTAAAGCTACAAGTTAGGGTAGTGCGTCCTCCTCACAGTGTTCAGCTAAAACTACAAGTTAGTGTAGTGCGACCTCTGCACAGTGTTCAGCTAGAGCTACAAGTTAGTGTAGTGCGATCTCTGCACAGTGTTCAGCTAAAGCTACAAGTTAGTGTAGAGCGACCTCTGCACAGTGTTCAACTAAAGCTACAAGTTAGTGTAGTGCGTCCTGCTCACAGTGTTAAGCTAAAACTACAAGTTAGTGTAGTGAGACCTCTGCACAATGCTCAGCTAAAGCTACAAGTTAGTGTAGTGCGTCCTGCTCACAGTGTTCAGCTAAAACTACAAGTTAGTGTAGTGCGACCTCTGCACAGTGTTCAGCTAAAGCTACAAGTTAGTGTAGTGAGACCTCTGCGCAGTGTTCAGCTAAAGCTACAAGTTAGTGTAGTGCGTCCTGCTCACAGTGTTCAGCTAAAACTACAAGTTAGTGTAGTGCAACCTCTGTACAGTGTTCAGCTAAAGCTACAAGTTAGTGTAGTGCGTCCTCCTCACAGTGTTCAGCTAAAACTACAAGTTAGTGTAGTGAGACCTCTGCACAGTGTTCAGCTAAAGCTACAAGTTAGTGTAGTGCATCCTCCTCACAGTGTTCAGCTAAAGCTACAAGTTAGTTTAGTGTGACCTCTGCACAGTGTTCAGTTAAAGCTACAAGTTAGGGTAGTGCGTCCTCCTCACAGTGTTCAGCTAAAACTACAAGTTAGTGTAGTGCGACCTCTGCACAGTGTTCAGCTAAAGCTATAAGTTAGTGTAGTGTGTCCTGCTCACAGTGTTCAGCTAAAACTACAAGTTAGTGTAGTGTGACCTCTGCACAGTGTTCAGCTAAAGCTACAAGTTAGTGTAGTGCATCCTGCTCACAGTGTTCAGCTAAAACTACAAGTTAGTGTAGTGAGGCCTCTGCACAGTTTTCAGCTAAAGCTACAAGTTAGTGTAGTGCATCCTGCTCACACTGTTCAGCTAAAACTACAAGTTAGTGTAGTGCGACCTTTGCACAATGTTCAGCTAAAGCTACAAGTTAGTGTAGTGAGACCTCTGCACAGTGTTCAGCTAAAGCTACAAGTTAGTGTAGTGCATCCTGCTCACAGTGTTCAGCTAAAACTACAAGTTAGTGTAGTGAGACCTCTGCACAGTGTTCAGCTAAAGCTACAAGTTAGTGTAGTGCGACCTCTGCACAGTGTTCAGCTAAAGCTACAAGTTAGTGTAGTGCAACCTCTGCACAGTGTTCAGCTAAAGCTACAAGTTAGTGTAGTGCGTCCTCCTCACAGTGTTCAGCTAAAACTACAAGTTAGTGTAGTGAGACCTCTGCACAGTGTTCAGCTAAAGCTACAAGTTAGTTTTGTGTGACCTCTGCACAGTGTTCAGCTAAAGCTACAATTTAGAGTAGTGGGACCTCTGCACAGTGTTCAGCTAAAGCTACAAGTTAGTGTAGTGCGTCCTCCTCACAGTGTTCAGCTAAAACTACAAGTTAGTGTAGTGAGACCTCTGCACAGTGTTCAGCTAAAGCTACAAGTTAGTGTAGTGCGTCCTGCTCACAGTGTTCAGCTAAAACTACAAGTTAGTGTAGTGCGACCTCTGCACAGTGTTCAGCTAAAGCTACAAATTAGTGTAGTGAGACCTCTGCACAGTGTTCAGCTAAAGCTACAAAATAGTGTAGTGCGTCCTCCTCACAGTGTTCAGCTAAAACTACAAGTTAGTGTAATGAGACCTCTGCGCAGTGTTCAGCTAAAGCTACAAGTTAGTTTTGTGTGACCTCTGCACAGTGTTCATCTAAAGCTACAATTTAGAGTAGTGCGTCCTCCTCACAGTGTTCAGCTAAAACTACAAGTTAGTGTAGTGCGACCTCTGCACAGTGTTCAGCTAAAGCTACAAGTTAGTGTAGTGCGTCCTCCTCACAGTGTTCAGCTAAAACTACAAGTTAGTGTAGTGAGACCTCTGCACAGTGTTCAGCTAAAGCTACAAGTTAGTGTAGTGCGTCCTGCTCACAGTGTTCAGCTAAAACTACAAGTTAGTGTAGTGCGACCTCTGCACAGTGTTCAGCTAAAGCTACAAATTAGTGTAGTGAGACCTCTGCACAGTGTTCAGCTAAAGCTACAAAATAGTGTAGTGCGTCCTCCTCACAGTGTTCAGCTAAAACTACAAGTTAGTGTAGTGAGACCTCTGCGCAGTGTTCAGCTAAAGCTACAAGTTAGTGTAGTGCGTCCTGCTCACAGTGTTCAGCTAAAACTACAAGTTAGTGTAGTGCGACCTCTGCACAGTGTTCAGCGAAAGCTACAAGTTAGTGTAGTGAGACCTCTGCACAGTGTTCAGCTAAAGCTACAAGTTAGTGTAGTGCATCCTCCTCACAGTGTTCAGCTAAAACTACAAGTTAGCGTAGTGAGACCTCTGCACAGTGTTCAGATAAACTACAAGTTAGTGTAGTGCATCCTCCTCACAGTGTACAGCTAAAACTACAAGTTAGTGTAGTGAGACCTCTGCACAGTGTTCAGCTAAAGCTACAAGTTAGTGTAGTGCGTCCTGCTCACAGTGTTCAGCTAAAATTACAAGTTAGTGTAGTGCGACCTCTGCACAGTGTTCAGCTAAAGCTACAAGTTAGTGTAGTGAGACCTCTGCACAGTGTTCAGCTAAAGCTACAAGTTAGTTTAGTGCGTCCTCCTCACAGTGTTCAGCTAAAACTACAAGTTAGTGTAGTGAGACCTCTGCACAGTGTTCAGCTAAAGCTACAAGTTAGTGTAGTGCGTCCTCCTCACAGTGTTCAGCTAAAGCTACAAGTTAGTTTAGTGTGACCTCTGCACAGTGTTCAGCTAAAGCTACAAGTTAGGGTAGTGCATCCTCCTCACAGTGTTCAGCTAAAACTACAAGTTAGTGTAGTGCGACCTCTGCACAGTGTTCAGCTAAAGCTACAAGTTAGTGTAGTCCGTCCTCCTCACAGTGTTCATCTAAAACTACAAGTTAGTGTTGTGCGTCCTCCTCACAGTGTTCAGCTAAAGCTAAAAGTTAGTGTAGTGCGTCCTGCTCACAGTGTTCAGCTAAAATGACAAGTTAGTGTAGTGCAACCTCTGCACAGTGTTCAGCTAAAGCTACAAGTTAGTGTAGTGAGACCTCTGCACAGTGTTCAGCTAAAGCTACAAGTTAGTGTAGTGCGTCCTCCTCACAGTGTTCAGCTAAAACTACAAGTTAGTGTAGTGAGACCTCTGCAGAGTGTTCAGCTAAACTAACTTGTAGCTTTAGCTGAACACTGTGCAGAGGTTCAGCTAAAACTACAAGTTAGTGTAGTGAGACCTCTGCACAGTGAGACCTCTGCACAGTGTTCAGCTAAACTAACTTGTAGCTTTAGCTGAACACTGTGCAGAGGTTTAGCTAAAATTACAAGTTAGTGTAGTGAGACCTCTGCACAGTGTTCAGCTAACGCTACAAGTTAGTGTAGTGCGTCCTGCTCACAGTGTTCAGCTAAAACTACAAGTTAGTATAGTGAGGCCTCTTCACAGTTTTCAGCTAAAGCTACAAGTTAGTGTAGTGCATCCTGCTCACATTGTTCAGCTAAAACTACAAGTTAGTGTAGTGCGACCTTTGCACAATGTTCAGCTAAAGCTACAAGTTAGTGTAGTGAGACCTCTGCACAGTGTTCAGCTAAAGCTACAAGTTAGTGTAGTGCATCCTGCTCACAGTGTTCAGCTGAAACTACAAGTTAGTGTAGTGAGACCTCTGCACAGTGTTCAGCTAAAGCTACAAGTTAGTGTAGTGCGTCCTGCTCACAGTGTTCAGCTAAAACTACAAGTTAGTGTAGTGCGACCTCTGCACAGTGTTCAGCTAAAGCTACAAGTTAGTGTAGTGAGACCGCTGCACAGTGTTCAGCTAAAGCTACAAAATAGTGTAGTGCGTCCTCCTCACAGTGTTCAGCTAAAACTACAAGTTAGTGTAGTGAGACCTCTGCGCAGTGTTCAGCTAAAGCTACAAGTTAGTGTAGTGCGTCCTGCTCACAGTGTTAAGCTAAAACTACAAGTTAGTGTAGTGCGACCTCTGCACAGTGTTCAGCTAAAGCTACAAGTTTGTGTAGTGAGACCTCTGCACAGTGTTCAGCTAAAGCTACAAGTTAGTGTAGTGCATCCTCCTCACAGTGTTCAGCTAAAACTACAAGTTAGCGTAGTGAGACCTCTGCACAGTGTTCAGATAAAGCTACAAGTTAGTGTAGTGCATCCTCCTCACAGTGTTCAGCTAAAACTACTAGTTAGTGTAGTGAGACCATTGCACAGTGTTCAGCTAAAGCTACAAGTTAGTGTACTGCGTCCTGCTCACAGTGTTCAGCTAAAATTACAAGTTAGCGTAGTGCAACCTCTGCACAGTGTTCAGCTAAAGCTACAAGTTAGTGTAGTGAGACCTCAGCACAGTGTTCAGCTAAAGCTACAAGTTAGTTTAGTGCGTCCTCCTCACAGTGTTCAGCTAAAACTACAAGTTAGTGTAGTGAGACCTCTGCACGGTGTTCAGCTAAAGCTACAAGTTAGTGTAGTGCTTCCTCCTCACAGTGTTCAGCTAAAGCTACAAGTTAGTGTAGTGCGACCTGCTCACAGTGTTAAGCTAAAACTACAAGTTAGTGTAGTGCGACCTCTGCACAGTGTTCAGCTAAAGCTACAAGTTTGTGTAGTGAGACCTCTGCACAGTGTTCAGCTAAAGCTACAAGTTAGTGTAGTGCATCCTCCTCACAGTGTTCAGCTAAAACTACAAGTTAGCGTAGTGAGACCTCTGCACAGTGTTCAGATAAAGCTACAAGTTAGTGTAGTGCATCCTCCTCACAGTGTTCAGCTAAAACTACTAGTTAGTGTAGTGAGACCATTGCACAGTGTTCAGCTAAAGCTACAAGTTAGTGTACTGCGTCCTGCTCACAGTGTTCAGCTAAAATTACAAGTTAGCGTAGTGCAACCTCTGCACAGTGTTCAGCTAAAGCTACAAGTTAGTGTAGTGAGACCTCAGCACAGTGTTCAGCTAAAGCTACAAGTTAGTTTAGTGCGTCCTCCTCACAGTGTTCAGCTAAAACTACAAGTTAGTGTAGTGAGACCTCTGCACGGTGTTCAGCTAAAGCTACAAGTTAGTGTAGTGCTTCCTCCTCACAGTGTTCAGCTAAAGCTACAAGTTCGTTTAGTGTGACCTCTGCACAGTGTTCAGCTAAAGCTACAAGTTAGGGTAGTGCGTCCTCCTCACAGTGTTTAGCTAAAACTACAAGTTAGTGTAGTGCGACCTCTGCACAGTGTTCAGCTAAAGCTAAAAGTTAGTGTAGTGCGTCCTCCTCACAGTGTTCAGCTAAAACTACAAGTTAGTGTAGTGAGACCCCTGCACAGTGTTCAGTTAAAGCTACAAGTTAGTGTAGTGCATCCTGCTTACAGTGTTCCGCTAAAACTACAAGTTAGTGTACTGAGACCTCTGCACAGTGTTCAGCTAAAGCTACAAGTTAGTGTAGTGCGTCCTCCTCACAGCTAGATAAGCTACAAGTTAGTGTAGTGCGAGCTCTGCACAGTGTTCACCTAAAGCTACCTGTAGAAGGTTGGTGGTGTTTTCCTGATCCTATTACTACCGCAGGCAGCTAAATAAGCTACAAGTAATTTTTTTGCAAGCTCTGCACAGTGTTCAGCTAAAGCTACCTGTAGAAGTTTGGTGGTGTTTTCCTGATCCTATCACTACCGCAGGCAGCTAAATAAGCTACAAGTTAGTGTAGTGCGAGCTCTGCACAGTGTTCACCTAAAGCTACCTGTAGAGGGTTGGTGGTGTTTTTCTGATCCTATCACTACCGCAGGCAGCTAAATAAGCTACAAGTTATTTTTTGGCGAGCTCTGCACAGTGTTCACCTAAAGCTACCTGTAGAAGGTTGGTGGTGTTCTCATACTGTAAGCAGGCAGTTGATTTTGCTAGCTGCAGTATCAGTATATATATATATATATATATATATATATATATATCCCAGCTTAGTGCAGCTACAGGCCATTAGTATGTCTGGAAGGCCAACAAGGAGAGGCAGACAGTCACAAGCCAATAAAAGAGGCCAAGCAGGCTCTGTGTCTAGAGGCAACAGTGCTGGTCGTGGAGACGGTGCATCCTCATCGGTACGTGGCTGTGGGACATGCTTGGCCTTTTTTTTCGGCAACTGGCCGTGTTGAGCCGCAACATGCGGAAGACTTGGTCGAGTGGATGACCAAGCCGTCCTCATCCTCCTCATCCTCTCTCACCTAGGCTCAGGGTACTTTGTCTGGCAAAGCAACGGCCTCTTCCCTCAGCTCAATGTCATCAGTGACTCCTTCCCTTGCCCCACCATGTTCTCCTGAGGAGTCCCTCGAACTGATTGACCACAGTGTTGGGTACATGCTCCAAGAGGATGCCCAGCGTTTGGAAGGCTCTGATGATGATACTGAGCTAGATGAAGGCAGTAACGTGAGCACGGACAGAGGGGGTGCCCAAGAAGGACAGCAATCTGGCAGTCATGCTCCCCCTGCTGCAGCATACTGCCAGGTTTGCTCCAGTGATGAGGAGGGAGGGGATAATGAGGTCACTGACTCAACGTGGGTGCCTGATAGGAGAGAGGAGGAGGAGGAGGAGGAGGTGGCACATCACCAACAAGGCAGGATGCCCTCCAGGGGCCAGCCTAAGGGCAGCACACTGACTGCATCACACCCCAAAGCTCCGCATGTGCAGGGCGCTGCAGTCTCTGCGCGTTATGCAAAAAGTTCTTTGGTGTGGGCCTTTTTGAGACGAGTGCATTAGATCGCAACGCTGCTATTTGCAACATATGTCTCAAGCGTATCTCGCGTGGCCAAAACATCTCCCGCTTGGGTACCACATGCTTGACCAGACATATATTGACCTGCCATGCTCTTCGGTGGCAAGCGTATTTAAAAGACCCACACCAAAGAACAAAGAGAACCTCTCCTTGCTCCTCATCAGCTGAGATCTCCAACCCCACTATACCTTCAGTCCTCTCTGAGACCTGCACTGAGAGGAATGAAGGTGTAGAATTAGGTGTGTCACAGCCAAGTACTTGTGGGCAATCTGCTTTCGGTACACTGACGTCAGATTGTACCAGGCACATTTCCCTGCCCCAGCTGCTGCACCGCCGAAAGAAGTTCGCTCCCAGCCATCCACATGCCCAGCAGTTGAATGCTAGCTTAGCAAAATTGCTAGCATTTCAACTGCTGCCTTTTCAGTTGGTAGACTCTGTCCCCTTCCGTGAGTTTGTGGAATGTGCGGTTCCTCAGTGGCAGGTACCCAAACGCCACTTTTTCTCACTGAAGGCGATTCCGGCACTCTACCGGCATGTGGAAGGCAATGTCTTGGCCTCGCTGGACAGGGCGGTCAGCGGTAAGGTGCATATTACCGCTGACTCATGGTCCAGCAGGCATGGACAGGGACGTTACCTAAGTTTTACCGCGCATTGGGTGACTCTGCTGGCAGCTGGGAAGGATGCAGGACAAGGTGCAGTAGTGTTGGAGGTTGTTCCGCCACCACGCCTCCAAAATGCCACTATTAATGATTGTGACACCCCTCCTCTTCTTCTTCCTCCGTGGCCTCTTCCTGTGCTTTGTTCTCGGAACCAGCGGTGCTCCGTAGCCGTTCAAGGGGCTACGCAAGTATGCAGGCCAAAAGATGCCATGCGGTGCTTGAGGTGGTGTGCTTGGGGGACGGGAGCCACACTGGGGCAGAGGTTCTGTCAGCTCTGCAGGGGCAGGTTCAGAGGTGGTTGACGCCACGCCAACTTAAGGCAGGAATGGTGGTTTGCGACAATGGCACCAAACTCTTCTCTGCCCTCCGACAGGGACAAATGACCCATGTGCCCTGTTTGGCTCACATCCTTAACTTGGTGGTGCAGCGGTTCTTGGGCAGGTGCCCGGGCTTACAGGATGTCCTGAGGCAGGCCAGGAAAGTCTGTGTGCATTTCCGCCGGTCATATAATGCCATTGCTCGGCTGGCAGACCTCCAAAAGGAGTTTAACCTGCCCAAGAACTGCCTAATCTGTGACATGCCCACCAGGTGGAACTCAACGTTGGCCATGCTGCAGCGGCTGCACACGCAGCAGAGGGCCATCAATGAGTACCTGTGTGACTATGGCACCAGGACACGGTCAGGGGAGCTTGTTTTTTTTCCCCATGCCAGTGGGCCATGATCAGGGATGCATGCACTGTCCTGTCACCATTTGAGGAGGCCACGAGGATGGTAAGCAGTGACAGTGCATGCATCAGTGACACTGTCCCCCTTGTCCACCTGTTGGAGCACATGCTGCATGGAATAATGGACAGGGCACTTGAGGCAGAACAGAGGCTGGAAGAGGAGGACTTCCTTAGCTCTCAAGGCCCCCTGTCAGGAAAGGGTCCATCCGCTGGTAAGATATATCATTTGGCATGCAGTACTGGGGTCCACCAGCAGGTGTCTCCTGGCAGTGTTGAACTGTCAGGAGAATATTTCCCTGCTGGTGTCATGTCATCTTTTGGCCGCAGTACTGATGTCCACCAGCGGATGGATCCCGGCAGTATGGAGCAGACAACACACACTGCGCTCAGCTGTGACATGAGGTCAATTACCAGCCTTATAAATACCCGGCAAGCCCTCATAGGCTTGCCTTGGTATCTCTCTCCCTGCACTCTAACCTTGCTGCCTGTTACTTTGACCTTGAGCCTGCATCTGCCTTGTCCTGACCTGACCTGACCTGATCTGATCCCATCCCTATCCTGAGCCTATCCCCTCCGTTCCTGGTTACCTTGGATCCCTGCCCTGTATCCCATCCATCCACCCTCTTCCTGTCCTGCTGGTTTGATCCCCCTGTGTATGACCTTGGCCTGGCTTTGTTTACGATTACGGTATCTCCATTTCCTTGTATATATTGTTGTTTGTAGTGGGTTTGTTGTGTTGGTTTTGCACTGTTTATATTTCTTTATTTGTCACTTATTTATTAAACACCATTATTTCACTTATATGTGTTTTGGGTTTCCTCTGTGCAGTCCACACAGTCTGGTCAATTAGATTCTCTGACAGTATACCAAGGCCATCCCTGACCAGACGTGGCTGCATTGAGGAAACCATCCTGGTTTATCGGGTCTGCTAATATGGATTTCTATGAAATTCTTTATTCTCTGCTAGCAGAAGAGGATGGTGAATATTGTCGCCAGATTTTAAAAGGGTGGACTAGTGACAGGCTGATGGAAACTATCCAATCAGCTCATTCCCTAGTGGATCAGGGGTATATGTCTTTTGAAGATGTTCAGCCTCTGATCCAGTTATGTGCAAAACCAGCCCTGTCATGCATTCCCGAGGGAAGTGATGATTTTTCGCCCCCCTTCAATTATGGCCAAGTTGAATCCCTGGTTTGGTTGTTAGAGGATGATCCAGCCTATTTTATGGAACATTATTCCTCCTGTTCACAGCAAGTGTTGTTTAATTGCATCCAGTCGGTGCAATCCTTGATTAGTCAGACTGTGTGTGAATCAGCGTTTGTTCAACCTGTGCTGCAGGTATGGTCAGATCTCCTGTCTTTTGCTAAGCCACAATACTCCAGCCCTGCCATTAATCCTGTCTCCCCAAAAATGTATCTCCCCGTCGCCTATGGCAACCTCAGCTACAGCCCAGTTTATCAAACCCCCTACCAAATACTACTACCCAGTCTCCAAGTGTAGCACCTATCCCGCCTTCAATCCACCTGTCTCTTCTCCTCCACCTGTAACAGTCCCACAAAACCCCTCTCTAGCTACAGTTCCTTGGTCTTCCTTCGATCCAGCTACTTTCTTTTCTTTCAGCCCTGCACCTACATACAAGACTGCACGGGCTAAACCAAAAAAGAAACAAAAATTCTTTCCTACCCACACGATCCTGCCAGTAACCCAACTTGCTTCCACACTGATTCCACACTAACCCACCTGATTCTGTCAAACCAGTGCCTGCTACCGAGCCTGATGCGCCAGTGTCTTCTACGCAACCTGTTGTGCCAATGCCTGTGCCCGCTGTCCAGTTTGATGTCCCTGCCTTCCAGTCTGGTGTGCCCACCTTCCAGTCTGATGCACCCGCTCTCCAGTCTAACGCACCTGCAATCCAGTCCGATATGCCTGCCTTCCAGCCGGATGTCTTGAAGCTTGCCTTCCAGCCTGAAGTCCCGGTGCCCGCTTTTCAGTCTGTGCCCGCTCCCCAGTCTGATGTCTTCATGCCTGTCTCCCAGCCTGATGTCCCGAAGCTTGCTTTTCAGCCTGATGTCTTGGTTTCTGCCTTCCAGCTTGATGTCCCTGCCTTCCAACTTGATGTCCCTGCCTTCCAGTCTGGTGTGCCTACCTTCCAGTCTGGTGTGCCCACCTTCCAGTCTGGTGTGCCCACCTTCCAGTCTGATGTGCCCACCTTCCAGTCTGATGTGCCCACCTTCCAGTCTGATGTGCCCACCTTCCAGTCTGATGTGCCCACCTTCCAGTCTGATGTGCCCACCTTCCAGTCTGATGCGCCCACCTTCCAGTCTGATGCACCTGCTATCCAGTCTGATATGCCTGCCTTCCAGCCGGATGTCTTGAAGCTTGCCTTCCAGCCCGAAATTCCAGTGTCCATGTTCCAGTCTGACACTTCAGCGACTACTGACCAGTCCGATGTACCTGCTGTTCTGCCCGATGTGCCAGCGCCTGTGTCTGCTGCCCAGTCTAAAGTTCCAGCACCCGCTGCCTGGTCTGATGTCTCGGTGCCGGCTTTCCAGTCCGCTTTCCAGCCTGATGTGCCAGTGTCTACTACTCAGCCAGTTGTGCCAATGCCTGTGTCCGCTGCCCAGTTTGAGGTCCCAGTGCCTGCTGCTCAGCCCGAAATTCCAGTGTCCATGTTCCAGTCTGACGCTTCAGCAACTACTGACCAGTCCGATGTACCTGTTCAGCCTGTTGTGCCAGTACCTGCTGTTCTGCCTGATGTGCCCACTGTTCAGCCTGATGAGCCTGCTTTCCGGTTTGATGTGACCATCCTCCAGCCTGATATCCTGGTACCTGTCTTCCAGCCTGATGTCGTGATGTTGGTATCCCAGCCTGAGGTTTCGGTGCCCGTGTCTCCACCTGAAGTTTCGGTGCCCGTGTTTCAGCCTGGAGTTTCGGTGCCCGTGTCCCAGCTTGCTGAATCAGTGCCCGTTACCCAGTCTGTTGAATCGGTGCCCGTTACCCGGTCCGCTGAACTGGTGCCCGTTACCCAGTCTGCTAAACCGAAGTCCTTCACTTGGCCTGTCAAGCCAGTATCCGTTATCCGGCTTGCCGAACCAGTGCCCGGTGTCCAGCTCGCTGGGTCGGGGCCTGTTACCCAGCCCACTGGGCCGGGGTCCGTTACCCAGCTTGCTGAGCCGGTGCTCCCTGTGTATGACCTTGGCCTGGCTTTGTTTACGATTACGGTATCTCCATTTCCTTGTATATATTGTTGTTTGTAGTGGGTTTGTTGTGTTGGTTTTGCACTGTTTATATTTCTTTATTTGTCACTTATTTATTAAACACCATTATTTCACTTATATGTGTTTTGGGTTTCCTCTGTGCAGTCCACACAGTCTGGTCAATTAGATTCTCTGACACCCCCTTTATCCAGACAGTGTTCCTGCGTGCCCACCGATCACACAGGAAGAGGACGAGGATGAGGAGGAGGAGGATTGTGTCAGTATGGAGGTGGAGCCTGGCACTCAGCATCAGCAGCAGTCTTTAAGGGATCAGTCCCAAGAAACACATGGACTTGTACGTGGCTGGGAGGAGGTAGCTGCGGACCATGTCGTCCTTAGTGACCCAGAGGACTCCGGACCGAATGCCTCAGCAAACCTACGCTGCATGGCCTCCCTGATCCTGCAAAGCCTGCGTAAGGATCCTCGTATTCGTGGTATCAAGGAGAAGGACCAATACTGGCTGGCAACCCTCCTTGATCCACGTTACAAGGGTAAGGTTGAGGACCTTATCTTGCCATCGCAGAGGGAGCAGAGGATGAAACATCTTCGGTAGGCCTGGCAGAAAGGTCTGTGCAATGCATTCCCAGAGACTGGGAGGTTACAAACTCCTGTTTCTGGACAACGTGTTGCTGAGGCTTCGGTCAGTCAAAGAAGGAGCGGTGGAGAAGGTGGCCATCTGATGCGTTTAGACAATTTTTTGGTCCGCATCGCCAGCGTCTGTTTTACATGGTGCAGGAATACCTAGGGGCAAGATCTGACTTGGACAGCTTTCCCACCGAAAATCCTCTGGGTCTTGAGGATGGATCACTGGCCAGAGCTTGCACAGTATGCAATTGAGCTACTGGCCTGTCCTCATCCAGCGTTCTTTCGGAACGCACATTCAGTGCTGCTGGAGGCTTTGTAACCGATCACAGGGTGCGTCTGTCCACCGACTCGGTCGATCGACTGACCTTCATAAAAATGAATCAGTCTTGGATCACCACCAGCTACCAAGCACCTGATGCTGATGTAACCGAATAATTTTTTTGGAAATCTCAGATCCCTTCAAAGACTGCCTATGCTGATGCTGAGTGACTATCCTGAGTAAATTATCCTCTTCCTCCTCAATGATCACGCTGATAGCTTGTAAGAACATTTTGGGTTCTGGGCGCCACCACCAGTGCCTAAGGCCCAATTTTTCAGCCCCTGTTTAACAGGGGCGTGTAATTACAATTTTTGATGCAATACTTTGCAGCAGGGCTCGTTTCTGCGTTCCAACTAGAGTATCTGTGAGGGGTTGCAGTGTTGTGGCACCAGCACCAGTGCCTAAGACCCAATTTTTCAGCCCCTGTTTAACAGGGGCGTGTAATTACAATTTTTGATGCAATACTTTGCAGCAGGGCTCGTTCCAACTAGAGTATCTATGAGGGGTTGCAGTGTTGTGGCACCAGCACCAGTGCCTAAGGCCCAATTTTTCAGCCCCCGTTTAACAGGGGAGTGTAATTACAATTTTTGATGCAATACTTTGCAGCAGGGCTCAATTCTGCGTTTCAACTAGAGTATCTGTGAGGGGTTGCAGTATCTGTGAGGGGTTGCACCAGCACCAGTGCCTAAGGCCCAATTTTTCAGCCCCTGTTCAGCAGGGGCATGTAATTACAATTCTTGATCTAATATATCACAGCAGGGCCCGTTTCTGCGCCCACCAAGAGCGAGTGAGGACTTAGTGTTGTGGCACTAGCACCACCACCACCAAAGGCCCAATTTTTCTGCCACTGTTCAACAAGGGCATGTAATTACAATTCTTGATCTAATATTTCACAGCAGGGCCCTGTGAGGGCTTACAGTGTTTTGGCCACAACAACACCTAAGGCCCAAATTTCTGCTGAGTATATAGGGCAGGCCCCTACTTTCAAACATCCAACTTTCAAATGACTCCTACTTGCAAACGGAAGGAGACAACAGGAAGTGAGATGAAATCTACCCCTAGGAAGGGAAATTCTCTCCTGTAAGAGTTAATATGGGAAAAACGTTTCTTCTTTCCACTGATACTTTATCACCAATCCTTCACAAAAAAAACCCAAATTTTTAAAAAACATTTGTCATTGGGACAAAAAGTGAGGTGAAATCTTCTGAAGAGGAGCACAGACAGCAAAACAAATGTCACAGGGGTGATCACCCTTCCTTATGTTTTCGAAAAAGCCTAAAATAGATTTTTTGGCTGGAGCTAAACACGTTAAAAATGTACCAGTTCAAAATTACAAACAGATTCTACTTAACAACAAACCTACAGTCCCTGTCTTGTGTGCACCGCCTGTATACTGCTGTTCAGAGTATATAGGGCCTGGTGGCCCCACGCCTTTCCTTTTTTTAATTTAGGTGCGGGGTTCCCCTTAATACCCATAGAAGACCCAAAGGGCCTGGTAATGGACTGGGGGGTACCCATGCTGTTTGTCTCACTGATTTTCATCCATATTGCCAGGACCCGACATTACATTAAAGCCGCAAACAGTTTTAAATGACTTTTTTTCCTTTAAAAATGACATTTTGTGCAGGGACTGTTCTAAACACGGGAAACACGCGTCACTTTACAGGCATACTATAGACACCCCCCAGGTACAATATTTAAAGGAATATGTCACTTTTTTTTTTAACTTTAGGCATCATTAAAATCACTGCTCCCGAAAAAACGGCATTGATACATGTCCCCTGGGGCAAATTAGCCTTTAAAATGAGCACTTTTGATTTCGAACGTTCAAGTTCCATAGACGTCAATGGGGTTCTAACGTTCGTGCGAATTTTCGGTCCGTTCGCAGGTTCTGGTGCGAACCGAACCGGGGGGGTATCGTTCAGTCGAACATATTATCAGGAAATACTGGCCGATTCTAAAATCCGACAGGACCCTGGTAGGGCTGCTTTAAAAAAAAACAAGATTCATCTACAGAAAGACCCCCAATCTGAGGAATCAACTGGTACATAATGTGATCGATCCACCTAAAACAATCAGACTTTTTCCCGAAATAAAAGGTTTTTTCAGATGCCAAAAATGCTTGCCATGTCGGGTAAGCAAAAAACAACCGAGGAAAAAATTATCGTTCAAATCCAGATCGGGAAAGAGTATCAGATTAGGGAACTGATCACTTGCGAAAGTACCCACGTCACATATGTGATCGAATGCCCCTGCCGATTACAATATGTGGGAAGGACCACCAGGCCGCTTTATGTCAGGATCAGAGAACATATCAATAATAGCAAAAAAGGTTTCCCAAAACACAATCTTTCGAGGCATTTTGACGAATTTCACAATAGGGACCCCACGGGACTGATTTTTTATGGCATTGATCTGATCAAAGACTACTGGAGGGGCGGTAACAAGAAAATAAAATATCCCAGAATGAAACTAAATGGATTTACCGCCTGGGCAGTTTGGTACCAAGAGGCTTGAATGTGGATATAGACCTCAATTGCTTCCTGTCTAATTTTTAACACAATTATTGCCCTTTAAACCATCAGGGAATCTAAGACATCAAATAGTGTGCTAGGTAGTAGACCTTTTAGGCTTCAGTAGATTTTCATGAATTGCTTATGTATTAGAGACCCCACAAAAACTTTTCACGTATGTACAAGATAGGAATATGTACATACACACATGATTTTGAGTTCCCTATCTCAGTATATCTGATTTTCTAAAGATTTTTAATCCCTGGGAGACCTAATAGCATATAATATAAATATTTGATAATTAATAATTCAATCATTTCTAATTTGATACAATAATATGAACATTTATATATTGTATCCAATTTTTTTCATGGGATTAAATATATCCCACATATATTTTAGTCCACCTTTCGCTCATAGGGATCTCCAGAAGTCAGAGTATAGAGTAATAATTGAGGATCACCCATCTATAAACGGGTCTAAGGCCTCTCATCTATGAAATTCTCTACCTTTCATATCTCTGCCTACCCTTTCTCTAACACATGGGTATGGTCAGAGTTTCCATTATAGTACAAGAAATATTTTTATCTATATTTTTATCTATTTTTTATCCATTTTTTATAACAAAAGCTCATTTTTATAATAAAAACTTATTTTTGGGATAAGGGATTTTTTTTGAAGAGATTTTAACTTTTTTGGGTCTTTTTTAAAAAAAGTTATTTTTTTTATTATTTTTATTATTTTTGATCTTAATTGTTATATTTTTTTCTCCTGGTATTCAAGATTTCTAATTAGCTCGTTCCTCTTGGGAATACTGTAACATACGGTGCCTTTTGGTTTAATACATTCACTTTTATGGCAATAGGAATACAACTGTATATTTATGAGTTTGTATAACATTTATGCTGTGGTGTATCTATTAGTGTAGGTTATCGCTGCGGCTATTGTAGTATTCAATTTGGGTACACCAGTAGAGGGCGTAATGGAGCTGGGCTACGCTCCTATATGATTTCCCATCACTACATCATTTGCTGTAGGCCTGTTCTACCTAGCAACTAGTTACTAGATCAGGCCGCTGGACATGTGGGTTCGACAGCCGGGATTCGATTGGCCGCAGCTATAGCTGCACCTTCGATAAAGGACGTTGGGAGTGCCAAGATGGCAGCGCCCCTGATGACGTCCGTGTGATGAAACGCGTAAGGCAGGACTATCTTGGCACGCACAACGTAATTTCCGCGGATCGTGGTTTCGGAATTCGACCGGTGGAACACAAGCGGCGGTTCACGCTGACGCTGCGGCCCCGGATTACAGGGAGAGTATAGGAGACTGTGAGCTCCCTCTCCCATTTGGAAACACTTAGATACTTTTTAACCGCTAGTGTGATATCAGCCTAATGTGACTGGACTGTTTTTTTTTTATATATAAATAAATGGATACATTTTAAACAGAATCACGCTATGTGGATACCTTTCTTTTAATATTTTTAATACTCAAGCGGATATCCTGTGGGGACTTTTAATACATCAAGGGACAGGAAGTCCCCACCTCCCTGTGTGTACAGCTGCTTTTTGGAAATGGGACGCGTGGAAGGAAACTGACACCCATAGGACTGGAGTGACAGGACCAACAGTATACGCTCGTACCCCTGCAGGGGTAGAGCGCTCCGGTGAGTGCAACCACATTGGGGGGACCACCAGTTGTTACAGCACGGCACTTTATCACCTAAGAAGAACTTCCTGCACAATTGTTATGAACTTTATTGCACTAAACAACATATGGTTTTTTGGTTTTTTGATTTTTAGCTGCGATTTTGACACACTATTAATTATTTTTTATTGCGTATGATTATTGCACATTTACACACTACTGGTTGATAATCACTGCTTTTGCCACTTATCACTTTATATTTATTCATGTGAAGATGGATTTATGTTATTTAGGGGTGTTGCTTAATATTTGCGATTTTTTTGCACATATAGTAGCATTTTTCACTTGTTAAGGTGTTTTCACTTAAATAAGGACACATTTTCCTGTAAGAAATTTCTGGATCATACCAAAAAAATTTTTTATTTATACACTTGAACTTCTTGCTAATTTTTAGTCACACTCCTAACACAGCGCCACTCCCTATACTTTTATCCGAACCGGGGGGGTGTTCGGCTCATCCCTACTGTGGAGTGGTGAGTGCGAAATCCAGACTGAAGGGGATCATGAAGGTTATTCTTAATGAGGTGGTCACTCAGTTGGTTTTAGACCAGGCATTCAAGGATTTTAGAGGAAAAGGGGAGCAAGGAGATAGGGCGTAGATTGTTAAGATTGGTAGGGTCCAAGCCAGGATGGCTTTTTAAGTATAGGGGTGTCCAGTGCATGTTTTAGAGCGTTGGGGAAGATGCCAGAAGAGAGGGAGAGATTGAAGATGTGGGTTAGAGATTGTAGAATAGAGTCAGAGGGTGACCATAGTATTTGAGAGGTAGTAGGGTCCAGGGGACAGGTGGTTAGGTGGGCATTGGAAATGAGTTTAGCAACTTCGTTTCTAGTAGCAGGTTTGAATAAGGGGAGTGTTAATTGTACCTGTTGACATGGGGTGGTAAGTGGGGTAGATACCCGTAGAGTGGAGATTTCATCACAAATTGAATCAATCTTACTTTTAAAGTGACTAGCAATCTCCTGGGCAGTGAGTTAGTGGGTGGTGGCAGTGGAGGATGAAGTAGAGAGTTAAAGGTAGAGAAGAGTTGACGGGGACTGGATGAGAAGGTTTTAATGAGAGTAATAAAATAGGTTTGCTTGGCAGTGTGGAGGGAAATTTTTTATTTTTGGAGGGCAGATTTGTATTGGTTGAAGTCTTTGAGAGACTAATGCCGCGTACACAGGAGCGGACTTTACGGCAGACTTTGCCCGGCGGACTTTTCGACAGACTTTATGACGGACTTTCCGAATGAACGGACTTGCCTACACACAATCCACCAAAGTCTGTCGAATTCGTACGTGATGACGTACGACCGGACTAAAACAAGGAAGTTCATAGCCAATAGCTGCCCTAGCGTGTCTGTTTGTCCGTCGAACTAGCATACAGACGAGCGGACTTCTTATGTCCTTATGATATCATCCTGGTCCTGGTCTTGCCAAGTACTGCTGCACAGTGGCACATACTGTGACTACTCGTTACCCCTGCAGGGGATATACAGCTGGTGAGTCTCTGCACAATCACAACGCGAGACACCAGCACTGGATTAACACCTGTTGTGTGCTTTGAGGAATCCCACAAAGGATGCCTTTTTTCACTTATAGTGCACCGGGCACACACCCATATGAACTGTTTATCATCATAGAACCATTTGCATGGCAGGTGTGTTTAGTACTTTTCAGAGTGACCACTTTATAGGGCACTTGTCACTTTGTTATCTACAACGTTTGTAGAGCAATATTTTAATATTTATTTATTTAGCACTAGACACTTTAGAATTTTTTGCATGTCACGTGTGATGTATTTATTGTCACTTTGTGTTTTCTAGTGTTTAGACATAGACCACTTCATGCTCTTAGCAGTGGTTAATACTGTTTTTTCCTTTTGAGGGAATATAGCACTAGACACCTTGGATGCGATTTATTGCACTCATTATGCTTCTTATGTTTAAATCACCAGTCATTCCACCCCCTGGGGAGTCAGCGTATGTGAGGGTAGCAGTCTATCAATTTAGGAATATACTTCCCACCTAGGCTTCTAATTACACCCATTAGCACGGACTCCCTATTTCTTCTGTTACGCCAAGTCAATACAATCACGAGATTGCAGACGAGGCGCTTCATTTGCGGCCTTTTGACCTGCTTTGGGGCACAATCCAAAGTGCAGAACAGCTTCTGCCGGAGCTTTGTTGTTCAAGTTAAGAGGTTACTTCCGGTTTCCCTGTTCCACAAGGAAACCGGAAGTGACGTCGGCAGCTCCGTGGAATGCACGGCCTGAGCGGAGCTGCCTGTAAGGTAAGTAAGTGAGGCTGCATTTGATGGGGCACAGTGAGGCTGCATATGATGGGGCACAGTGAGGCTGCATTTGGCTGCGTTTGATGGCACAGTGGCTGTGTTTGATGGTACAGTGGCGGCAATTGATAGGCACAGTGGCTGCATTTTTATGGGCACAGTGGCTGCGTTTGATGGGCACAGTGGCTGCGTTTGGTGGCACAGTGGCTGCGATTGATGGTACAGCCACACATGCCCCATCAATCAAAGAATGGCTAAACAGAATCACCAGGATAGCTGAAATGGAATGCCTCATCAGCATTGCACACCAGTTAAATTCTCATCCAAGTGGGCATGCTGGACCCACTTCCAGACAACAACAGACTACAAAGACCTCACCAACAACATCACACAACCCGTCTGAAACTCTTTCTCCACATCCACGCAAACCCAGACTCGATTTGGACAAACTCATACAATCATTTATAATGACAAAAATAATGACCTAACCCCACTAGTCATAACCATGTAACAATCACCATTCCCCCTACCTTCCCCCACAGGAGGAATGAGAGATGGACAACACCCACTATTCCCCCCGGCCCCCACCCCCGCTACATCATCCCCGGTTTTCCCCTCGCCCCCCTCTTCCCCCCACTCACTTTGCCTCCCCAACCCCCTCAACGAAACAACATCCCCCCTCTCCATATATACACTTCTTCCCAGACACTCAAAACATCTCCTTAGATAGAAACCCATACTCTGATCCCATCCTAAAATCTTTCATACAACTTGAATCTTTCTTAAGACACCTCGGCTTAACCAAAACACATCCAATATTTCTATAGCAGATATTATATTGACTCGAATTTACAAACCCACAAGTCCTATCAGAATCCATGAAACCCAATAGGTTTCAATCCCCATTGATACAAAGTTCACTTCCTTCAGCGTAACGATAATTGACATCTTGACGTTCAAAGCCTATAAGTCTAGCCATTATTATACCCTGTTAACCGCCATCTGATATGTATTATGTGTTTCTGTTATGCCATGTACACACGGTCGGCCTTTTCGGCTACAAAAGTCCGACAGCCTGTCTGACAGACTTTCGACAGACTTTCGACAGACTTTCGACAGACTTTCTATGGACTTTCTAATGACCGGACTTGCCTACACTCGATCACACCAAAGTCCGATGGATTCGTACATGATGACGTACACCGGACTAAAATAAGGAAGTTGATAGCCAGTAGCCAATAGCTGCCCTAGCGTCGTTTGTTGTCCGTTGGACTAGCATACAGACGAACGGATTTCTGGGTCCGGCGGAGTTACGACGTAAATATTTGAAGCATGTTCCAAATCTAAAGTCCGTCAGATTTGCGACTGGAAAGGTCAGCTGAAGGTCTGGTGAAGTCCACACACGATCGGATTGTTCTCCGGATTTGGTCCGTCAGCGTCCGCCAGACCAGTCCGGTCGAAAAGTCCGACCGTGTGTATGCAGCATTATACTCTTCATTTGTTTGTTCTCTTTTACTTCTAATAAAAACCTTATGGAAAAAAAGTTGAATTATCTATACAGATCTGTACACTTGAGCTAATGATAAGGGAGAAAATTAGTCACAGAGGGACATTCCCTGCGAATTAGGGACGGTTGGCTGGTGTTAAAGCCACAGGAAGTGGAAAGAAGTCATGAGTAAATGTAAATTCCTTTTTATAGATGTTGTAGGTAGTCAAGGCGGCCATATAGTCGATCCAATCTGGCTAAGTGATACTTCTTTTCCAAATTGAGAAAAATATTTGATCTTACAAATATTCATTTATGTGTCATGAGAGCGTGCTCTGTGGTCTGCCTCGTGCTGAGCTGCATGCACAGCAAGTGTACTCCTGAAAGCTGAACTCCAGGCACAAAAAACTTCATTTAAATATATTCCTTAAAGTCGTGTTCCGCCCCCCCCAAAAAAAATTAAAAGCCAGCAGCTACACATACTGCAGCTGCTGGCTTTTAACAATCGGACACTTACCTGTCCTGGACTCCAGCAATGTCTGCACCGCAGCTGATGTTTCCATCAGCTGTCGGGTGCATGCTGCCGCCATTGTGGGTAAGGGTACCCAGCAGCGTAGCCTTACGGCTTCACGCCGGGAACCCTACTGCGCATGCGCGAGGCCCCACTCCTCTCTCCTACTGGCCTGGCAACAGGGAGAGAAGGAGGAAGGAGCCCCGCAGTGATGTCACAGGACCCGGCCCGGACTCCCGGAAGTGGGAACAGGATGCCTGTCAAAGACAGGTATCCTGTCGTCGTCCCCACACCCCCCGCTGTGCCCGACTTGCCTGGGTAAAGTGTTTGTTTTTGCCTATGTAGCGCAAGATAGATCAATACCGCCCTGGTTTCCCCGACCCAGAAAGTCCTCTGCCACCTCTGACACCCTGGGTTCAAACTTTTTTTCCCTTTAGATAATAGCAATAATGATGAAATACACCAGAATTAGTTAAATCAGTAATAGTTTACTCAATAGTGTGAATGAAGAAAGGATCAAAGAATAAACTTGAACTCAACTCAAAAAGGTTGTCTTACAAAGGATATTATTGGTGGCAAAATAACTTTTATGATTCAAATATTAGACAGTGCACACTATATTTCCTATAATCAAAAAAGTGAATATAATGTTGTAACGAGCCCCTGCTCGCTCGGTTCCACTCGTCCGACACTCCTCTGTGGCTATTGAATCAGATTGCAACGTCTGATGGTTCGGTCATCTGATGCTCCGGGAATTGAACTACAGCTATGTGCCATTCAAATCCGGTTGTGATAGCTTAGAACAAACACCAGGCAGGCTGTATGTAAGTTCAACCAGGAATCTCTTTTATTGAAAGGAATACAGGCTCTTTTATACAGTAAAAGAGGAGGTGCATATCTCCTTCTCATATTACTCTGAACATACACCTGTGACCAGAAACCTAATTAACATGGGCTAATTAACTAATCCCTTTAGACAGCCTAGATGACTCAGACATGACCTTTAGGCCAGACTGGCCGTCTTGTAGCTCAGAAAACACAATCAACATTATCACAAATCAACACAGAACTCTTCTTCACACATTAGCAGAGTTAATTAACACAAACAACAATGGGGATCTAATGACTCTTAGATCCCATATTAGACTTATTTACAATAAACACATTCTAGCAGGCAACAGACAGACAGGTGGCTGAAATTGACATCAGCATCTCCTAACAGTCCCAGCATTATGAATCAGAGGAGAAATACTTCAGTATTCCAAGCTTCATGACAATACAGTATTCCAAGGTTCATGACAAATGTCTATGTGGGTGGACTACTAGAGAGTAAAGGAATGACTCCCTTAAGTGTCAGACCCTTCTCCACTGCTTCCCCACATAAAGACCAGCAAAAATGACAGATAAAGTAAAGGTAGTCCAGTGCTGCTGTGTGGAAATCTGGTAATCTTCAGCTAGCTGTCAGGTGATTAATTGCATTCAAAGAATATTTCTTGATAAGGCAGGGTAGCTGATCCAATATATAGTGTATAACCAGTAGACAATATTCCTGTGCAACTAGAACTGTAACTTAATTCACAGTGATCACTGACCCAAAGATGTCAAACTCTGTGGAACTACAATCAACAGCAGAACAAAGGATGGCATGGATGTCTGTGTATAGTGTCTATGATATGCTGAAACAGATCCCTGAATCAGAAGATGGTAAAGAGTGCAGGGGGACAATGATGTCTATACACAGTGTCTATTAAACTGGGCTATCGCCCCCTCACCCCACTGAAGCTGATGATGATGATGACTATGATGAGGATGATGACGACTATGATGAGGATGATGATGATTATGATGAGGATGATGATAAGACATGTGCAATTCGTTTAGTTCCAAATTCGCTTTTTAACAAATTTTGACAAATTCGTAAATTTCCGAATTTCTGAATTTTGAATTTCCGAATTTTCAAATTTCCAAATTTTCAAAATTTCGGAAATTCAAAATTTCGGAAATTCTAAATTTCAGAAATGGGAAATTTGGAAGTTCGAAATTCGGAAATTGGAAAATTTCAGAAATTCGAAAATTCGGAAATTCTAAATTAGGAAATTCTAAATTAGGAAATTTGAAAATTCTAAATTAGGAAATTCAAAATTCTAAAACTTTGGAAATGTGAAAATCCAAAAATAAGAATAAAAATCTGAACATTCAAAAGAATGAAAATCTGAAAATTCGAAAACCCGAAAATCTGAAATAATAACTAACTAACAATAAATATTAAATTATAGGTATTGGAATTTCCTTTCAAATTTGGCTGTTAGTGAACATATTTGAACGAATTATCTGAAATAATGAATGCCATATCTAAACTAATGGACTGTAATGATCTAATAATAATAAATAATAATAATAAAACCTTTTTATTATTATTATTTATTATTAATTTGTTCCATTCCATTTGTTTAAATGCAACAGTCGTTATTTCGGATAATTCATAACTTCAGATAAATTCGTATTCGTTACGTTCACAAACAGCCAAATTTGAAAGGAAATTTCAATACCTATAATTTAAATAGTTAGTTATTATTAGTTAGTTATTATTTTGAATTTTACTGATTTTCTTTCTTTTTTTCAGATGTTCGAACTTTTGAATTTCTGAATTTCCGAATTTTCGAACTCTGAAAATCCAAAAATTCGGAAATTCTGAATTCAAAAATTCAAAGATTCGGAATTGGAAAATTCTGAAAATCAGAATTTGAAAGTTCTGAAAATCAGAATTTGAAAATTCGAAATTAGAAAATTTGAAAATTCGGAAATTCGAAATTCAGAAATTCGGAAATTCGAAATTCGGAAATTCGAAATTCGGAAATTCAAAAATTTAGAAATTCGAAATTCAGATATTCGAAATTCGGAAATTCAGAAATTTTTTGAGGCATGCCTGGTTACGCGATCTGGTCCACAATTCCGGTCCCTCTGGTTGTCGGCAGCCGGTTACTACGCGCAGAGCGGGGCTTTCAATTACAGATGAGCACAACAGCCTTAGGGCTGGTCGAGGGCACTTTTTAATGTAAGCAGCCACTTGGCTTTTGATTTTATCCAACTATTCAATAAATGGGATTACACTATTCTAGTTTTTTGTATCCTTCATACATATATCTCTGGTTACCCACACTGGGGGAGAGGAAAGGTTTCCCACACGGCTCAACTATCCAGTTGCAGCAAGTTTATTCTTGCTAAAGGCTATACTTGACCTTCTTTTAATTAATAAGGTCAACAACTTCTGGTAAGCAGACATCCACTTACAGAGCACTTTGGGTGTACAACGTAGTCGGTGAAGGTGGTTCATCTCTACAGTGGAAGAAGCACTTTTTGATATTTTTATATTTTTTTGTTTTGCACATTGGACTTTCA
The DNA here is from genome assembly GCA_037952925.1 of Lithobates clamitans. Lineage (NCBI taxonomy): Eukaryota > Metazoa > Chordata > Amphibia > Anura > Ranidae > Lithobates > Lithobates clamitans. The sequence continues at coordinate 2,463,307 of JBBGZY010000788.1, forward strand.
GTTGTGATTTTTTTTCAACAGTTCCTAATTTTAAATATTTTTCTGTTTCAGCACATGTAGTGAATATATGGTTGCAAGTTTAATTATTTTATCTATGCAATATTTGTACACCGGTATTCAATATAGATGCACACAAGTTTTTTAGTGGTACAGTGGCACTGATACACTTAAGATTTTTTTATGGATATATCCATTTACCATACATTGAAGTAAGTATTAATTAGTGATCTAGCGCCCCCACCTCACTTGTTTACAGTGAAGAGGAACTGTCAGCAGGTGTCCCTCCAGACTGGGTAAATCTGTCAAGTAGGCCGCAAACAGCTGCAGCTCCTCGGTAGCAGATTCCCTGCACACAGATCCATGCCAGTCCCAAGAGAGCGTGCTAGGCCCCAGCCTTGCTTCTTATAGTCTCTCCCAGCGGTCTGCTCCTTTCTATCAGCCCGCTGGTAGTTTCACACAATGCAGCCAGAGGGCGAATCCATTCCATATGGACTAGATGTCCCAAGATGCCTTGCTCTGCCTCTCATTAAAAGAGTCACAGGACAGCCAAACTAGAACACTAGGGGGGAAACAGCTCCTTTTAACCACTTCAGCCCCGGAAGAATTTACCCCCTTCCTGACCAGAGCACTTTTTGCGATTCGGCACTGCGTTGCTTTAACTGACAATTGTGCGGTTGTGCGACGTTGTACCCAAACAAAATTGACGTCCTTTTTTTCCCACAAATAGACCTTTCTTTTGGTGGTATTTGATCTCTTTTATTTTTTGCGCTATAAACAAAAAAAGAGCTACAATTTTGGAAAAAAAACAATATTTTTTACTTTTTGCTATAATAAATATCCCCAAAAAATATATAAAAAAGCATTTTTTTTCCTCAGTTTAGGCCGATATGTATTCTTCTACATAATTTTGGTAAAAAAATTGCAATAAGCGTATATTGATTGGTTTGCGCAAAAGTTATAGTGTCTACAAAATAGGGGATAGTTTTATGGCATTTTTATTATTAATTTTTTCTTTTATTAGTAATGGCGGCGATCTGTGATTTTTATCGTGACTGCGACATTATGGCGGACACATGTGTTTCTTATGTGTACAATAAACTTGATATTTTTTACATGTATATTGTTGCCTTAAAAGTCCTACCCCTAGGGGGGTTCCTCCATTTCCATATTAATTTGGGATGTGGCACACCTTCTGTTCTAACAGTTCTTTTCGGATATCTCTCTTTCATTATGGCGGACACATCGGACACTTTTGACACTATTTTGGGACCATTGTCTATTATACAGTGATCAGTGCTATAAAAATGTACTGTGTAAATGTCACTGGCAGGGAAGGGGTTAAACACTAGGGGGCGATCAAGGGGCTAAGTGTGTCCTAGGGAGTAATTCTAACTGTGGGGGGGAGGGGCTACCTAGGACATGACAGCGATCACTGCTCCCGATGACAGGAAGCAGTAGATCTCTGTCATGTCGCTAGGCAGAATGGGGAAATGCCTTGTTTACAAAGGCTTCTCCCCGTTCTGCCGCTCCGTGACACCATTGCGGGACACTGGTGGACATGGAATCCGCGGGTCCTGCGGGCACCATCACGGAGCATGCGGCGGCTGGGGCGCGCACGCGCCCACAATGCCGCTTCTTAAAGGGGATGTACCTGTACGCCCATTTGCGCAACCGTGCCATTGTGCCAACGTATATCGTCGTTCACTGGTTGGCAAGTGGTTAAACAAAATCACAGAGAGTCTTCTGATTGCAGGAAAATGTAAGTATCCAACTCCTGGCTACATCTAGATCAGGGGTCTCCAAACTTTCTAAACAAGGGATCGTCAGTGCTACTACCCATACACCACATAGATCGCAGAGCTCCCAGGGGCTTGATCCACAGTCGCTGACTGAGTAGAGTCATGTAGAAAAAATGATCCGCACTCCGGTTGTTGCTCTTAAAATTTCTTAACTCTATTAAATAGCCACAGTGAACAAACGCAGATTAAGTCAGATAACGCGTTCCAGCCTATAAGGCCTTATGCCCCATCGTTTGTGTAATTGGTAGGACTTGTGCCCCATCATTGGTTTCATTGGGCTCCATTTTTGTTGTCACTGGGAGGAACTGTGCCCCATCATTGATGTCAGTGGTAGGAATTGTGCCCCAACATTGGTGTCAATGGGCCCCATTATTGTTGTCATTAGGAGGAACTGTGCCCCACCATTGGTGTCATTGGTAGCAATTGTGCCCCATCGCTTGTGTCATTGGGAGGAATTGTGCCCCATCATTGGTGTTATTGGAAGGAATTGTGCCCCATCAATGGTTTCATTGGGCTCCATTGTTAGTGTCATTGGGAGGAACTTTGCCCCATCCTTAGTGTCTTTGGGAGGAATTGAGCCTCATCATTGGTGTCATTGGGCCCCATTGTTGCTGTTATTGGAAGGAACTGTGCCCCGTTGTTGGTTTCATTGATAGGGACTGTGCCCCATCATTGGTGTCATTTGAAGAAAGTGTGTCCAATCATTGGTGTAATTGGTAGGAATTGTGCCCCATCATTGGTGTAATTGGTAGGAATTGTGCCCCATCGTTGGTGTAATTTGGCCTCATTGTTGGTGTCATTGGGAGGAACTGTGCCCCATCATTTGTGTCATTGGGAAGACACGTGCCCCTTTGTTGGTGTCAGTGTATGAAATAGCGCCCCATAGGCTGCAACCAAAGGGCCGCATCTGGCCCCCAGGAAGTAGGTTGGAATCCACTGGTCTAGGGGATTGGAGAGCAGAGATATACGCGCCTAATCCTCCAATCCTCCCCACACAAGACTGGCCCCTGTGGCTCCTGCACTAGCCCCCTCAGTGGTCTAGCAGTCTTACGCAGTGGACTGTTCCTGACGTCATCACGCCCATAGACCTGCTCTGGATGTAGGGACGTCAGGAACAGTCCACTGCTGAGTCATGGGGGTGCGCCGTTTGCTGCTTGATCGGATGAATATACAGCTTTCTCTTCTACCCTTGACCAAACGAGCAGCTAACCTGTGCAATGTGTGCACAGCCCCACCGCATAGGGCTTTTTTTTTTACTTTTTTGCCTTTTAAATAGCTACAAAGGACCACAATGTGTGCACCAATTGCCTTTGCAAACCCAAATATTACCTTGTAAAAGTAGCGGTGACATCATCACTGTTCTGCTACATATTTTTGATAAAAATATCGAAATAAGCGTATATTGATTTATAGCGACTTATAGTGGGACTGCGACATTACGGCGGACAAATTAGACACTAACTGACACTTTTTAGGGACCAGTGACACTAATACAGTGATCAGTGCTAAAAATATGCACTGTCACTGTACTAATGAGACACTGGGGGTTATTTACTAAAGGCAAATCCACCTTGCACTGCAAGTGCACTTGAAAGTGCACCGAAAGTGCACTTGGAAGTGCAGTCACTGTAGATCCGAGGGGGACATGCAAGGAAAATAAAAAAACAGCATTTTAGCTTGCACATGATTGGATGATAAAATCAGCAGAGCTTCCCCTCATTTCAGATCTTCCCCTCAGATCTACAGCAACTGCACTTCCAAGTGCACTTTCAGTGCACTTTCAAGTGCACTGAAAGTGCAAAGCGGATTTGCCTTTAGTAAATAACCCCCACTGGCTGGGAATTAAGTGTTTGTAAAGGTTCTTTTTTTATTTTTAAATAACAAACATGTCATACATACCTCCTCTGTGCAAGGATTTTGCACAGAGCAGCCCGGATCCCCCTCTTCTGGGGTCCCCCGGTGGCACTTCTGGCTCCTCCTCTTGATTGGGTGTCCCCACGGAAAGTCGCTTTCCATGGGGACACTAGTGCGGGCGTGCTCCCAAATCCTGCTACTGCGTCCATTACACACAGACAGCAGGACTCGGGCCTCGTCCCCCCGCTCCTGTGTCACTGGAGTTGATTGACAGTAGTGGGAGCCAATGGCTCCTGCTGCTATCAATCTATTCATTGAAGACAGAAGACAGCGGCTGGAGCACCTGGGCTCGTGCTCGTCGCTGGAAAGATCGGGTTCAGCTAAGTAAAAGGGGGGCTCTGGGGCAGCTGCAGTACAGAAGGTTTTTCACCTTAATACATAGAATGCATTAAGGTGAAAAACCATGAGGGTTTACAACTCCTTTAAATGTGTGCCTAGGTTGTGCTTACTCACTGTGTGGGAGGTGCTTTGACTAGGGAAAGGCAAAGATCCATGTCCTTGCTGATAAACAGGTTCAGTATTTTCCCCTGTGACAGAATGACAATTTGCCTTGTTTACATAGGCAGATTGTCGTTCTGCCTGTGTATTGTCTAATCGGTGGGCACTGACGAACATCGAGTCTGCATTACTCGCTGCTGGGCTCCCGCTGTGTAGAATCCCAGTGGGAGCGGGTCGCCGGCAGTGCGTGTGCGCGCCCCATACCCGGAAGTGTCAGATCACATACTAGGTACATGATCTGGCACAGAACAACCGCCCTGCCGCAGTAAATGTACATGGGCCAGTCGCTAAGTGGTTAAAAACTGACCAGACTAGGCATGGGAGCACATCATGGTCAGTTTTCTAGCTGCGCTGTGAACTCACCCTGCTCTCCTCCAGTGATCATAATTTTGCTGTCATGCCCCCCCCCTGCATAGCCATTCACTGGGAAGACCAGCGTACTGCTGTTTCTCCTCCCCCAGCTCTCCAAGCACACCCACACATGTATAGATGTGAGCCAAGGACAGGGAAGTTAAGCCTCGTACACACGATTGGATTTTCTGCAGACAAAACCTCGGACTTTTGTCCGAAGGGCGCTGGCCAGGAACTTTTCTTGAATACAAACGGCAAGGAATTGTCGGCCAACAAACATGAACATAGTGACGTACTACATGGTTTTTGAGATCTTTAGCGCCACCCTTTGGGCTCCTTCTGCTAATTTTGTCCGTTCGTCAATCAGCCATGTTGCAAAATCAGAGGAGATAAAGTGTTATTTATTATTGGTCTTGACGTTATTGCTTTGACCCAAGTCCAGTCCAGGAACAGGAGGAGGATTTCTTGGACCAAAAATTGGTTGCTCTATTAATGGTGACCAATTATGTCATATGCCTTTGCTGCGGGAGCTCCAGAAGAATAATCCCGATGATTTTTGGAATTATCTCCGGATGACGGACCCCTGCTTTCACCAACTCGTGGTATTGTTGTCCCCCTATATTAAGAAGCAGGACACATGCATGAGGCTTTTATTTTATTTTTTGGTTGAATAATAATGATTTGATTTGGTGTATTTTCTATATTTTTGGATGCATAGAATGCACTTTTTGGTTAAGTTCTATTGGCAGATATCATGTCTAATTTTATTTGTTTTCTTTTTTTAATGCACAATAAAATAATTGTGTAGAATAATACTTGGCTATGTGTTTTACTTCAAATGACAGTTTGGGAGTCGGTAGTTACATTTTATAAAATACAATGTAAAATAAACAAGAGACACCAACATAGTTGTATCTTTGATCTTAAAAACTACGGATAATGGTGTTGTGGTAACTTGCACAAATAAAAAATAACAAGCATATTAATAATATTATTCTTGATATCACTAGAAAGAAAAAGCCTTTGAAAATTAATTTGCAATAACTCCATCAGTATCACCAGCAAAGCAGCTTCATTATTATCCCATTAAAGAAGAAGAGAATTGTGCGCTGCATTTCCAGATTTTATAATTTGCCGCGTCACGAATGTTAATTCTCCATTACGAACGCTAGTTTACAAGACCGACCGCTTCCGGCTCGTCCTTGCTTCCGAGCATGCGTGTTTGTACTTTGGACTTTTGTCCATACGCTCGGAAAATCCGATAACAATTGTCCGATGGAGCATACACATGGTCGGATTTTCCGCCAACAGCCCGTCATCGAACATTTCCCGTTGGAAAATCCGATCGTGTGTACGAGGCTTAAATTACAATTTCAACCTGCATTCCTTCTGAGTCACCTTTATTTTTTCTGAATTTTTTTTTTGCATTCATCTTGTCTGACATATCAGTTTTTGATGCTATGTGAGATTTGTAGGTGGTTTTTCTGCTGGCTGTTTACATATCAAAGAAATTATTTAGTCCTGCAGGGACAGAGATCACCTTGAAATAACACATGATATCTAGGGGGTTATTTATGAAAGGCAAATGCACTTTGCACTACAAGTGCACTTGGAAGTGCAGTCACTGTAAATCTGAAGGGTAAATCTGAAATGAGGGGAAGCTCTGCTGATTTTATTGTCCAATCATGTGCAAGCTATAATGCATTTCTTTATTTTCCTTGCATGTCCCCCTCGGATCTACAGCGACTGCACTTCCAAGTGCACTTTTAAGTGCACTCGCAGTGCACTCGTAGTGCAAAGTGGATTTGCCTTTCGTAAATAACTACCCCATGAGTATTTTTCTCTGAAAAGGAACAACACATGTGGGTTATTTACTAAAGTCAAGTGCAGTTGCTGTAGATCTGAGGGAGACTTGCAAGGAAAATAAAAAAACAGCAGTTTAGCTTGAAAGTGCACTTGGAAGTGCAGTCGCTGTGAATCCAAGGGGGACATGCAAGGAAAAAAAAAAAACAGCATTTTAGCTTGCACATGATTGGATGAAAAAATCAGCAGAGCTTCCCCTCATTTCAGATCTTCCCCTCAGATCTACAGCGACTGCACTTCCACATGGACTTGCATTTCCCTTTGTTGTGCAGAGTGGATTTGCCTTTAGTAAATCAACCCCTTGGTCCCCACCTACAGGTGTAACCAAACACAGGTGCATTTCAATGCATTTTTTTGAACACAGGGAAGCCCATTCATGTAAATTGTCTGCCCTGCGAGAAAAACACAGAAAAAAAAAAGTTCCCGACTCTTCATTTGCAGTTCATTTGCAGATGCATGTGGGTGCCATTAACAATTTATGGCACCACTTTGCGTCTGCTAAATATCATTAGGGTTGATTTACTAAAGGCAAATAAATTGTGCCCTTTGCAAGTGCAGTCACTCCAGAGCTTAGTAAATGAGGTTCGCTTTGCAAAGAATACCCAATCACATGCAAGGGAAAAAAAACAGCATTTTTGCTTGCACATGATTGGATGATGGAAGTCAGCAGAGCTTTCACTCATTTACTAAGCTCTGGACCAACTGCACTTGCAGAGTGCACAGTCTATCTGCCAGTTGCGGCCGGTCCACAAAGGGCACCCCCCCTCAGCCCACACCATGTGTGCGGCCGTGCACTGTGCGGAGCGCCGGACCAACAGATCTCTATCAGGTCCATCACCCCTTCACAAGCACATGACCAGAGCCCGAGGCCCCAATTGGCCTGTTTCATGTTGTCCTCGGGGCACAGAGCACTGCGCCCCGAACCTTCCCACCCTACGATACCAGTGAATTAACACAATGTCATCGGCTTCTGGCTTTCCGCCCCGGCAAATCAGAAAAAGAATACCGGAAAGAAGACCGGGTCAATCAACAGGGGAGCCGTGACCGCTGGGGGGCGCCACCCATAGGGTGAGTGCGGACCTGGAGGGCCCCGCCTGCGCAAAATCCTCCAGCACCAGTTGCCACTGCTATCTGCCTTTAAAAAATCAACTCCAATACGTTTTTCTGTGTGTATGGAAAGCGGGAGGTTTGCATGAATTCCTGACATGCAGTAATGTGAAGCTAGCCTAAGAGCCATGCACACTCCTGTGCTGCAGTACCACAAGAGCTACATGCATTCGTGTAATAAAGTGCCATGCATTCTAAACAGTACCCCCATTAAACATGCCAATGGGTGGGAGTTGCAGAGCAGCTCAACCATAGCTCCCAACTCTCCCTGATTTGGAGCAATGTCCCTCTGTCCCTCTTTCCTCCTCATTTGTCCCTCATTTTGGTCTGATCTATAGAGTTGTTTCTAGTCAAAGTCTTCACTTGGAAATGTGATAATCCTAACTACCAAGACCTGAGGTGTGCCTTGGCCTAACTGGTCAGTATGCCTAAAAGAGGGCATACCCTGAATGAATAAGTATGAAATGTAAATGAAATTATGAAAGTATGGGGGAACGGGTGGGTGGGAACCCAGAAACAAGCCAACAAGGATCTAATAGGAGGAGGAGGGATATATAGCCCTCAGACTCCTCCTACAGATACAGGCTAGCCTGCGGCCAGCCTTCTAACTTCTAGTTAGAGTCTTTATTTGGAAATGTGACAATCCTAACTACCAAGACCTGAGGTGTGCCTTGGCCTAGCTGGTCAGTATGCCTAAAAGAGGGCAAAAAGAAACACAAAGTAGGTGTGATGTGAAGCTACAATGAAGGGCCAGCAGCAACCATCAGTCCAGAAAATAGTAGACATGTGCACACTGAAATATTTTGTTTCGGAATTTTGTTTTCGTCCGAAAAATACATTTATTTAGTTACTCCCGAAATATTTATTTATTTTCGTTAAAAAATGCATTTGGCTGAAAATCCGAAATAATTAAGGTCAAATCTGTCATTGAAGGCTTATGGTGTCTGTCGAATAAGATTCGACGGAGCAGCTAAACTGTACGACTCTGCAATCGTACATTTCCGGTTGAATGTTTCGCCTACAAGCTATAGTAGAATTCTAATGTTGTATGACACTAGCAATAATTATATTTATTAATTATTATTACTAGTCAACCAACATTAGAATTCTTCTATAGCCTATGGGCGGAGCATTTGACCATAAATGTCCGCTCGAGGCGACTGCTTCGTCGAATCTTCATGTCAAATCTTTTCTCTCTATGTCGAATAATCTTGGACTAATAGAGTTAGGTTAGGCACATTCAACCTTTTTTGCTATTGTCTCTATAATGTCGAATCTATTCTCTCTATGTATAATAATGTTGGACTAATAGAGCTAAGGTTAGGCACATTCGACCACAGGTTTGATGGACACAGATCGCTATTGTCAGCGTCATGTTGAATCTCCTATTTATATCAAACTGTTGTCGCAATGAAAATGAAAATAAAGCATTTGTTTATGTCGGATCTTTCGGTTTTTGGATTCTGCACGTTCGTTATCGTTTGTTAAAACAATAACCAAAATACCCGAAATTCGGACGAAAATGCATTCGGACAAAAACGAATGCACATGTCTAGAAAATAGCGAATGCCCTGATGACTATAGAAAAAGGGGTTGAGTATGTAACTGCTAAAACAGGAGGATCTCTAGCGCCCCATGTACCTGATGATAAAAGAAGTGACCCCCTGTTTGGGACCTACGAAAGTTGCCTCCGATCCTGACGAATATCCAGAAAAGGGTTTGGATTTGAGCCTATTTAGGAAAGAAACCTGGACATGAGAACGAACTGTTTGTAATGAGAGAATGCATGGGGAAAGGGAGAAAGAGCTGACCAGAGGAATATTGCAGGGAAGCACATAAACTTTAATCTGACACCATTGCTGTGGTACAGTAATAAGACCACTAACCCCTGGCTTGTCCATTTATACTAAATATGGGGAAATTGTAAGCGTAGTAAAAGGGGACTGCCTAGAGCACTAAATGGGAACTGCGCCAAGGGTATGAGACAGGAAGTCTGACACACCACATAAACCTGGCCATTAGCTGGTAGCCGTACCAAGGAGAACATCCCCGATTAACTCTGAATACGCCTTAACCTGACTTAGAGAGGGTGATCTGCAAAAATGGACAGACTGACAGGAGTTTGTAGGGGCCTGAAAAGATGGTCACCTAAAAGATACTTGATAGAGTTGGCAGATGAGGCCAAAATGCAGCGAAAACCAGAGACATGAACCTATGAAACCTTCCCACCCTTGGTAGAAGCCCACGGAAACTTTGGATGAAGAACCATTGGCCAGATCGATCACCTGTGACCAGGCTTGCCCCCACTTCCACATGCCACTGTGAAGAAATTCCAACATCACCTGCCGGCTCCCTGAGAAGAGCAGGAAACGGGGTCGCAGCAGACACCTCCGATCTAGCCGAGCGGGCTATGAACCCTTCCATCCTAACAATTACAGCATGGACGTTGAGAGCGCATTAAGTACCGCGTGAATCTGGGTTAAAGAATCATGCATAGAAACATGTTCTGCGCTGGTGGATAGAAGAGGTTGGGACGGAGTTGGGAATAACAACCTAAAAAATATACTGCCTCCCCCTCAGCTGAGCCCGGGAAAGGGGTATGCCAATGATAAAACTTAGCTATGAGTTTGGTAAGGTCCCACCTCTTAATGATGGGGTGCTGCCATGCACTGAACCCTCGTGTGGCATTGGAGAGAGGAATGCGGATTTGTTGCTTCTGAAACACACGACATGCCCTTATCTAAGGAAACACAAACTAGAGAAATGATAACAGACAACCAACAACACCCCTACGTAGCTGACAAGTATGAGGATGTAGGTGCAGAAATGACAAGACCAACAAAGTGTGAATGTACGTGTGAACCTAATGACACCACCCTAGTGTATGCAGTGAGCCCAAGCAACCTGCAGTGCCAAGACAGGTAATTAAAAATGAATACTCAGGGCTGAGGTACCCACCGACCGTGGCGGGTAGTAGTAAAGGTGTAATGGTGAACGTGCATGTATGACGTATGGTATCTGGGCGAAAAGATTGTGAGACGACAATCAATTAAAAACAAAACCTCAGCCCATATGGATCCGTAGACGTGACAGACCCTGGACGTGAGCACTAACTAACAGAAATGCTACGAACAAAATGTTACGAACGAAATGCTACAACAGAAAAAACAGAGACAGGTAGCAAACTGAAACCCTCAGGGCTAGTGTGCCCACAGACCGTGGTGGGTAGTCGTACAAGCATAATGAATTGAACGTGCATCATAAGACGTATGTTATGGGGGAGGATATTGTGGTCAACAATCATTTGAAAAAAAAAAACTAAACCCCAGCCCATATTGATCTGTAGACGTGACAGATCCTGAGATATGAGCACTGCTAACTAAATCCAGATGTCCGGAGAACACTGAACGTTGAGACATGGAAACAACAAAGATGAAAATGGCTATTAATGTATGCCGTGGCTGTATGGCACCGTCAAGCTATGACAGAACATGCTGAACATAACCGCTATGACAGAAACGCTATGACAGAAACGCTATGACAGAAACGCTATGACAGAAACGCTATGACAGAACCGCTGACCATGCTGACAAGAACTGCTATGACAGAACATGCTATGACAGAACCACTGTGGCTGGACCACGCTGTGACTGGACCACGCTGCGACTGGACCACGCTGCGACTGGACCAAGCTGCGACTGGACCACACTGCAACTGGACCACACTGCAACTGGACCACACTGCGACTGGACCACGCTGTGGCCGCACCGGCTATGACAGAACACGCTGTGACTGGAACACTATGACTGAACACCTTATGACAGCAACTGCTGCGACAGTGCCCACTGCTACCTCCCCCCCCGCTGTACAGGAACGCTACGACTTAACACGCTGAGAACAACCACGCTAGGACTGCACCCGTTATGACAGAACACGCCACGAACACACTAAGACTGGAACACACTAATGCCCCGTACACACGGTCGGATTTTCCGACGGAAAATGTGTGATAGGACCTTGTTGTCGGAAATTCCGACCGTGTGTAGGCTCCATCACACATTTTCCATCGGATTTTCCGACACACAAAGTTTGAGAGCAGGATATAAAATTTTCCGACAACAAAATCCGTTGTCGGAAATTCCGATTGTGTGTACACAAATCCGACGGACAAAGTGCCACGCATGCTCAGAATAAATAAAGAGATGAAAGCTATTGGCTACTGCCCCGTTTATAGTCCCGATGTACGTGTTTTACGTCACCGCGTTTAGAACAATCGGATTTTCCGACAACTTTGTGTGACCGTGTGTATGCAAGACAAGTTTGAGCCAACATCCGTCGTAAAAAATCCTAGAATTTTGTTGTCGGAATGTCCGAACAAAGTCTGACCGTGTGTACGTGGCATTAGACTGGAACACCACCCCTCAGTGCCTACCCAAGTGTGAGGACATGAGCAGTGATGATGGGACCATGGTGCGTGAATGAACCTGATGACGACCCCCACACAGGTGTGAAAGTAAGTGAGCCCAAGTAACCTGAAGTAAAAAGACAGGTAGGTGAAACTGAATACTCAGGGCTAGTGTACCCAGAGCCCGTGGTGGGTAGTCGTACAAGTGTAATGAATGAAACGTGCATTGTATGACGTAAGGTATACGGGTGAGAAGATTGTGTTTGACAACCATTGAAAGGAAACCTCAGCCCATATGAATCTGTAGACGTGACAGAACCTGAGATGTGAGGCTTAGCTAACTGAAACCAGGTATGCAAACAAGAGAGCATGAACAGGAGTACCAAGTCTCACCACAGGATGGACTGTGGAGACTCAATAGGTAGAGCAGTGCCAACGTCCTAAATCTACAAATGTCAAAAACTTTACCCAAGAGAGTGAAAAAAATGGTAAAATTAAAAAATTATTAAAATTAAAATTATCGTAAAATTAAATAAGAATATTTTATTATACAAAGAAATACAAAAATCAAACAACACAAACATTTAAAAAAGCATTGCAATACAACGCCCTCTGTTCAATATAAGAGACGACATACTAAAAGAGCTGTACATGTTTCGCAATTGAATGCTTCTTCAGGAGCAATTTAAGTCACCTATATTGGGGAGACAGAGAAAAAAACGACACACACCAAGATAATACATAATATTAATATTCACTTAGAGTCTTGTTAATCGCGTTTCAGTTAGTATTAATGAACAGCATAGGGGAGCCAACCGGTGGATCAGTCAACCAACAAGCATATGGTGACAAACAATCACATGCGGGGACGTGTCTGGTAATGAAGTTTTAAAATGTGTAAAGCCTGTATCCATAATGGAGTGAAAAGTCCCAATTACCAAAAGAGAATAAAAAGAAGACCAGAGAAAGGAACAAGGAAAAAGAAGGAAAAGAAAGGGGGAAAAACAGGGGGGGGGGTTTGGAAAGGAAGGGGAACAGGAAAATGGGAAGGGGGAGGGGGGGTGCAGATAAACAAAAGGAAAAAGACAGAGAGATGCAGAGAGAGGGGGGACTGGTAATATGGAGAAGATCTGTATGATAAGGCCTACCTCAGTAGGAGATAAAAAACGCTGATAGCTGTACACAAGATGCTGCCAGGTTAAACCTGAAAGATGGCTGAGCCGCAGTAGATAGTGAAAAATCTAAATATAAACAGTAGTATAAATAACACTGCCAGTTACTGTAACTGTATAAGTATATAGCAGAACAACAGTAAGTTCTGCAAGTAAAAGAAAAAAGAACAGACTAGCTAAACAATCCAAAAGCTGACAGTGCAACCAGTACTGCATACATATAAAGTCTCACCTTGTATAGAGGGATATATGACAAACCAATCCTATGAACAGTAGTAATAAGTTGTTCCCTTACAGAACCAGCAGCGATAGAAAAACAATAGATAAGGTTATGCTGGGATTTTTTGAATATCCATCAATACAGTAATGCAGCGGTCAGAGACAAGCCATCTATAGGGGCAACATAAAAAGTTAGTATCACCAATCAAAGGATTGACATCCAAGTATACCATGACATTAAACTCGAGACATTAGGGAACCAACACTTACCAGGCAGTGGTAACAATACACATGGCGTCAGAACGCTCAGACGCCGTGGATCGAGGTGGCGTGGTAATGGGCTACGCTAAAAGCCTTAAGTACACGCCCCAATCAGGTGTGCAACAAGTGCAACACCTGACTCGGCCGACCAAGGCTGCGCGCGTATCCACGTAAGTCCACGCATGCGCAGTGACCAAGGGTCGACTGCCATAGACGCGGACAAGTGGACGGAGCGCCGCCAAGCAGATAGCAGGACTGGGAGCTCCCCCCAGTGGTGCCTCCTAGTAGACAGTGTAATGACACTGCACAGGGCTCGATAGAGTATGCAAACAACCTGAGCGAAAGGTACAATAAGACATGGAAACAAACGAAGATGAAATGGTATTACGCATTTGCATGGCATTGACATGCTTGACAGAAACACGCTGCAACAGAAACCTGCTAATGACAGAACATGCTAATGACAGAACACGCTAAATGACAGAACACGCTAATGACAGAACACGCTAATGACAGAACACGCTAATGACAGAACACGCAATGACAGAACACGCTAATGACAGAACACGCTAATGACAGAACCGCTGGTGACAGAAACATGCTAATGACAGAAACACGCTAATGACAGAAACACGCTAATGACATACCGTTGTCACAGCAACACGCAACTGACAGAACCGCTATGACAGAACACACAACTGACAGAACCGCTATGACACAACTGACAGAACCGCTATGACACAACTGACAGAACCGCTATGACACAGCACGCAACTGATAGAACCACTATGACACAACATGCAACTGACAGAACTGCTATGGCAGAACACGCAACTGACAGAACCGTTGACTAAAACACGCTAATGACAGAACCGATGACAGAAAATGTCGTGAGGCATGAATCATGAATGACCATGGCAGTGGAGCTACCCCAAACAGTCCCCCACCTGCTTGGCTGCACCTCCCTTCCCCTAGATCTGTGCCCCCAAATTAGCTAGAATTATCAAGCAAGTCTCAGCCGACTTGCTCCCCAGGCTTTCCGAGCCATGCCAGGAAACGTCAAGCAAACATGTAAAACACTAGTAACTGAGAATTCTGGCATTCCCTGCTGTGATGCAAACAACCCCCCCACCCATCTGTTCCCGGACAAACAGCTCACCCCCCTCCCTCTGATGTCTGGCGTACCATACCCCTCTATGCATGGCTCTTAGACTTGCAAAACGAGTTGTTTTTATTTATTTTTTACCAGTCTCCTGAATGACCGTCATGATGACAGCCTGTGCCCGGAGGAGTGGGAGGGTGGATGAATACCCCCCAAGCAGGAGCCCGGGAGGAGGCGTGGGAGGATGGCCCCCCTCCTGGCGTGAGCCCAGGAGGAGGAGTGGGAGGACAGCCCCCCTCCCGGCGTGAGCCCGGGAGGAGGAGTGGGAGGACAGCCCCCCTCCCGGCGTGAGCCCGGGAGAAGGAGTGGGAGGACGGCCCCCCTCCCAGCATGAGCCCGGGAGGAGGAGTGGGAGGACGGCCCCCCTCCCGGCGCGAGCCCGGGAGGAGGAGTGGGAGGACGGCCCCCCTACCGGCGCGAGCCCGGGAGGAGGCGTGGGCGGATGGCCCCCCTCCCGGCGTGAGCCCGGGAGGAGGAGTGGGAGGACGGCCCCCCTCCCGGTGTGAGCCCAGGAGGAGGAGTGGGAGGATGGCCTCCCTCCCGGCATGAGCCTGGGAGAAGGAGTGGGAGGACGGCCCCCCTCCCGGCATGAGCCCGGGAGGAGGAGTGGGAGGACGGCTCCCCTCCCGGTGTGAGCCCAGGAGCAGGAGTGGGAGGATGGCCCCCCTCCCGGCGTGAGCCTGGGAGAAGGAGTGGGAGGACGGCCCCCCTCCCAGCGTGAGCCCGGGAGGAGGAGTGGGAGGACGGCTCCCCTCCCGGCGTGAGCCCGGGAGGAGGAGTGGGAGGACGGCTCCCCTCCCGGTGTGAGCCCAGGAGGAGGAGTGGGAGTGGGAGGATGGCCCCCCTCCCGGCGTGAGCCCGGGAGAAGGAGTGGGAGGACGGCCCCCCTCCCGGCGTGAGCCCGGGAGGAGGAGTGGGAGGACGGCCCCCCTCCCGGCGTGAGCCCGGGAGGAGGAGTGGGAGGACGGCTCCCCTCCCGGTGTGAGCCCAGGAAGAGGAGTGGGAGGCGGGCCCCCTCCTGGCGTGAGCCCGGGAGAAGAAGTGGGAGGACGACCCCCCCTCCCGGCGTGAGCCCTGAAGGAGGAGTGGAAGGACAGCCCCCCTCCTGGCTTGAGTCTGGGAGGAGGCATGGGAGGACGGCACCCCTCCCGGCGTGAGCCCGGGAAGAGGAGTGGGAGGACATCCCCCCTCCCGGCGTGAGCCCGGGAAGAGGAGTGGGAGGACGGCCCCCCTCCCGGCGTGAGCCCTGGAGGAGGCGTGGGAGGACGGCCCCCCTCCTGGCTTGAGTCCGGGAGGAGGCGTGGGAGGACGGCACCCCTCCCGGCGTGAGCCCGGGAACAGGAGTGGGAGGACGGCCCCCCTCCCGGCGTCAGCACGGGAGGAGGAGTGGGTGGCCCTACAGATGATGCCAGCGAAAGCATGGAAGGAGAAGTGGGTAAAAGGGGCGGGCTGCCCCCCCAATGA
Organism: Lithobates clamitans; assembly: GCA_037952925.1. Classification (NCBI taxonomy): domain Eukaryota; kingdom Metazoa; phylum Chordata; class Amphibia; order Anura; family Ranidae; genus Lithobates; species Lithobates clamitans. Next base: position 2,479,522 of record JBBGZY010000788.1, read on the forward strand.
TGCCTGGCGTGCGCACTGGGAAAAGCGCCCCCTTCTGAAGCTGCCGGATGAACACCGGGGAAAACATGGACGGTGGGCAACCCCTCACTGCTGCCTGCATGGATACAGGAGAAGTATGTGGATGGATGGATGAGCGGGCGGGCGCACCCCCCTCTGAAGGATGTCAGCATAAGTCCAGGAAGGTAGGTAGATGGATGGCTGCCCCCCCCAAAGATGCTCGGCGTGAGCACCTGAGAGGAACCGCCACGAGACTGCTGCAGCCGGCCGCCGCTCTGCCAAACCGGAAGTGACCCAGAAACGAGCCGACAAGGATCTAATAGGAGGAGGAGGGATATATAGCCCTCAGACTCCTCCTACAAATACAGGCTAGCCTGCGGCCAGCCTTCTGACATATAAAGTGCACTATTTATCTTTCAATAAGTGTTTCTCAGTGCTAAACCTTTCATCCAATTTCTAAATTGCTGCATTTGTAAATTTCACAAACCAATATAAAGGAATAGTAGTGGTAAAAAAAAAACACTTGTGGGTTTAACTAATGATTTTTTGGGGGGGATAATTCCCCTTTAAGGGGGCGTGGCAAGGGGTGTGCCCTATGTCTACCTACTTTTGTTAATAGGTGTCCCTTGTTCCCATCTCAAAAAACTGGGAGGTGGCGCAACATGCAGCAAGGTACCAACATTCAGTACTCTGCATGCACGATTTTTGAACCATTGTGGTGCATTGATGTGAATGGGTTGCCCTAATGCAAAGCACATTAATACACGACACAATTGACATTAACGTGCATGCATTTAATGCAATGCAGCAGACCAGGCTGTGTGAAGGGGCCATAAAAACAATCAATGGGATGCACTACAGCAGTAAATGCAACAAGGTTGATTTTCTAAAATGATTCAGGACTGTTTACTTAGCAAAGCAAATGTTATTATGCTTATTAAATAGGATGTACTTAGCTTAGTAAATAAGCCGTGTTCCCAGGCTCAGTCATGTGTAAGGAGCATTCTTTACCAGGGCAATTTTTTTATTTTTTGCACGCATGTTAAAGTTTGCATTGTTTGCTGGACACTACCTTAAACCCCCCAAACAATGATATGTTTTCTGAACACAGAAGCCCTGTACAATAAAATATTGGCAGTTGCAATTTTTTTTTATTGCACATTTGTTTATCAAATGCATATCTCTAAAGAAGAAAAACACAAATTAATTTTAATGTAAACAAACGCAATATAATACCCGATTTTAAATAGAAAAGATGGGGCTGCATCTAATACATAGATCTATATTTGCGTTCATCTGTGAAATCATTTTGAACTAAGGTACCCACAATTTTCTTAAGGTGATGCTTTAAACGCCTTTACGTGTTATCAGTTTTGAGTTATTCGTAAATTATAGCCTCAATAATTATAGAATTATGGAATTATTGCTCTTTTTTTGATGGTCACAACGATACCTCTCTACGGAAACATCACAGGGTCTATTAGCCCCCCCCCCATGTCTCCCCAGCCCTCCGTTGCAGCTAATCAAGCGCAGATTGTAGGCATGATGAAGCCCTGGCCACAGTATTCTGGGAATAGTGCCAATTGCTCTGCCCCCACCTGCCCAGTGAAATATCACGCATGCGCGGTACAGGGCTTAAGGAAATGCATGCGCAGTAGAAAGAGCGCTTCTGTTTCAACATGTACAGATCACTATAGCAGTGGCAGCAAACTTCTGCTGTGGCTGCTATAAAAACATGTACACAAAGGCCTGGAAGCGCATGCGCATGAAGGGCTCAGTACTTGCGCAATCCATTCTTTCACGTCTCTTACCGCCACCCTCATCCGGCCCCCTCCTTGGCTCTCCTTTGACTCCCCCCAGCCCTGATCCACTCTCCCTGCCCCCCTCCCCTGCCAGCAAACCCTCATGAGAGTGAAAAAAGAAAAAAAGCAATATGCAGTCCTGGAATATCTGACGTTTCTCTCTCGGGAGTCAGAGTGAAGGAAAGAAACCACGTTACTCGCCTAGGCGATTTACCAGCAATGAAAGAGGAAGTACAGAGAATAAGGTATTTATTGCTATCAAAATGGGGACAAGGTGCATTGGGACCCCCCCCCCCCCCCCCACCCCCATGTTCAGGGCATGTGCATACCTCCTAACTTTCTGAGATGGAAATGAGGGACACCTATCAGCAAAAGTATGCAGGCATAGGACACACCCCTTGTCACGCCCCCTTAAAGGAGAATTGTACAAAGAAACAAGATTGGTTAAACCCACAAGTGCTTTTTTTTACCACTACTATTCCTTTATATTGGCTTTTGGAATTAACAAATGCAGCAATTTAGAAATCAGATGAAAGGTTTAGCACTGGGAAACTCTTTTTGATAGATAAAAAGTTCATTTTATATACATCTATATAGATCAGACCAAAATGAGGGACAAATGAGGAGGAAAGAGGGACAGAGGGACATTGCTCCAAATCATGGACAGTCCCTCGAAATCAGGAACAGTTGGGAGCTATGGTCTTTTGAAGTATAAGAAGACAATACATTTCCTAAGTCGTGTCTCGCAAATTACTAACACTGACTGAGGGAGCATAGAAGAAACACGGCAGATCTAGCTAGAACTGAACTAGCATTAAGCTGGAGGGGAGGACAGAGGGAGATATCACATCACAATATATATTACAGTAAATAAGTTGCAGTAGGCCAACACCATCACCAGAGGTCAGCATATAGAATACAGAATATCATCATTACAGAATAACAAGGAGACTTGATACTGCTGAATACAACACACAAAAAATACATAAAAGTGGAGCAAGACATGGGCAGGGGGCGCTAAAAACCAAGATCAACCACCTGATGTTACCAACCCTTGTGAATTCAGACTTAGGGAGAGATGACAATTCTGTGGGATGCATGCTGGGATAAGGGTCTAGTATGGATTTGGTGGGGGACCCCACACCATTTTTCTTTTGGCGTGGGGCTCCCCTTAAAATCCATACCAGACCTGAAGAGCCTGGTATGGATTGGGGGGGCCCCCACGCAGTTTTTTCATAATTCATGTTCAAAACTGATGACATGTGCAATTCAGAAGGTTTCCCATAGAAGGCAATGAGCCTGCGTTCAGAAAACGCACAAGACTCTTATTAACGTTTCGCCCTCCCACAGGGCGTCATCAAGGACCATCAGGTCCTTGATGACGCCCTGTGGGAGGGCAAAACATTGACGCTATTTCCGGTATCACTGACATCACTCCCAGTCTGGTGGAACGCACGCCAGGAACTGCATTTTCGTACTAACAGCTCCATGTTTGATGCTTGTTTGATCTCACCTTTTGTAAGTACCTACCCTTTTGTTCAAATGAACCTTTTTTAATGGTACTTCACTATCAGTTCCATTCTTTTTTACTTCTGGGTACTTGTTTGTCTGGCTGAGTAACTTCACCAAGGAATCCTGGATCTGATGACCTGTCTTCTTACCCACTACTCTAATGCCCCGAACACACGATCGGACATTGATCGGACATTCCGACAACAAAATCCATGGATTTTTTCGGACGGATGTTGGCTCAAACTTGTCTTGCATACACACGGTCACACAAAGTTGTCGGAAAATCCGATCGTTCTGAACGCGGTGACGTAAAACATGTACGTCGGGACTATAAACGGGGCAGTAGCCAATAGCTTTCGTCTCTTAATTTATTCTGAGCGTGCATGGCACTTTGTGCGTCGGATTTGTGTACACACGATCGGAATTTCCGACAACGGATTTTGTTGTCAGAAAATTTTATAGCAAGCTCTCAAACTTTGTGTGTCGGAAATAACAAAGGAAAATGTGTGATGGAGCCTACACACGGTCGGAATTTCCGACAACAAGGTCCTATCACACATTTTCCGTTGGAAAATCCAACCGTGTGTACAGGGCATAAGACATCTATACCAAGCCTCAAGTGACCCAACAGACTGAAAAGCTGGGGGTCGTTTTGATCTGGTGAGTGGGGATACATGAGGGGGTGTTTTGCACCTGAATTGTCTGAAGCAACTTTTCCCTTCACTCTGGATTGGAGCACCTTTAGTCACTTACTTTGGACTTTGTTTTGTTTCACCATTTATATTTTTATATAATCTCATTTTCACTTATTGTGTTTGCAAGCACTATATTTATATTTATTTGTTTTTCAAGTGATTAGCACTTTGTGTATAGCAGCTGCATTTTTCATTCAGTATTATTTTTTGTCACACCATTAGCGCGAGTATATATTTAGTATATATATTTTTACACTATACACACACATCAAGTTCTCGGAAATCTATTGAGCTATGCACGAGGAAATTCACCCCTCTAGAGAATGAGGTGTGGGTAGAATGGTACGCCCTTCCCACCCAAGAATATTTAAGACAACTCTGAGTTTCCGCAGTCAAATGAGTCTCCTGGAAACATAAAATGGCTGGATGAAATTTTTTTAAACAGGTGGTTATCATCATATGCTTAAGAAGGGAGCTTAAACCTCGAATGTTCCATGATATGACAGAAATCTCAGCCATTTGGGAAAATTTGAAATGGACAAAAACAGCAACATATTTTCAGTGGCATAGTAATGCCCTGTACACACGGTTGGATTTTCCGATGGAAAATGTGTGATAGGACCTTGTTGTCAGAAATTCCGACCGTGTGTGGGCTCCATCACACATTTTCCATCGGAATTTCAGACACACAAAGTTTGAGAGCTTGCTATAAAATTTTCCGACAACAAAATCCGTTGTCGGAAATTTCGATCGTGTGTACACAAATACGATGCACAAAGTGCCACACATGCTCAAAATAAATTAAGAGATGAAAGTTATTGGCTACTGCCCTGTTTATAGTCCCCACGTGAATAGTTTACGTCACCGCGTTCAGAACGATCGTATTTTCCGACAACTTTGTGTGACTGTGTGTATGCAAGACAAGTTTGAGCCAACATCCGTCGGAAAAAATCCATTGATTTTGTTGTCGGAATGTCCGACCGTGTGTACAGGGCATAATACAAAGCATCTCGGAGCACAAGGACACATGAACCGGCATGACTGGTTAATTCTTGGTCAGGCAAACTGATAAGGAAATCCTTCCATCTTCTCAGCCCTCTTGAAGTGACTGTTTGCACATACTGAAAATAACCCGGCACAACGGTGCCAACTCTTGCATAGTGTTAGATCCAGGTTCGCCTACCCACCCGACAAATCCTGCAGAGTAGAAAAAGTAAGTACACAGAACCAAAAAACATGGCCATCATCAGAACAGGCCCCCATGTCCTAGAGTTACAACATAAAGAATGTGGGGTAAAAGGGGGAATGGCCTATTTGGCCCCCCCTTGCCTCATGGGACCGTGGCATTGGCTAATTTAAAAAAAAACTTTTGTAGGTAAAAAGGGGCTTATTCTAATAAGTTAGCAGGGTCACATGACAGGGTAGCTGCTAGAGGGTGAGAAGGTTAAAGGTGATTGGGCTAAGGGGTCAGGCCCCCAATCTAGGGGCCGATAGCCCCGAGTCTCTTGCCGCGGGGTCTCTGCCTAACCAGTGGGTTGCAGCTGTTGCACCAGGCGGGCTGGCTGCATGAGAGAGGTGGAGGAGAGAAGAGAAGCGAGCGGGCGGACGAGCAGAGATGACATCTCTCTCTCCATCTGCTCCACATCAGCGATCTTCACAGCCAGGCCTTTTCAATTTGGGAGTGAGGTGCGGCAAGCAGGAGAGAGATTACATAATTTTTCACTGCACGCCACATTTGGTGGCACTGGCTGGCATGGCAAGTGACAATCCACATCAGTTGGCAAGTGACAGCCCACATATGGTGGCCAGTGACGTGGCAAGTGACAATCTGCAAATGGTGGCAGGAGATGTGGCAATCTGCAAATGTTGCCAGGAGACGTGGCAAGTGACAATCTGCAAATGGTGGCAAGTGACAATCTGCAAATGGTGGTAGGAGACGTGGCAAGTGACAATCTGCAAATGGTGGCAGGTGACGTGGCAAGTGACAATCTGCAAATTGTGGCAGGTGATGTGGCAAGTGACAATCCACATCTGCTGCCAGGTGAAAGTGGCAAGTGACAATTCACATCTGGTGGCAGGCGACATGGCAAGTGACAATCCACATATAGTGACAGGTGATGGTGGCAAGTAACACACTGCATCTGGTGACAGGCGACAGTGGCAAGTGACATGCTGCATCTGGTGGCAGGAGATGTGGCAAGTGACACGCCCAGGGCTCCCACTGATTCTGCAGTATGGCGAGTTAAACCACTCCATTATATATTAGAATGTAACAATAGAAATAATGCACTTGAATCACCCTGACACCATATCAACCATTATGCCATGATGATTGAAGCGCCAACACCAGCCATCACCCGTGACAAACTGCTTACCACTGGTCTCCCCTCTCCCCCCCCCCCCCCCCACGGGCATGCAAAAAGGTTGGTGACCGCTGCTATGGGCTCTAGCCCCAGATCTTTTCAGACCTAGCAACGCCCCTGGGGTGGATTATGTCTCGCTTCACAAAGCAGAGGAGGATCGCTGAGGGGACAAGACAGAGATAGATTTCCCTTGAGGCTGCAAGCTAATGAGGAGATAGCAGCTGAGGGATCAAGTAGAGGAGCTACTTCAGGGGCAGACAAAGCCGGCAGTGCAATTCCTGTGCGGTGCGAGTTTCCCATACATTATCAACAATTACAACTAAATGCTTTAGACAATGGTAAGCTTGATACTATGAGCCAGCTTTCTGCATTATAATCATCTTTAGAGCAGTTATTACATACTCTACGTAAGGATAATGAAGTGCAGGTAGATAAAGCAGGGGGAAGTGGTGATATTACAGCAGAGATTTGGTCAGAAGTTATGAATGAAAATTACATTATGTTATTAAACAAGTTTTTATTCCATGGGTAGAATCTCCTCACGGTAAGCAGGTAAAGGAAAATAGGGGTAAAGAGTGTATGCCATGTGTTCTTTCCCCTTTGGGTTTTCATCTTCCTTCTGCAATAAGGGAAAAAATATGGCAAGGAGATTACATTGATTTAGTGACAATTTAGTGACAAATTTCTCACAGATATGACAAGAAGGATTAGGAGGATAAACACAAGCCAGTGTTGAAATCTTTTTATAGCTGGCTGCAAGCCTTCTGCATTTATGCGAGCGTATTATGTGAGAAATATCCAGAGAAGAGTCCAGCTCTATTTCAACATGTGGATATCATCCTGGAAGCCTATAGGAGTTTCAGCGGGTTTTCTTGGTTATATTATGATGAAAGTTTCAGACAGAAGTTAGCAGTTCAGCCATCACTTGAATGGGGTTCGAAAGATGTTGGTCTTTGGCTGAATTTATTTTTACCTCAAAAACAAACCTTTCAACCTCGCCAGAATCCCAGTAATGCTAATATGAATTCAGGAACAGCTTACAAGAAAGGGCTGTGCTTTGCATATAATGACAGCCATTGCAAATGGTTGAGTTGATGCAAATACAAGCATGAGTGCTCATTTTGTTCCGGTGCTCACCCAGTGCAGAAATGTTTTCGGAAGCTTCAGGCCAATCAAAGGGACAATCTTTCAAAAAGCGGTAACGCCAGTGAATTTTCAAAGAGTGCTCCCCTGGCTCAAAATGTACCCAAATCAACAGAAGGCTTCATTGTTAATTAAAGGTTTCTTGGAAGGTTATAATTTTCCCCCTTTTTGAAGGTTTAGGCTGTAGTCTAACTAATAATCTGAAATCAGGAAGTTAATTCCATAATGTGGTTAGAAAAAAATTAACCAAAGAAGTGAGGGCCGGTAGGATGGAAGGTCCGTTTAAATCTCCTCCATTTTTGGATTTTAGGGTGTCTCCTGTAGGGGTGGTTCCCAAAAAGGAACCAAACGAATTCCGCCTCATACACCACTTATTGTTTCCTTTCGGAAATTCATTAAATGATCAGATAGACCCAAACTTAGCAGCAGTGTCTTATGCATTGTTTGATTCAGCTTTGCAAAAATTGCATATACTGGGAAGGAATGCTTTGATGGCTAAGGCAGACATAACATCTGCTTTTAAGCTTCTCCCTTTGAACCCAAGTTGTTTTAACTCTCTTGGAATTTGTTTTGAAAATAAATATTATTTTGACAAGTGCCTGCCACTGGGCTGTTCATTGTCATGTACTTTTTCTTCTTTCATAGAATGGGTAGTAAATGAAGTGGCGGGATCTAGATTTTCAATTCACTATTTAGATGATTTTCTTTTTATGGGTCTGGGAGAATCGGAGGAATGTCTGCATTTGCTCAAATCGTTATTTTCAGTATGTAAATATTTTGGTATCCCTTTGGCGGAAGAAAAAACAGTTTTTCCATTAACATCTCTTGAATTTTTGGGTATCACATTGGATATGGTAGCAGGTGAGTTCAGGCTCCCAGGCGATAAATTATACAAAATTTCTCAGATGCTGTTGATGTTCATAAGAAGGAAGAAAGTTACACTAAAGGAAATGCAATCTCTTCTGGGTCAATTGGAATTTGCATCAAGGGTGCTGCCAATGGGAAGAGTTTTCTCCAGAAGGTTGTATGTGTCTATATCTGGTTTAAAAAAGCCCTTCCTCTCATGTCAGATTGACTTCAAAAATAAAAGGATACCTTTTGGTCTGGCTGAATTTTATGGAACAATTCAGTGGAAAATCGCTGTGGCAGACAGAGTTTGTTTGTGACAGCGATTTCCTTCTGGCAATGGATGCAGCGGGATCGATTGGTTTCGGAGCAATTTGGGGGAACCATTGGTGTGCATCTGCTTGGCCAAGCGGGTGGGTTGCCAGTGGTTTCTGCAAAAATATTGTGCTTCTGGAATTGCTCCTGGTAATTGTTTCTTTAGAATTATGGGGTTTGCAGTTTGCAAACAGGAGAATATTAATGAGCACAGATAATAAAGGTGTTTGTTTTGCTGTAAATTGTCTTTCCTCCAAGTCTCCGCAGGTGGTTTCTTTATTGCAGCATTTAGTTTTTCTTTGTCTTAAATGGAACATCTGGTTAAAGGCTAAATACATTCAAGGTAAGGTGAACATAATAGCCGATGCTCTCTCTCGCCGGCAGATGGACCGTTTTTTTCCCCTGCTCCCGGAGGCGGACCTAATAGGAGCTTCATGCCCGCCCCATTTATGGGATCTGATTTAATTTTTGCAAACATTAAGAATTCTGTGGCAATATCTACTTGGAAAAAATTATTCTGCTTCATGGTTGCTGTGGTTGTCTTTCCTATCTTCTTTAGAATTAACCATTTTTGATTATTTGGAAAATATAGTGTTAGGATTTCTTCACTCACTGATGGAAAATAATTATTCTTGGTCACACATTAGCAAAACCCTAGCGGGAGTATCATTTTTTCAGCGTCTATACAAACTACCGGCTATACAAACTACCGGTCAAAGTTTCTTCTCAGTGAAACAGGCTATGAAAGGGTATAGAAAAAATCATTTGTTCAATGATAATAGATTTCCTATTACACCTGAAATATTATCAAAGTTATGTAGTGTTACAAGAGTCATATGTTCATCGTAATACGAAACAATTCTTTTCAATGCAGCTTTTTCTCTGGCATTCTTTGCTGCATTCAGGGTTTCAGAGTTATTACCTTCATCAAGGGCAGGAAGGTCTGGTATTCTATTATCAAATGTACAAGTATTGGAAGAAAGTGTTAAAATATTTTTAAAATTTAGCAAGTCGGATCCTTTGGGCATGGGTTCTTGGATATATTTAAACACTTGCCGACCGCCGCATGTACATTTGCATCGGCAGAATGGAGCGGCTGGGCAAATGGGCATACCTGTATGTCCCTTTGAATTTGCCGCCGTGTGATTTTTTTTTATATTTTTTTTTGGGGATATTTATTATAGCAAAAAGTTTTTGTTTATAGCGCAAAACTAAAAACCGCAGAGGCGATCAAATACCACCAAAAGAAAGCTCTATTTGTGGGAAAAAAAAGTACGGCAATTTTGTTTGGGAGCAACGTTGCACAACCGCGCAATTGTCAGTTAAAGTGACGCAGTGCCGAATCGCAAAAAGTGCTCTGGTCTTTGGCCAGCAAAATGGTCCGGGGCTTAAGTGGTTAAAGAAGTGTCAGGAAGAAATTATTTGTCCAGTAAGGTCGTTAAGGTTATACATGAATTTGAGGTCAGGTTTATCGAACCTTTTATTCATTCACAGTGGCGATTCACCGTTAACAGGTTATCAATTCAGAATAATATTGCAGCGTGGTTTGTCTGCTAGGGTTGGGTTAAAAGACAATAGCATTAAAAAAAATAGGTAGGTGGAGTTCTGACTCCTATAAATTGTATATTCGTCCTTTTTAATCATTTATTTTGTTTTCAGGTAATCGTCGCTCGGTGTGGACAGTTGGACATTCTTTTATCCTCTGGGCTCAGAAAAGAGTGGCTGGTAGAAATGATTCCGAAAATTTAGGATTGGATCCAGCCACATTCTGTGTTAATTGGTATGGTAGAAGGGGAATGGTTTGGAGTGATTTAGTTTATGAGTTAGGTAGACTTTATGCTAATTTTCACCCTCCTGAGATTTTTATAGTTCACTTGGGTGGTAATGATATTGGTTAAAATGAAGACGTTCGACTTAATATCTAATATGAAGGATACGTTTGGGTTTTTTTTTTTAAGCTAGTTTTGCCAAATACAGTTTTGGTATTTTCAGAAATAATACCCAGGTTGGGATGGTTGGAATCAGTTACATTTAAGCCCTTAGAAAAAGTTTGCAAAAGAGTTATAAGGGCTATGGAAAGATTCCTAATTTTGAATTTAGGTTTTTCATTTCGTCATGTTGACTTGGAAGGTGGCTTTCAAGGTATGTATCGCATTGATGGCATACACTTACCAGAAGTGGTGCTGGATATTCTTAATCTCAACCTGCAAACGTGCATAGAAAAGGCAGCAGTTTTGGGTGATGGTGACAGGAGGGCTGGTTTTCTTGTTCAATATTTTTATTGAAATTTTGCATAAGAAAAAACAAAGTATATCAGATAATGTATCAAGGGATATATATATGAACAATAGAGACATATCTATATGGCTTTTACAAAAACAAATCTCACAGGCGAGGTGAAATCAGAGGTAAATAAAATTTTAAATTAGTCAATAAATTGTGAATCAAAATATGAATCTATATTTATATATGAAATATATAAAGTATGCCTCCAGACCACCTATCCACCCCGCATGGGCTCAAACTGTGGATAGATGGGGGCATGGATAATCAAAAATGAAATTAATATTACAAATAGCAATTAATCCATATAGTACACCTGAGAGAAGATGAAAGAAATTTAAATGAAGAACGGAAAAAAGGAGTGATACTCTCATTACAAATTATTGACTATATTTAACTATCGGAGGAGAAAAATTATGAAAGTCTAATATGCAGAAAGACATTACTCATTGATAATGAGATATGAGTCACTTAAGTAAATTGTAAAAATATCCCATAATTATCAATCGCTTAATAAATGATAAAGGAAAAGATGGAGGGCTGGTTTTCAAGACAGCCCTCCTGTCGATTGGGACATGTGTAGATATGTTTAAAGAAGAGATGATGGTTAGCCAGAGTCTTAGTGGCTGGGTTGTGTTATTTTGGTGAATCTTGGATGAATTTGTTGAAAATTACTTAAGTAGTAAAGTTTATACGTTTATATATTTGTTTAAACCAATAAACCAGGCCGTGGCCTATTTTTATCCAAACTATTTATGTGTGGTGTGGGTTTTGTATTATTCTATATATGTTTTCTGGTTATATTTTTGTATCTTTGCCTGACGTCTGCGGTCCCATGTGGGGTAAAAGGAGGAACGGCCTATTTGGCCCCCCCTTGCCTCATGGGACCGTGGCGTCGACTAATTTAAAAAAAAAAATTGTAGGTAAAAAGGGGCTTATTCTAATACGTTAGCAGGGTCACATGACAGGGTAGCTGCTAGAGGGTGAGAAGGTTAAAGGTGATTGGGCTAAGGGGTCAGGTGACCTTTGGAACTTTCTGGAAGGTGGTTTGGGGGCTATTTATAGGACCCCCCTGACTGGAATTTTGCCAGTCGCCTGAGAGGAGTCGTATTATTCTATGCATGTTTGCTGGTTATATTTAATCTTTTGCCTGACGTCTGCGGTCCCATGTAGCATCCTTTCCTTTCTCTTTGCAGAAACAATGCGCATTTGTTGTTAGATCATAAAATAGCTCATAGTTCGATATATCATAATCATATATCAAGTCTCCCAGCAGAACAAGAACCCGTAACAACAGATTGCATTACGAATTTCCAAAAGAAGGATAAAAGCAAACTCAGAGGCAAGGGAAAGCTCCAAGCAAATCAGACCCATGCGCCTTAGCGTGGAAGAACTGGTCCCGTTTCAGTCGCCCTGCTCCTCCTCTCTGCGATGGTGTAGGGCCTGTTCATTCCAGTCAAGCCATGTAGCAGCCTCCTGGGCCGATTCAAAGAAGTGGGCCTGCCGGTTAGCTATAATATGTAGCTTTTCAGGGAACAACATCGCATAAGGTAGTTGCTGGTTTCTCAGCCACTTTTTCATGTCTGCAAATTTGGCCCGGCGTCTCTGCACCTCCGCAGAGAAGTCTGGATAGAAGGACACCATAGTGCCCTTGAACTGCACATTGGCCCATTCCCTTGCACATCTCAGCACTGCTTCCCTATCTCTGTAGTGTAGAACCCTGGCCAGGACCGGTCTTGGGGGGGCACCAGGTGGCAATGGACGGCCTGGAGTGCAATGAGCTCTTTCAACAGTGAAAAAGGGGGAGAAAGCATCCTTGCCAAATAGATCAGTAAGCAATCCTTCAATGAATGAGGTGGGATCTTTTCCGTCAGTTTTTTCCGGTAGACCCACTATGAGAATGTTGTTATGCCTTAAGCGATTTTCCATGTCATCTGCTCTGTTATTGGTATCTTTAGCTATCTGGTGTGCGACATGAGCTTCTTGGGCCACTGGTGGCAGTTTATCTTCAATGTCGCTAACTCTGCTCTCCACAGCAGTCGTCCGTTCCTAGATTTTTTTAAGGTCTTGCCTGAGCAGCGCCACATCCTCCCTCAGACCCCCAAACTGCTCTTTAAGTGTATTAACTGATGCCGTGCACACATGTATGGCTTAGTATTACAGCCAGAGTTGGTTGCTTTATCTCTTCTGTATCAGAAGGCAGAGCAGGCAGCAGCTCAGCATGACCAGTAGGGTAATCATCATACACTGTGTCTGCCAAGATTGGCAGGCCAGTCATTTGCAGGTCAGTCAAGTTCCTGCCACCCAAACTCGCTCATCCATGTCTTTAAATGGACCTTGCTTTGTGCACTGGTCCAAATCATTTGGTGGAGGGGGGATTATGGTGTGGGGTTGTTTTTCAGGGGTTGGGCTTGACCCCCTAGTTCCAGTGAAGGGAAATCTTAAGGCGTCAGCATACCAAGACATTTTGGATAATTTCATGCCCCCAACTTTGTGGGAACAATTTGGGGATGGCCCCTTCCTGTTCCAACATGACTGCGCACCAGTGCACAAAGCAAGGTCCATAAATACATGGATGAGAGAGTTTGGAGTGAAGGAACTTGACTGGCCTGCACAGAGTCGTGACTTCAACCCAATAGAACACCTTTGGGATGAATTAGAGCGGAGACTGCGAGCCAGGCCTTCTCATGTAACATCAGTGTTTGACCTCACAATGCAGTTCTGGAAGAATGGTCAAACATTCCCATAGACACACTCCTAAACCTTGTGGACAGCCTTCCCAGAAGAGTTGAAGCTGTTATAGATGGAAAGGGTGGGCCAACTCAATATTGAACCCTACGGACTAAGACTGGGATGCCACTAAAGTTCATGTGTGTGTAAAGGCAGGCGCCCGAATACTTTTGATAATATAGTGAATTTGACAGCTTCAATGGAAAACTATGTTGTTTCACGTCATTCTCATATTTGTGAACCAAGCCTTAAAATTGTTTTTTTTTTTCAAAATTGTCGCTCTTTTTTTGTTTATAGCGCAAAAAATAAAAACCGCAGAGATGATCAAATATCACCAAAAGAAAGCTCTATTTGTGGGAAAAAAGGACGTCAATTTTGTTTGGGTGCAGCGTCGCACAACTGCGCAATTGTCAGTTAAAGCCATGCATTGCCGAATCGCAAATAAATGGCCCAGTCATTCAGCAGCCAAACCTTCCGAGGCTGAAGTGTTTAATGTATTCAACTGTTTCTTGCTGTTTCACATACCGTACCATACAGTACTGCTGGGAATCACATCTGTCATGATTATTTTTGAAGGTTTGATGATTCATGATTGCTTTCACTTTTCAAATGTATTAGATTTTGTACTTTTTGCTATAATAAATATCCCCATTTTTAAAAAAAAAAAACTATTTTTTTCTCAGTTTAGGCCGATATGTATTCTTCTACATATTTTTGGTAAAAAAAAAACGCAATAAGCGTATATTGATTGGTTTGCGCAAAAGTTATAGCATCTAAAAAAAAGGGGATAGATTTATAGCATTTTTATTATTATTATTTTTTTACTAGTAATGGCGGCGATATGCGATTTTTATCAGGATTGCGACATTATGGCGGACACATCGGACACTTTTGACACATTTTTGGGACCATTGGCATTTATACAGTGATCAGTGCTAAAAAATTTACTGATTACTGTAAAAATGTCATTAACAGGAAAGTGGTTAACACTAGGGGATGATCAAGGAGTTAACTCTGTTCCCTGTGTGTGTTTGTGAACTGTAGGGGGAGGGGACTGACCTAGAGGAATTGACAGATCAGTGTTCCTAGCAGGGCCGTTTTTAAGGTAGGGCAAAAGGGGCAGTTGCCCTGGGCCCTGTCATTGTTGTGGGGCCCAAAGCAGCTGCCTCATACTTGACAACTATCCTGGTTTAAATTCCCTCGTCCCTTGAGGTTTTAGTCCTGTGCTGTGTTCCAATATCTCAGTGTGAAGTGCTGCTACTAATGCTGCCCAGCTCTGCCCTATTGTTGTGTACAGATGACTCGCCAGCAGACCCTGTGTTTACATGTAAATTACCAGCATTCATATGTAAATAGCAACGATATTCATATGTAAATAGCGGCGGCCGGCGGCATTGATATGCATATCATGCCCCCCTGAGGTCATATCCACAGTAATCTCTAGCAACCAATCAACAAGCAGAAATCATGTGCTGTAACCTCTAGCGACTAATCAGTGAGCCGTAATGTGTGCTATAACCTCTAGCAACCAGTCAGTGAGCGGTAATGATACACTGTAACCTCTGGCAACCAATCGCAATAGCTGCCTGATCTGATTCAGTAAACTGATTTTGAGTCTAGCTGCTATTTATTGTATGTCTCAGAGCAGGTGGAGAGCAAAACTGCATGGGGGGGGGGCCAAGAAAAGTTTTGCCCAGGGTCCAATCAATAATAAAGACGGCCCTGGTTCCTAGCTATTAAAAACTCCCGATCTGTCACTCCTCACAGAACAGGGATTTGTGTGTTTACACAGACATGTTCCTGTTCTGCCTCTCATGCCCGCGATTGCTCGTGGCCGGCAGTCATCGAGACTGTCGGCTCGAGCATTGGCACCCCCCCGCAGTGCAGTGGGCCACGTGCGCCTGGTGAGCCTCCCAAGGCTTAGATAGATTTTCCCATGGCTAGCGACTATATCAGATTATGAACTATGGCTCCCTCTGGATAAGCTTATCTCCTGGATTGAATGGCTATAACGTTTGGGCAAACCAATCAATATAAGCTTATTGCGATTTTTTTTTACCAAAAATATGTAGAAGAATACATATTGGCCTAAATTGATGAAGACATATATATATATTTTTTTTTTGGGATATTCATTATAGCAAAATGTAAAAAATATAGTTAAAAAAAGTAATAATGCTATAAATCTATCACCTATTTTGTAGACGCTATAACTTTTGCGCAAACCAATCAATATACGCTTACTGCAATTTTTATTACCAAAAATATGTAGAAGAATATATATTGGCCTAAACTGAGAAAAAAATTGCTTTTTCTTAAAAAAAAAAAAAAATGTGGAAATTTATTATAGCAAAAAGTAAAAAATATATTTTTTTTTCAAAATTGTTGGTCTTTTTTTGTTTATAGCGCAAAAAATAAAAACCGCAGAAGTGATCAAATACCACCAAAAGAAAGCTCTATTTGTGGGGAAAAAAAAGACGTACATTTTGTTTGGGTACAACGCCGCACGACCGCGTAATTTTCAGTTAAAGTGACGCAGTGCCGAATCGCAAAAAAAAGGTCTGGTCAGGAAGGGGGTAAATCCTCCCGGTCTGGAAAGTGGTTAAATAGCAGGATATTTGTAAAAGCACTTTTGTAGACAAGAGTTTGAATGAAATGTTTTCACTGCTCTATAATTGAATTACACTGTAAACAATGTGTCTATTTATGTCCTGTATCATGGATCCTGTATACAGTAACTTAGTTGCACTAATTACCCAGCAACATGGTTATTTTGTTTCCATTCCAGTGTTGTAATCTGTCTCACTGGTTGGTGTAATGTACAATCTTCACGGTCTGTATCACTTCCTGCATCTGAGCATTGGGAAAGTCCGAGAGAAGTAAAAAGAGAGAGAAGTTCCTCCTTCTAAAACTATAGACATAATAAAACCTTGATTTACACTTTAATCATGTTTAAAAAAGGATTATTGGCAGCTAAATAAAAGTAAGTTTGCTACACAGCAATCAGACAAAATGCAAGGTTGTTATAATTCATGATTTATGGGGTAAACAAATAACAATCAGTTTAATGAGGACTTCTGTTTGCCATCTAGCTGTATTCTGTATTTTGTATATGTGCACAGTGTCTGGTAATCGTTAACTACTTCAATACCGGGCACTTTCACCCCCTTCCTGCCCAGGCCAATTTACAGCTTTCAGTGTTGGAATCACAATTGTGCGGTCATGTAACCAAACTAAATTTTTATCATTTTTTTTTTTCATAAATAGTGCTTTCTTTTCATGGTATTTAATCACCACTGAGTTTTTTTTTTTTGTTTGTTTGTTTGTTTTTTGGGTTTTTTTTGCTAAATAAATGAAAAAAGGCAAAACATCTTGAAAAAACCCCCCAAAAAAACCTTTTAATCTGTTTAAATAAATAATCTTTCTTCATAAATTTAGCCCAAAATATATTCTTTGGTGAAAATAACCCAAATCAGTGTACATTATTTAGTCTGTAGGAAAGTTATAGAGTCCACAAACTATGGTATATATCTGAAAATCGATCAGTTCTCATGTACTGACGGCCTCATTTCAATTCTTGAAACCTAAAAATGCCAGAAAAGTACAAACATCCCCTAAATTACCTTTTTGGAAAGTAGATAGTTTGAGGTATTTAGTAAGCGGCATGATGAGTTTTTTTTTTTATTTTTCGGAAAATGTAGAATGTTTTTTTCACATATTTTTTTTTTACATTCTGTCACCAGTGCTGTACAGCATCATCATATAACTGGTGACAGTATGTAAGAAAAACAATTTTTATTAATTTTTCAAATATTTTTTCTTTTTTTATATATATATATTTTTTTACATACTGTGACCAGAGTGTTACCATAGTAACACTGTACCACTCTTGGGAGTTGATCGGGTTTTTTTTTACGTACTACAATTGCTTTTGAAAGTGAACTTCACTGCTATAAACAAATATTTTTTTACTGAATGACAGTGTGTAGACACTGTGTATTGTTGTGATTAGCTGTGATTGGCCACAGCTAATTACATGGTACAAATGGGCTTTTATTGGCCCTGTCTGTACCATGTGATCACTGTGACCAATCACTGCTAGCAACACAATTGTATACAATGAATGGCATAAAAGGAAGCCATTCATTGATCTGCTGTCATGTGATCTACTGGGATTGGTCACAGCAATCACATGGTACCAGAAGGGGGCCGGTACACTAATCAGTCATCCGTTTTGTCCGGCGGAGACAGCGGTGACAGATGTGAGCCGTTCTCAGGAGGACATCATGTGATGTCGTCCCAGAACAATAGGGTTCCCACCCAAACTTAATTTTACAATGCTCCAGGCAGGAAGCAGTTAAAGCAGTATTAAACCCAAAAGGAAACATTTATGTTGCAGCTTACCAGTTCTTGATGTAATGGCTGCATTCGTTTTCTTTTTAGTCCTCATACACACAGGGCATTAGAAAAAACGAGCTGCAAAGCCACTAACAACGCTACGAAAAAGCAACTGAAAAAACACACTTTTAGTAGCTTTTTGCATTTGCGTTAATGCACGTTTAGCTTTTAGCAGCGTTTCTCTGCCTCTGTTCAAAATCAATGGTTCCCTATGAGAGCCCATTGATTTGAATAGTAGAGGTCACATCCAAGTCGCATCACGACTTGTGGTGTGACTTGTGCTCTGAGGATCTTGAAGGGGAACCCCTCACCGGAATGAAGAAAAAAAAACGGCATGGGGCCTACCCTCAAAATCCATACCAGACCCTTATCCGAGCATGCAGCCCCGCAGGTCAGGAAAGGGGGGGATGAGCGAGAGCCCCGTCCTGGACCATACCAGGCCACAGGCCTTCAACATGGAGGGTGGGTGTGCCCCCCACCCCAAAGCACCTTGTTCCCATGTCGATAGGGACAATGGCCTCTTCCTCCCAACCCCGTGGTGGTGGTTGTGGGGGTCTACGTGCAGGGGGCTTATCTTACCTTTAAGTAGGGGGCCCCCAGATCTCGGCCCCCCACCCTATGTGAATGAGTAATGGGATACATTGTACCCCTACTCATTTACTCAAAAAGGTGTCAAAAATAAATAAAAATAATACACAGGTTTATTCAGGACTTTTTTTCAGGGGGAACTTGGTGGAACTCAGTTCCACCACCTCTGGCTCAGACCCTTTGGTGCCTGCTCACCACAATCACTTATAAACGCAGAAGTCTGGTTTCTGTGTTTACAAGTGACAGCTCTGCACTCTGTATGTAATGCAATCCTGATATTTAATGCCCCTTTAAGAAGACCCATCTACTGTTTTCGTGAAATTTGAATGAACACACCAACTATTTGATGTGATTTGGAGGGTGTAGGGGGAGGAGTTTTGTGGGGTCGTGGTCAAGTTCCAGCACCTATTGTTTGAGAAAAAAAGCCCTGGGTTTATTAAATAGTCTTTTATTAAAGCAGCTCCAACGTGTCTTCTCCCTCTGGTCTTCTCCCCTCTCCGGTTCTTTTCCCTCCGCTGTCTTCTTTCACTGTCTTCTTCCTCTGGTTCTTCTGTTGCCTCTGGTTCCTCTTCTTCTGATGTCTTATCCCGATGCTAGCTCCCACTGTTGTGTTAGGTCCAGTGTGTGCCATTACTTATATAGCCATGGGGCGTGGCCACCCGGTAACATCATTTGGAGACCCCGCCCCTTGTGATGTCACCACTCCATCATGCCTAACACAACAGTGGGAGCTGGCGTCAGGAGAAGACATCAGAGGTAGAAGAACCGGAGGCAGCAGAAGAACCAGAGGAAGAAGATAGTGGAAGAAGACAGAGGAGGGAGAAGAACCGGAGGAGGGAGAAGAACCTGAGAGGGGGAAAACCGGAGGGAGAAGACACATTGGAAATGCTTTAATAAAGAACTATGTAAAAAACCTGTGTACTGTTTTTATTTATTTTGACACCTTTTTGAGTGAATGAGAAGGGGTACCCCCTACTCATTCACATAGGGTGTCCCCATCAACACTAAAGCATTCTGATGCAAAGCATTGCAAAGATATTTACAAATGAAATAAAGGATTTTTTTAAAATTGAGAGTCCGTGGTCAGTTCTCTAGCTATGCTGGAAACTCAGCATGCTTTTCTTCAATGATAAGACTTGTCCTGACACACCCCCTGCACATTCATTCACTGTGGATATGATCACCTATAAAAAAGGGAAGAAACGGTATTGATAATGCAGCCTGATCAGTGCCCATGAAATGTAGCCTGATTAGTGCCCATGAAATGTAGCCTGATCAGTGCCCATGAAATGCAGCCTTACCAGTGCCCATGCATTGCAGCCTGATCGGTGCCCATGAAATGCAGCCTGATTCGTCCCTATGAAATGCAGCCTGATTCGTCCCTATAATATGCAGCCTGATTCGTGCCTATGAAATGCAGCCTGATTCGTGCCTATGAAATGCAGCCTGATTAGTGCCTATGAAATGCAGCCTGATTAGTGCCCATGAAATGCAGCCTGATCACACAAAATGGCGATCTCCCGCTCTGTCATGGAGCTTTGACTTTGAATATCCGTCCTCATGTTTGTCAGTGTTACACACAGTGGTGTTCTCCCACTGTGTCATGGAATGTTTGGCGGTGTTCTGTCAAACAGAACACCATGCGGATGCCCATGTCCATCAGTGCCTCCCCATCAGTGCCCACCAGTGCCACCTCATCAGTGCAGCCTATCAGTACCCATCAGTGCTGCTTATCAGTGCTCATCAGTGCAGCCTCATCAGCGCGCATCAGTAGGAGAAAAACTTTTTTCTTTTCAAAATTTTTGGTAATTTTTAATTTGTTTTGCACCAACACAAACCCAATGGTAATTAAATACAACCAAAAGAAAGCTCTATATGTGTGAAAAAAGTTATAAAAATGTCATATGGATACAGTGTTATATGACTGCGCAATTGTCATTCAAAGTTATCCTTTATCAGGATCTCTAACAAGTATTCCCTCGGATTTACTGAGATACCCCAAGTACCAACTCCAGCCTCTCCCTTCCTGCCCCAGAATACAGATCTGGGGTGGTAGGAGTGAGGTTGTTTGGTGGGGGTTATCCCCCACCCCCCCCCCCCCTTTTTTTGTGTGTGTTTTGTTATGTTTTGTTTTTTTAGCAAACAGGTCAAGTAGACCTTAGTTGCCTATTTTTTCGCAAATTTTGGGATAATGCCTTCTCTACGCCTCCTTGTTTGTTGTTTTTTCTGGATGGTGTTAGTGAAAGGCAAGGAGGGCGTTTTAACGCCCGAGGGGTGTGTTTTTGTTATTTGTTTATACACACTGTGTTTTCTTCATTTTTTCAAAATTTGTTTATTCAAATGTTTGTTGCTCTTAGGATCCATCACTTTGCAATGTAATTTATGATTCAAGTATCATGATTTTTACTTTCTAGATGATGTCACGTGACCAAGAGATTTTCTCTATTTTGTCATGGAATGTTTGTGGCCTCAATTCAAAATTTAAAAGAGCATTGTTATTTAGGTATTTTAAAATGTATTCTCCACATATAGTGTTACTTCAAGAAACCCATCTTATGGCCAGCAAGCTTTAAGCACTTAAGAAGCCTTGGGTACAAAAGGCTTACCATGCTACATATTCTACATTCTCTAGAGGGGTCCCGATGTTACATAGTTACATAGTAGGTGAGGCTGAAAAAAGTCCATCAAGTCCAACCCAAGTGTGTGATTATATGTCAGTATTACATTTTATATCCCTGTATGTTGTGGTCATTCAGGTGCTTATCTAATAGTTTTTTGAAACTATCGATGCTCCCCGCTGATACCACCGCCTGTGGAAGGGAATTCCACATCCTTGCTGCTCTTACAGTAAAGAACCCTCTACGTAGTTTAAGGTTAAACCTCTTTTCTTATAATTTTAATGAGTGGCCATGAGTCTTGTTAAACTCCCTTCTGCGAAAAAGTTTTATCCCTATTTTGGAGTCACCAGTACGGTATTTATAAATTGAAATCATAACTCCTCTCAAGTGTCTCTTCTCCAGAGAGAATGAGTTCAGTGCTCAAAACCTTTCCTCATAACTAAGATCCTTCAGACCCTTTATTAGCTTTGTTGTCCTTCTTTGTACTCACTCCATTTCCAGTACATCCTTCCTGAGGACTGGGGCCAGGAACTCGACAGCATACGCTAGGTGCGGCTGGACCAGAGTCTTGTAGAGCGGGAGAATTATCGTTTTATCTCTTGAGTTGAACCCCTTTTTAATGCATGCCAATATTCTGTTTGCTTTGTTAGCAGAAGCTTGGCATTGCATGCCATTGCTGGGCCTATTATCTACTAGGACCCCCAGGTCCTTTTCCATCCTAGATTCCCCCAGAGGTTCTCCCCCCAGTGTATAGTTTGCATTCATATTTTTGCCACCCAAATGCATTTTTTTACATTTTTCTAAATTGAACCTCATTTGCCATGTAGTCTCCCACCCCATTAATTTGTTCAGATCTTTTTGCAAGGTTTCCACATCCTGTGGAGAAGTTATTGCCCTGCTTAGCTTAGCATCGTCCGCAAATACAGAGATTGAACTGTTTACCCCATCCTCCAGGTCATTTATGAACAAAATAAATAGGATTGGTCCCAGCACAGAAACCTCGGGGACCCCACTACCCACCCCTGACCATTACGAGTACTCCCCATTTATCACCACCCTCTGAACTCGCCCTTGTAGCCAGTTTTCAATCCATGTACTCACCCTATGGCCCATGCCAATGGACCTTATTTTGTACAGTAAACGTTTATGGGGAACTGTGTCAAATGCTTTTGCAAAATCCAGATACACCACGTCTACGAGCCTTCCTTTATCTAGATGGCAACTCGCCTCCTCATAGAAGGTTCATAGATTGATTTGGCAAGAACGATTCTTCAGGAATCCATGCTGATTATTGCTAATGATACCGTTCTCATTGCTAAAACCTTGTATATAGTCCCTTATCATACCCTCCAAGAGCTTGCATACTATTGATGTTAGGATAACTGGTCTGTAATTTCCAGGGATGTATTTTGGACCCTTTTTAAATATTGGTGCTATTGGAACAATGATCTGGCAGTTACTTGACTCAGTTCCCTAAGTACTGCTGATGTTGATAAGCAAATCTTTACCTTGCACGGTGGAAGATGTATTTTCAGACCCCCAGGGTAAATATGTTTTGGCTGTGTTCTTTTTGTGGGGCAGAGATACATAGTTGTTAGTGTGTACATACCACCTCCTTTTGTTGGGACCCTTTTATAGTGTCATAGAAAAAATGTCATTGTATGGTCCAGCTAAGCTATTGATAATGGGAGACTTCAATGCTATACTTGATCCTGTTTTGGATAGACCAAGCCCTCCCAAACATTTCTCTGGAGAGCTCTTTACTTGGGCCCAGATGATAGGCCTAGTAGAAGCTTTTGTCAATGCCATAATATTAGCGGACATGGTAGATACTAAATATTTGCCTAGCAGATTGTCTGACCATGCTCCGTTATTGCTTACATTTCGTCTTAATTACTCTCGAGATGCAGCCCAGTGGAGATTGGGAACTCACTGGATTTCACATCCAGATGTGGTTAATAAAATTCTGGCCCTTTTAGTAGAGTACTGGGAATTTATTGAAGGGTCCTCCACCTCAGTAATAACATGGGATGCCTTCAAGGCCTATACAAGAGGACAGTACATATCCGCCATTAAGGCAGTTAATAGGGCCCAATGAGCAAAAAGTGATGCTTTGCAGGCCACAGTGGATATAAAAACAGCTCAATATTCTGCGGATCCTAAGCTTTACTCCATGGTAAACGGGCCCTGCATCTACATATGGCTGAGGCTACAAGGATGGATCTATATAAAAATAAACAGAAATTCTTCGAGCATGGGGATCGTAACGGTCAGATTTTGGCCAGAGTAGCTAAACATGAACAGACTAGTATTCCGACTTTGGAAATACATACCCCCTCAGGAGATATGGCTAGTACACAATCTAAAATTTTGGAGACCTTTTGCCAATTTTATCAGACACTTCCCAGTTGACTCCTGATTTCCTGCCAGCTGACTTAGCGGCTTGGCTGGACACAGTTGCACTGGCTTGGTTAACAGATAGTGAGAGGTAAATGCTAATACGCCCTATAACATCGGAGATGGTCCTTTCAGTCATTGGTTCTTTTCCATTGGGGAAGTCACTGGGACCGGATGGACTTCCTATTGAATTCTACAAAGCCCATGGTGACTTTCTTGCTCCTGTATTGGCTTCTCTTTACTCTAATTGTTTGAAGGAGGGAACTTTGTCGGACTCAATGAATCATGCCCACATAATGCTAATTCACAAGCCCCCAAAAGATACATCCTCTTGTGCCTCATACAGGCCTATTGCTCTTTTGAATGTAGATTTTAAGATCTTGACAAAACTTTTTTTCCGATGATCACAACCTATGATGCCTAACATTATTGATTCAGATCAAACAGGTTTTATGGCCAGAAGGGCCACTGATGTGAATTAGCGGAGACTATACACTAATATTCATCACATCTTAATATAGGATCTAGAGTTGTTGCCTCTTTAAATATAGAGAAGGCTTTTGATACTCTTGAATGGCCCTTTTTATGGGAGGTACCCTGCAGAATGGGCTTTCCAATGGTATTTATAAAATGATTGCAGGTCCTATATAGTCACCCCACAGCTGCAGTGAAAATGGTGGAAGGGTTGTCAACTTCTTTTTCATTATTTAGGGGAATTTGGCAGGGCTGCCCTCTGTCTTGGACCCCCTTTGCTATTGCCATGGAGCCTGTGACGGAGGCTCTCAGCATTTCCCCCAACATAAAGGGGTTGTGGATTGGTTGGTTGAAGGAGAGGGTAGCCTTGTATGCAGATGCTCTTTTATTATTTTTGAACGATGCTGGACCCTCTCTCCAAGGGGGCCTACAGATATTGGATTCCTTTTCAACGGTTACTGGAGTTAAGGTAAATTGAAATAAGTCCTTGCTGTTCCCAATAGACATCGAGGCCCGTAGCACTGCTTCAAAGGATACTCTATTGCAGTGGGTAGAGAATTTCAAATACCTAGGACCAAGCTTCTGAATTTACTTCCTTGAATCCGACTCCAATTTTGGGAGATATTGGGTTAAAGTTGAAAGCATGGAAGTCATTACCATTATCCTTACTAGGACGTATTAATCTTTTAAAAATGAAAATTTTACCAAAATTTATATATCTTTTTAGACACTCTCCTCAGTGGCTCCCTGACTTCTTTTTTACCAGATTAAATCAACTTTTTTATCCTTTTTATGGGGATCAAAGAACCCCAGGTATAAACTAACCACTCTGATGCACCCTTGTGACCAGGGGGGTTTAGCTTTTCCAGATTTTTATAAATATTTTCTGTCCACTCAGCTGGTCATGGCCGCATGGTGGCTGAGTCCAGATTTATTGAATTCTTTTACTCAGTTGGAAGTTGGTAGGTTCTATAGAAGCTCTTAAGGTACTTGTATTTAGGGGCCGCAGGGCACCCTACCAGTTGACCGCCTCAATACTCACCACTATTCGAATTTGGGAAGCTGGCCTTAGATGCGAGCATTATCCTAAAGATGCGATTTCCCCGAATGCCCCCCTATGGCTTAATCCTACACTTCCCCAATTTTGTAAATTGCCAGAGCCAATTGCATGGACCAAGTATCATATCAACTACTTTCTCAGGTGGTTACTGATTGAAAATTGTCGATGTTCGCCACACTTACCTCAACTTTTAATTTGCCTAGTTCCCATTTATTTATTTAGATATTTCCAGCTTTCCCATAATTTTCATGCTCAGTTTCCACAAGATAGTTTAATGAATATACTATCAACTCTAGAATCAGTACTTACGTCTAAATGTTTTGAGAGGTCCACCTCAAGACTGTATTCTCATCTTATTTTAATTTCCCTCCTGCCATTAGAGCGTCTTAGAGTTAGGTGGATTCAAGACATACCGGATCTGGACATGGAAGATTGGAGGAGTGTGTGGGATTTCCCACTGCGATCTCTGGTATCATTGAGAGATCAAATGATTTTAAATTGGTACATAGAGCATATATCATGCCACACAGACTTCAAAAGATAAATCCTTTGTGCTCTTCTGAGTGTTGGCGGTGTGGAGCGGCTCTGGGGGATTTCACACACGTCTTCAGGTCCTGTCCATATATATATAGTTATTTTTTGGGTGGAAGAGGTAGACTTGTTGAACTCTATCACTTCTGCTCTTTTGCCAGTCTCAATGTCTGTATGTTGGCTGGGCCTGGTGGAGGCTTTTCTCCCTACAGCATCTGAGTGAGTGTCTGCGAATATTACATTATTCTATGCGAGAAAAGCCATTGCTTTACATTGGAAGAAATCTTCTACTCTTTTATACTGGAAACAATTGGTAAATAATAATCTCCCACTGTATTGAGATACCCACATCGATAGGGGTTGTCCTAGTAAATTTGATAAGGTATGGGAAAACTGGCTGGATAAGCCGTATATGGCATCTAATCCCCGGGGGGGGGGGGGTATTGATTATTATAATATAGATGTCTTTATATACAGGATGCTTGTGGCCACTGTGGATAGTAGGGACCAAAAGTTTACTTTTGTTACATTAGATGTAGATAGATATAAAATTTGACAAATTATATGGCTTAGACCATAGCCCTGTTAAAATACCTTTTTTGTTAATTTTGTTAAATATTTTTCTTTTTGGGGTTTTTCCTTTTTCTTTTTTTCTTAATTGAAGGATGCAAAGCAGTGTGTTTGGATCTTGAACCTGTATTTATATTATGGCACAATGTGTATGATGTGTTGTTTTGTTTGTCTTTGTTGTTTGTTTAAACTTGCCGACCAGCTGCCGTCATTATACTGCAGCAGGCCGGCACGATCCCGTGAGCCATTGTAGCTATACGTCGGCTCCTCTAAGCGGGATAGCAGGCACGAGCCCATGCGCCCGCTGCACTGCGGGGGTGCCGTTGCTTGTGCCCGATGGTCACGATGACCGCCGTCCACGAGTAGACACACAAATCCCTGTTCTGTACTGAGGAGAGACAGATCGTGAGTTCCTAATAGCTAGGAACCACGATCTGTCATTTCCACTAGTCAGTCCCCTCCCCCTACAGTTATAAACACACCCAGGGAACACAATTAACCTCTTGATCGCCCCCTAGTGTTAACCCCTTCCCTGCCAGTGACATGTTTACAGTAATCAGTGCATTTTTATAGCACTGATCGCTGTATAAATGCCAATGGTCCCAAAAATGTGTCAAAAGTGTCCAATGTGTCCGCCATAATGTCTCAGTCCTGATAAAAATCGCAGATTGCTGCCATTACTTGTAAAAAAAAAAAAAAAAAGTAAAAAAAATGCTATAAATCTATCCCCTATTTTGTGGATGCTATAACTTTTGCGCAAACCAATCAATATACGCTTATTGCGATTTTTATTACTAAAAATATGTAGAAGAATATCTACCCAGCCTAAACTGAGGAAAAAAAAATAGCTTTTTTTAAACAAAAATGGGGATATTTATTATAGCAAGGGTTGTTTTACAAGGTGATCATTTACATATACATTTAATGGGTAGAAAAATAAAAAATAAATGAACCATGCATGTAACGGGAACTCTCAGCACACTGGTGCAAACCCGAACCTGCAGTTACAAAGGTGGTTACAAGTGTCCCCACTTCATTACTGGGCACCTGCTGCGACAGGTCCTCCAAAACATCTTCATCACTGCAGTTCGGGCTGCCTGTTCAGATGGATTCTGGAGCAGTCTTGGTATCCCCTTTTCTTTCAGATCCCAAGGTTCTCCTACAAGGTCCATTGCTTTAAATAGGAATGTTCAACCGTGCCCAGGCATGCACCTGCTTACGTACCCTTTGGAATTTCAGACATAAAGGGCGCAACACCTCTTGGTATCCATAGCTAAAGCCCTTCTGGGCTCTAAAACAAAAGCTGCTGGAAAATCGTTCAGGCTTCGGTTTCAGTTCCAGTGAAGGTAGCCTCCATAGTAGTTGTTGAGGATGCATGGGGATGTTGCTTCCCTTTAACCACGCAGAGTCTAGAACACTTCCACACCACATTATTTTGTACTGTATAGCCCTCCTTGTTGCAACAGCCAATCACGAGTCATTACATCATCTGATGATGTGTTGATCATGCTCTTGGTGATACTTCTGGTCACGCTTCTGTTCATGTGCTGGACACTTGTTCCCTTTTTCACATTGAATCCTTCCATACAGCGTATCCTGCCGACTATGCCAAGTGTCATTCTCCTGAGAAAATACTACATGTTGTGATTTTTTTTAATTATTCAAGTGTTTGCATACTGGTACCATTTATTGTGTGATTTAGCACCCCTCATGGCCAGAGGCCAAACTGTTAGACCGAGTCCGACACCAGAAGGATAACGTAATTTCACCTGCCAGTGACACCTGACCCGACACCGACTACAAAGCTATTTTGTGGGAAACAGCTTGAAACACTGATTTGCCTCTATCAGTTTTTTAAGCACTTGCCTACAGGGCACTTTCACCCTCTCACTGCCCAGGACAATTTTCAGCTTTCAGCGCTGTTGCACTTTGAATGACAATTGCGCGGTCATACAACACTGTACCCATAAGAGTTTTTATCATTTCTTTGAGACAGATAGAGCTTTCTTTTGGTGGTATTTAATCACCGCTTGGGTTTTTATTTTTTGCTAAACAAACAAAAAATACCCGAAAATTTTGAAAACAAAAAAAAAAGGTTCTTAGTTTCGGTTATAAAACTTTGTAAATAAATAATTTTTCTCAATCACTGATGTGCGCTGATAAGGTTGCACTGATAGGCTCTGATAAGGCAGCACTGATCAGGAGGCACTGATGAGGCTTCACTGATATGTGACACTGATGGTCACTGATAGGCTGAGACTGATGGATGGCACTGATAGGCAGCACTGATGGACACTAACAGGCATTACTGATAGGCGGCACTGATGAGGAGGCACTGATATGCAGCACTGATGGGTACAGATTAGTAGCACTGGTGGGCACTGTTAGGGCTGCACTGATCATCAGGGCACTGATTGTCAGTGCAGATGTCCCCTGTGTGGATTTGCCAAATCCAGGTAACCTAGAGAAAATCCATTGTACTTCACGTGCAGCACTGTTAACCTAAACCGCCTCATTGAAGGTACATAATAATGACCAAATCAGATAAGCATATGTAGCATTCCCCTGACTTCCAGGGGCAGGTGGAGTACCCCCAGAGACAGGGAGGGCTAGAATTTCACTGCAGGGTGTAGTCCTCAGGCATAGCTCCCAACTGTCCCGGATTTGAAGGGACTGTCCCAGGATTTGGCGGGACTGTCCTTGATTTAGAACAAAGTTCCTCTGTCCTTATTTCCTCCTCATTTGTCCCTCATTTGGTCTGATCTGTATGGTTGTAGGTATGAGCTTCGAATTGGCCAAAGGATGCACCTGACCTGCATGCTTTGGCCAATCGCAGCGCCCTCTGCTAAGAGAGCCATAATTGACCAAAGGCAGGGTGCCTTTGGCCAATCCTGGCTCAGGGTGACTAAGTCCACACACCACACTATATAAGACTGCTTACACGGCGGCCCTGTGTAGTGTTGTTGGTGTGGACAGAGATATAACTTGATGTAGATTAAGCAGGCAGGTTATTTAGTTAGTGGCAGTGTATTTGAGATATATATATATATATATATATATATATATATATATATATATACACACACACAGTCAGTCTGCATCCAGTGTAGCCTATATCTACAGTGCATTTGTACTATTTCTAATATACTTCAGGCGCTGTTTAAAAAAAAAAAAATATATATATATATACCATATTTATCGGCGTATGACACGCGCCAGCGTATAACACGCACCCCAAGTTTAGGAGGGCATTTTAAGGAAAATAACTTTTAGGAGGGAAGTTTAGGGAAAAAAACTTTCATTTAAATGCCAATCAATGCAGCCTTATCAGTGTCCATCTTCAGCCTTCCCCAGTGTCTTTGCAGCCTTGTGTCATTATTGCAGCCTGTGCCATTGCAGCCTTGCCAGTGTCTTTGCACCTTGTGTCATTATTGCAGCCTTCCCAGTGTCATTGCAGCCTGTGTCATTGCAGCCTTCCCTGTGTCAAAGCAGTCTGTGCCTTTGCAGCCTTGTGTCTTTTATTAAAATTAGCTCCGATCGGAGGAGAGGAACGAGCGCCGCACAAAGCCGAGTGTACTTCGGCTAGAGAAGCGAGCGCCGACATACACAAAGCCGAGTGTACTTCGGCTAGACTCGGCTCTGCTCAGAGTCAGGGGCGGAACTGCGAGAGGAGCCGAGTCCAGCCGAAGTACACTCGGCTTTGTGTATGTCGGCGCTCGCTTCTCTTCTCTCACAATCAGTGGAGATGGACGGGACTGCGAGAGCAGCCGAGTCCAGCCGAAGTACACTCGGCTTTGTGCATGTTGGCTCCGCTCGCTCCTCACAATCAGCGGAGATCGGCAGGGATCGGCGTATAACACGCACCCACAATTTTCCCCTGATTTTAAGGGGAAAAAAGTGCGTGTTATACGCTGATAAATATGGTATATATATATATATATATATCACACTCTGCATCCAGTGTAGCCTAAATCTACAGTGCATGCCATGGTGTACTGTTTCTACACTTCTGGTGGTGTACACAGTACACAATACAGTGCAGCCATAGTACAGTTGCTGTACTACGGCTGCACTGGAAGGCCAGAAGGCCACCAAGAAGAGGCAGACGCTCACAGGCCACTAAAAGAGGGCAAGCAGCCTCTGTGTCTACAGTCAACAGTGCTGGTCTTGGATATGGTGCATCCTCTGCGTGGGGCACACTTGTCCTTTTTTTCTGCTGCTGGCCGTGTTATTGAGCCAGAACATGCAGAAGAGTTGGTGGAGTGGATAACAAAACCGTCCTCATCCTCCTCATCCTCTGTCATCCAGGCTCAGAGTAGTTTGCCTTCCTATGCAGCTGCCAAAGCGGCCTATTTCACCGGCTCCTTGTCCACAGTCACTCCTACTACATGCTGCTACATGCTGCTGGAGGCTCCCATTCATAAAACTGAATCAGTCTTGGATCAGCAGCAGTTGTCAAGCACCTGATGCTAATGTAACTAATTGATTTTTCTGTGGATGTGGGATCCCTTGAAGACTGCCTATGCTGAGTGACTATCCTATTCCTCCTCAATCTTAATGATGCTAGCTTCCAACAATATTTTTGGTTTAGGGCACCACCACCAGCACCCAAGGCCCATTTTTTCTGCCCCTGTTTAACAGGGGCATGTAATTACAATTTTTGATCAAATATTTCACAGCAGGGCACGTTCCTGCACTCACTAAGAGTAACTGTGAGGGCTTACAGTGTTTTGGTACCACCACCACCTAAGGCCCAATTTTCTGCAGAGTATATAGGGCAGGCCATATAGTATATATACTTCTGTTCAGAGTATATAGTGCCTGGGGGCACCCCAGGCCATTTATTTTTTTCATTTGGGTGCAGGGTTTCCCTTAATATCCATACCAGACCTAAAGAGCCTTGTAATGGGCTGGGGGGAGACCCATGCCATTTTTCTCAATGATTTTCATCTATATTGCCAGGACCCGACAATACATTACAGCCGCAAGCAGTGTTAAATGACTTTTTTTCCTTTAGAAATGTCATTTTGCTGTGGTATTGTTCTAAACACGGGAAAACTGCGCCACTTTACAGGCATACCATAGACACCCCGCAGGCACAATATTTAAAGGAATATTTCATTTTTATCGTTTCACTTTTAGCATTGTTAAAATCACTGCTCCCAAAAAACTTTTTTTAAAACTTTTTTTGCATTGATAAATGTCCCTGGGGCAGACCCGGGTCCTCAAACACTTTTTATAAGAGAAAAGAGAAAAAAGCGCCTCTGAGTGCAGGTATTTATTACTGACAACAACAGGTTATCCACACTTACAGCTGAGTAAGGAGAAGACCGGCTACAAAACGAAATACAGCTTCAGTGACAATCCCAGCGTCCAAAAAAAAATTAAAAAAAAAAAAAAAAAAGGTGAAAAAGAGAGGGGGGAAAAAGAATAATAATAAACCAATATTGTGGGGGATATGATTACAATAAAAAATATACATACATATACATATATCATGAAAAAGACACATATATATAAGTTAACAATTATATTATTGAGGGGGAACAAAGATTATTATATAACTGAAGGGAGACCAGAAATGAACCAAGAATGGTATTACGTCACGTGACAGCGACTTCTATCTAAAACTGGATAGTGGGTGAATGGGGAAAAAACATTATTAGCTACTAGGAATATTTTAAATATATTTCAAAACATTATTACCTATTAGAGATATTTTAAAACAAAAAACTAAGGGTACATTGCAGCTAAGCTGATAAATAACTAAAAGTAATGACAGGTCCATGCAATATGCAGGACCAACATGGGAGAGCTCAAAGGGGATGCAGGTTTCCTTATGCTTCTTGCAGGTTTGCTATTGGTTACAGCAGCAGCATCTGCTGCACAGCAACAAGCAGCTGATTGGAAGAATTTGGCGGTTTTGCATAGCCCGCTTTCTGAAGGAGATAAAAGCGGCAGTCCGCCTGTTAACAAGCAGACTCTGTGGAACCGGACCGGGACTCGGGAGCATGAAGCGCCGCTCACCTGAGAGAAGAGAAAGCTTGCTCCGCCGCCTCATAGAAAAAGCCGAGGGCTCCGGAGGTGAGGAGTGGCTTATGCAGTGCCTGGAAGATGGACGTGCTGAGACTCCGCCCGGCCCGTCGAATGTCACAGCCCCGTCGAAAGTCACAGCCCAAGAAAAGATGGTGGAGCCAGAAGCGGTCATGCGCAGTCCGCGCCAGCAGCCAGGGAGAAAGAAGAAGAGACAGAGAACGGAGGCTTCTTCTCAACCTAAAGGAAAGGAAGGAGCTGTCAGCGTTCCTCACAGGAATGCACCTCCAAGGAGAGAAAGTAGTGCTACTCAGTCTGCACCTGCTGCGGCCAGAAGTGAGCAAAATAGGAGTCTGCCTGCTGGTGAGACATTCTCAAATGTTAATGTCACTGAATTTAATGCTCTTGTTAAATCTCTATCTGGTATGTTGCAAAAGCTTAAAGGGGCACACACAGTTGGTGCTTTTGCTGAGGAGGCTGAGGGTGCACAGTTTTCTGGTGCTTTGTATGATGCTGATACTATTAATGATTTTAAAGGGGCACAGTTACATGGTGCTTTTTCACAGCAAGCTGAGAATGTTTTACAACAGTATGAAAGTGATGACATAAGTTCAATTTGGCATAATGTGATAGAAAACCCCCTGGTTGAGAATTTTAAACAGAATACAGGTGGTACGGCCCGCAAGCCGGTTCAGGCTCGTAAAGCTGTTATGCCTTCTGCACGCTCTGCGCATTCTGTGGTTGCAGAGTCCTCCTTTAAGGCTCCTATGCCATGTGAAATTTCACCGCTGGGCTTCCACTTATCCACTTCTGTTAAAGAAAAAATTTGGGGAGGTGAATTTGTTGATTTGTTGTCTTTATTGCCAGCTTCTAAGGAATTTCTAGTTAAATCTGACAAGAAATCAGATGAGCGCACAGAAGAGGATAGGCGCAGGGCGGTACCTAAAACCTTTCAGAACTGGCTGCAGGCCTTTTGCATTTTTGCATCCGTGTTGGGTGAACAATTCCCTGAGAAATGTTCAGGCCTTTTTCAACACGTGGATATAGTTTCTGAAGCATTTCGTAATTTTGGCGGTTCAGCCTGGTTCACCTATGATGAGAATTTCAGGCAAAAATTAGCAGTTCACCCTTCCTTGCAATGGGGATGTAAGGATGTTGGTTTATGGTTGAATCTCATGCTTCCACAAAAACCGCAGTTCACACCTAGAACGGGGCCTAGCCCTCAAACTGCCTTTCGTAAAGGTTTCTGTTTTGCCTTTAATGAAGGACAGTGCAGATTCTTATCTAACTGCAGATATAGGCATGAGTGCACCTTCTGCAATGGGAACCATTCGGCGAATAGATGTTTCAAAAAATCATCAGTTGCTTCCCTCCCATCCTTTCCACGCGATGCTGGTGGAAAAGGCCAGGACCCCAGTGAGCCTGCTAAGCATGCAACCGTGGCTAGATCTCTATCCAGACCGCATGATGGCGCGGCTGCTATCTGATGGTTTCAAGAACGGTTTCTTGGTTCCCTCCTTTTCAGGGTCTGGATGCACTTTAGTTAAAAATTTGCGCTCTGCTAGGTGTCATCCTGAAATTGTACAAGAGAAAATATTTAAAGAGGTGTCAGAAGGAAGAGTAGCTGGCCCCTTTTCCTGCCCACCTTTTAAAGATTTTCGCATATCCCCATTGGGCATTGTTCCTAAAAGAGAGCGGGGTAGTTTCAGGCTTATTCACCATTTATCATATCCTGTGGATGCTTCACTCAATGATGAGGTTGCAGAGGTTATAGCCCCGGTGTCATACTCTTCCTTTGATGAAGCACTGGAACTTTTACGTCACTTTGGGCACGGTGCGCTGTTGGCTAAGGCGGACATCAAATCTGCCTTTCGCCTGCTCCCGGTGCATCCACAAGGTTTCAACTCCCTGGGTTTTCATTTTCAGGACCAATTTTATTTTGATAAATGTATGCCCATGGGTTTCTCGTTATCATGTTTTTATTTTGAGTCCTTTTCAAAATTTTTGCATTGGGTTCTGTCTGAATGTTCCCCCGTGGGGGGTATTCTGCATTATTTAGACGATTTTTTATTTTTAGGTCCAGCAGACTCACCAGTATGTTCGGTATTAATGGAAACATTTTTTCATATTTGTAATTCCTTCGGTATTCCCATTGCCCATGAGAAGACGGTACTCCCGGTATCCTCTTTAGAATTTCTGGGCATCACTATTGACTCATCGTCAATGGAGTTCAGATTGCCCGAGGATAAATTACAACGTATGAGAATAATGATCTCCTCATTTTTGTCAAAACGCAAAGTTTCATTAAAAGAGGCCCAATCCCTTTTGGGTCTATTTGCTTTTGCGGCTAGGGTTATTCCCATAGCTAGAATTTTTTCCAGACGTTTTTCTCTAGCTATTAGAGGTTTTAAGAACCCTGGTTCTCATATCCGCATCTCTAAGAGTATTAAGGAAGATCTTAAAATTTGGGATTCTTTTCTCTGCAATTTCAATGGGTCCACAGTATGGCAGGAATCTTTTACTAACGATTTTCAGTTAAACTTTTTTACAGACGCCGCCGGTTCATCTGGTTTTGGCGCTTTTCTTGATGGCCACTGGTGTGCCTCTAGATGGCATCCCAGTTGGTTTCAGCAAGACATTCTGCGCAATATAGTCCTCCTCGAGTTATTCCCGGTTATAGTTTCTATTGTGATTTGGAAGGAACACTTTGTTAATCGTAGGATTATTGTTAATACGGATAATAAAGGTGTTCTATTTGCTATCAATATGCTTTCTTCCAAATCAGAGCTAGTTATCAAACTTTTACGTTTTTTGGTGCTGCACTGCATGAGATTTAATATCTGGTTGAAAGCCAAGTATATTCCTGGGATTGATAATAACATAGCTGACGCCTTATCTCGTTTACAGTTGCGGAGATTCCGGGAGTTGGCCCCATCGGCGGATCAGTGTGGAACCCCGTGCCCGGATTTCCTCTGGGGCTTGATCTGGGACTGATCTCCGCGCATCTTAGGAACTCTGTAGCACGTAAGACATGGCTGGAATATAGTCTGGCCTGGTCCAAATGGTGTTCTTTTTGCTCTAGCAGGAGTATAGATGAATTGGAAGTGAATGCGTATGTCTCTTTAGCTTTTGTGTCCTTTATGATTCAGTCTGGTCTTAGGCCTGCCTCTATTAGCAAGGTGTTGGCGGGTGTTTCTTTTTTTTTCTAAAATTTGCAGGTTTGCCAGCCCTATCTTCCTTTTTTCAGGTCAGCCAGGTCCTCAAAGGTTTCAAGAAGGCACACCCTACCCAGGATGCCAGACGTCCAATTTCAGTTAATTTATTAATCCAATTATTAGCTATATTAGAAGAGATTTGTTTTACCGAATTTGAACTTCTGCTTTTCAGAGCAGCCTTTTCGGTTACCTTTTTTGGTGCCTTCAGAGTTGGAGAACTTACTGCCCAAAACAG
Source organism: Lithobates clamitans (assembly GCA_037952925.1). NCBI lineage: Eukaryota > Metazoa > Chordata > Amphibia > Anura > Ranidae > Lithobates > Lithobates clamitans. The sequence goes on from JBBGZY010000788.1 coordinate 2,515,327, forward strand.
GTCATCTTCATCTTTTCTGCTATTTTCTCATGTGTTGTTGGAATCCGATTGCTTAAGTTTGTTTATCTGCCGATCCAAAACTTTTGGTTTGGGCAATGGTCAATGGATATATCTAGGTAAATCCCCCAATAACTTGATTTGCCCGGTGTCACATATGGCTGGTTATATGTCAGTGAGGCCTTTCTCTAACAGTTCATTTTTTTATCCACCAGGATTTGTCCCCTTTGACTCGTTACCAATTCTCGGCGGTTCTATACGCATGTCTTAAGCGCCTCAACCTTGGGGGTCTCGGATTCTCTTCGCATTCGTTCAGAATCGGGGCCGCCACCACAGCCAATTTGTTGGGTTTCTCTCCTGATGGTCAAAAACGGGTTGGTAGGTGGGTTAGTAGTAGATATAAAATTTATGTTCGCCCTGAATTATTAATTGTATGATTTTCTATTTTCAGATTCTTCTATATGCACAATCTGGATAGTAGGCCACTCCTACATTTTCTGGGCTGAAAAGCAGGCTGCATCCAGGATATATACGAACAATTTAGGTTTGGATAAGAATGTTTTTAAGGTGTTATGGTCTGGAGTTAGGGGCCTCAGATGGCGTAATCTTAAAGACCACTTAATTCAATTATCAGCAATTTGGCCTTCCCCCCAAGTACTAGTGCTTCATGTTGGAGCAAACGATGTTGGTAAAGTTAGAACATGGGAACTCCTTTGTGAAATGAAGAGGGATATTTATTACATTAAACTTTTGTTTCCAAATACCAATTTAGCCTTCTCCGAAATGGTTCCTAGACTCCTTTGGTCCCCTTCTGGGAATCTATTTTATTTGAATAGGATTCGGAGTCGGTTAAATAGGACCATACATAATTTCTTAATGTCCTTGGGTGGTGTGTCCTTCCGCCACTTGGAGCTGGAAGGTTTCATTCCGGGGTTATTTAGGAAGGATTTAGTCCACTTGTCAGACATAGGTCTGGACATTTTCAACATGGGACTGCAAACTTTAATTGAAAGGGCCACGATGTTGGGGGGACCTCAGCCAAAGGTTTCCCTATTGGCTTCGGTCGGTGGGGAATAGTCGTCCAGCATTGTCTGGATGGACACAGTGTAATTTGAGTGATGTATTATAGCCAAGATGGCTTTATAATTATTTGAAGTTCATTGCATTATAAGGTTACCCCTTGAACAACATCGTGGCCAAAAAATTTAATTTCCAAAATAAATGAGTTGTTATAAAGAATGTACGGTGTGTTGGTTTTTTATTGTAGCATTGTCTCCTTTGTGCTAGCCCATGACAGGTCCATGCAATATGCAGGACCAACATGGGAGAGCTCAAAGGGGATGCAGGTTTCCTTATGCTTCTTGCAGGTTTGCTATTGGTTACAGCAGCAGCATCTGCTGCACAGCAACAAGCAGCTGATTGGAAGAATTTGGCGGTTTTGCATAGCCCGCTTTCTGAAGGAGATAAAAGCGGCAGTCCGCCTGTTAACAAGCAGACTCTGTGGAACCGGACCGGGACTCCCACCCGCCCTCCCCAATTTTCTTATCTGTCATGGTGTTGTTTAGTGGGGGAATAGTCGTCCAGCATTGTCTGGATGGACACAGTGTAATTTGAGTGATGTATTATAGCCAAGATGGCTTTATAATTATTTGAAGTTCATTGCATTATAAGGTTACCCCTTGAACAACATCGTGGCCAAAAAATTTAATTTCCAAAATAAATGAGTTGTTATAAAGAATGTACGGTGTGTTGGTTTTTTATTGTAGCATTGTCTCCTTTGTGCTAGCCCATGGGAACTCTCAGTGACAATTATATATACTGGGAATAATAGCTAAATAAATAAACATAAACGTAAAGAATATATAATGTATGTGTATGCGCAATACATCATACATATATACTTTTAAAATACAGATAATTCTATAGAGATGTATATATGAAAAAAGTTATATCAAAAATACCAAAGATACATATACATAGATCCATACTGGGATGGGAACAAAGAGATCGGGGCTAGAGGGTTATATGATGGTATTGACTTCTAATTCTTCATTTAACCCGTTAGGAGCAAGAGTGTCGAGGGTGTATATCCAAAAAGTCTCGCGTTCGCATAAATTGGAGAACCGTTCAGCCTCAGACAAGTTACGGCGTATCGACTCTAGGACCCACACCTGTAAGCCAGCAGTTGATTGATTATGATGCTCCAAAAAGTAGCGAGGAACGCTATGTTCATCGCAACCTTTCTCAATGAATCTGCAATTTTTGCCAAAACGTTGTCGCAATGGACGAATAGTGCGACCGACATATAATGATCTGCATGGGCATGTCAAGCAATAAACCACATATTTGGTAGAGCAGTTGTAAAAGCCCTCCAACTGGTATATCTTATCTTTGTGTTGAAAGCTCCGTTGACCATGTCGCACGAAAGCGCAAGTTTTACAAAGTGATTTATTGGACCTATACATGCCAGTGAGAGGGATAAGAACCAGAGGGTTATTGGGTTTAGTGCATTTTGGTTTGCTGGGTGCTATCTTATTTTTTAAGGTGGGGGCCCTTCTACAGGTGACCTTTGGTCTATTTGTGAGGCTATTACTAAGGAAGGGATCCTGTTTTAAAATATTCCAGTGTTTATGGAGAATATGCTCCATTTTCTTATATTTTCCATGGTATCTGGTAATAAAGCGCACAGTATCATTTTCCAGCTGTTTTTTAATCTTAGGTTTTTTTCCGGAGAGAAAGGTGGTATAGGCCTGGTCTACCAAATTGTTGGGGTATCCCTTATCTAAAAATGTATTTTTGAGATGCACGCTTTGAGAAATGTAATCTGAATCTCTAGTGCAGTTTTGTCTCAGTCTACAGAACTGTCCTTTCGGGATCTTATTGACCCACTGCGGGTGATGGCAGCTATCAAAACACTTTTTATGGTAATAACTTGCATATAAGCCTTTAAAATGAGCACTTTTGCTTTTTCACGTTCGTGTCCCATAGACTTTAACGGTGGGTGGTGTTCGGCTCATCCCTATATAATTGTATATAAAATGCACTATTTATCGTTCAAAAAGTGTTTAAACCTTTCATTCGATTTCTAAATTGCTACATTTGTAAATTCCAAAAAAACAGAATAATAGTGGTAAATAAAAGCACTTGTGGGTTTAACTAATTTTTTTTTTTTTTATAATTTTCTTTAAAAGGGGGCATGGCAGGAGGTATGTCCTATGCCTACATACTTTTGCTAATAGGTGTCCCTTGATCCCATCTAACAAAGTTGGGAGGTATGTTCAGGCAATAGTGAGGAATAGTGGGGAATGTGCACCAGTCACTTTATTCATTGTCTCTCACTTAAATTCCAGGGTTAGATGGTTAAGGAATTTAAACAATCATCACTGACCTGCAGCAACCATACCTTCTTTAGCTACAGCAGCATCTTTAGTGATTCTCCCAATGCTTTCCCAGGCTTTCCACGGGTTCCCTTCTCCATAGGATGTCCAGCAGTAGAGTCACCTCTGGTACTCCATCCCAGGACATCACTTCTCATTTCCTGTCCTCTATCAGACACCCAAGCCCAGGGCCTCAAGCAGCAGGACCATTCTGGACAGGCAGGCTCCTTCTGCTTCAGGGCCTCTGCTATAATGTCCTCTAAGCACATGCAAAGGTCTCCAGGACCCCTGGCCTGCACCCAGCTGCTCCTCACATACCCTCCTCAGGCAAAAGACTGCATAGCCCTCCCTGAATATTTGTATCCTTCCCCAGCATGTGACAGTGGCAATAAACCTCCTACTGGTTGGTTAGAGGAAACATATCCATAACATTTCCATAACTTCTCACACTATTGTCAGAGGTACCAGCGACACCTACTGGCAGCAGGGAGAAAACACAGCTCCACTGAGTTTAGGGGAAAACCAAATGTAAAAAAGAAATTAGTCTGGGCTGACTGCCACCCAGCAAAACTAAATTTAGATAGTAGCCCCTGTTTAGAACACACTTATAAGACGTATGCCGCGTACACATGATCGGAATTTCTGACAACAAAACTGTGGATTTTTTTCCGAAGGATGTTGGCTCAAACTTGTCTTGCATACACACGGTCACACAAATGTTGTCGGAAATTCCAAACGTCAAGAACGCGGTGACATACAAGATGTACGACGAGCCGAGAAAAAGGAAGTTCAATAGCCAGTTGCTGCTCCTTCTGCTTGATTCCGAGCATGCGTGAACTTTTGTGTGACGGTCTTGTATACACACGATCGGACTTTCCGACAACAAGTGAAGTTGATGGAAAATTTGAGAACCTGCTCTCAAACATTGGTGTGCGGAAATTCCAACAGCAAATGTTCAAAGGAGCCAACACACGGTCGGACTTTTCGACAACAAGCTCACATCCAACATTTCCCATCAGAAGGCCCGACCGTGTGTACGTGGCATAAGAGTGACAACATTGCCTAAAAACATCATATATTAACAAAAAATAAACATATGTTAAAAACACATAAAGAACCGTGACATAAACAATCAAAAAGCTAACTATGATATTTTAACATACATGTCAATGATATATAAATGTATCTGTGTCATATATACAGTAGATATAGGAAAATTCATCCTCCTTTAAAATAATAACATTTTGTTGCTTTGCAGCCTAAAATGAAGACAGACAGTTTTTGTTTTACCCAGGTTTATTTGCAGCTTATAACATCGAAGTGAAAGCTATAACACCAACATGTCAGAAAAAAAAATTTAAAAAATTCAAAAACAGAATCAACAAGTTGGAAAAGGATCACCCCCTGCTAAAAATAACTCAAACAGCTAATCACCTTCTCAATGGCACACAAAGCCATTCGACCTTCAACTGTGATCAGCTGTGGTCATGTTCATTAGCTCAGCATGAAAAGAGCTTTCCTGGAGCATTTCAGTCCCTGGTAGTTCAACTGAAACAAACAATCAACTACGGGTGGCAAGGCACTGTCAAAAGATCTCCAGAATAAAGTTGTGGACAGGCACATGTCAGGAGATGGATACAAAAAAGATTTCAAAGGCTTTATCAATGCCTAGAAGCACAGTGAAGCCTATTAGTAAGAAGTAGGAGGTATTTGGTACAACACAGAACCTCCCTGGATCAGGACGTAGATCCAAACTGGATGAAAGAGCCTGGAGGAAACTGGTCAGAGAGGCTACCAAGAGGTCTAAAGCAACTCTGAAGCAGTTGCAGGAATTTATGACAAAGGAGTAGCCATTGTGTGCATGTGACAACAATATCACAAATTCTCCCCAAAGTGGCTTGTATGGGAGGGTTGCAAGAAAAAAGCCCCCCCCCAGGAAAGCCACATGCAGTCACCACCGAGCTTTGCCAAAAAGTCGTCAGGATGGAGAGGGGGAGAAACTGGCTTCCAGCTGCTGCAAAGAGACGCACAGGGCATCTCGTTTCTGTTATGGCCCCTGCACCAATCATCCTCCCTGTTTTGCCCACATCCATTTCCCCCTGCTGCCTGGGCCCCTCTGTGTGCTTGGACCCCATACAGGAGGACCGGTGGTATCCTGTGTGAAGGTGCAGGAATTGGCCTGATATGATTGTGTGAAGATGCAGGAATTGAGGTCACCTGAGGTGTGAAGGTACAAGAATTGAGGTAATCTGAGGTGTGAAGGTCCATGAATTGTGGTCACCTGAGGTGTAAAGGTACAAGAATTGAGGTCATATGAGGTCTGAAAGGTGCAGGAATTGAGGTCATATGTGGTGTGAAGGGTGCAGGAATTGGGTCTGATCTGGGGTCTGATGGTGCAGGAAATGGGTCAAATCTGGGGTATGATGGTACAGCAAATGGGTCTAGTCTGATGGTGCAGTAATTAGGGCTGATCTGGTGTCTGAAGGTTCTGGAATTGGGGCGATGTGAGGTTTCAAGGTGAAGAAATTGGGATGGATCTGAGATGTGAAGGTGGATGCATTTGGGCTTATTTGAGATCTAAAGGTGTGGAAATAGGACCTGATTTCATGTATGATGGTGCAGGAGTAGGGACTGATCTGAGGTGTGAAGTTGCAGAAACTGGGGTGATCTGAGGTCTGAAAGTGCAAGAGTTGGGGTGATCTGAGGTGTGATAATGCAGTAACTGGGCTGATCGGAGCTGTGATGGCACAGGGATTGGGCAGATCTGAGCTGTGATGGCACAGGGATTGGGCAGATCGGAGCTGTGATGGCACAAGGATTGGGCAGATCGGAGCTGTGATGGCACAGGGATTGGGCAGATCTGAGCTGTGATGGCACAGGGATTGGGCAGATCTGAGCTGTGATGGCACAGGGATTGGGCAGATCTGAGCTGTGATGGCACAGGGATTGGGCAGATCGGAGCTGTGATGGCACAGGGATTGGGCAGATCGGAGCTGTGATGGCACAGGGATTGGGCAGATCTGAGCTGTGATGGCACAGGGATTGGGCAGATCTGAGCTGTGATGGCACAGGGATTGGGCAGATCGGAGCTGTGATGGCACAGGGATTGGGCAGATCGGAGCTGTGATGGCACAGGGATTGGGCAGATCTGAGCTGTGATGGCACAGGGATTGGGCAGATCTGAGCTGTGATGGCACAGGGATTGGGCAGATCTGAGCTGTGATGGCACAGGGATTGGGCAGATCAGAGCTGTGATGGCACAGGGATTGGGCAGATCTGAGCTGTGATGGCACAGGGATTGGGCAGATCTGAGCTGTGATGGCACAGGGTTTGGGCTGATCTGAGCTGTGATGACACAGGGTTTGGGCTGATCTGAGCTGTGATGACACAGGGTTTGGGCTGATCTGAGCTGTGAATGTGCAGGAATTGGGCTGATCTGAGAGATCTTTATTAGGCTGACCGCTATGACCTCACACTTTATTTCCAACTATATATTTCACAGAAGTCCTCGGCTGGTATATTCATTTCAACCTCACCAAACGTACCTTTTACTTTACCGCTTACCATTAATCTTTGAAACAGCATTTACTTAAAAATGTATTTTCGTGACTGAGTGTGCCTTGACTTTTTTTTGTTATGTAGAAAATATTTCTCGGCACACTGTGCTTAAAAGGTTGCCTAACATTGATCTATTTTTTTCGTTCATTTGCAGATCAAAGTAATGAACTTTGATCTGCAGATGATGTCAGTTAAAACAACCTAACAAGTAGAAAATTTTTTTTTTTTTTTTTTTTTTTTAATTAATAAGATATTCCTCCTGTTTAACCCCTTAGTTTACTCTAATCAGCCCAAATTAACTTCTTATTCTCTTTCCCCATTCGATTATTATTTTCCTGATGATCATTTTTTGTTTGTTTCTATTTTCTAACCATTAATATTTAAATATATTTGTGTTTTTGTTTGTAGGTATTTTTACACATTTAACACATACATTTCACATAAAAAGAAACATAACATTAAAAAAAATCCAGAATCATCATTTTAGTGTCACACAGTAACACTATTTATTTCTAAACTAACACTGGTCAAAAAAGAAAGTATATTCTGTTTAATTTTATTATGTATTATTGTCTTATGCCGCGTACACACGATCGGATTTTCCGACAGGAATTGTGTGATGACAGGCTGTTGCCGGTAAATCCAACCGTGTGTACGCTCCATCGGACAATTGTTGCCGGACAAATGTTGGATGGCAGGTTCTCAAATTTTCCGTGGACAAATGTGTGTTGTCGGATTTTCCGAGCGTGTGTACACAAGTCCGTCGGACAAAAGTCCAAAGTACAAACACGCATGCTCGGAAGCAAGGATGAACCAAAGAGAAAATAAAGGAATAGAATAGAAGAAATATATAATAGAATAGAAAAGAATATAACAGAAAATAAAAGAATAGAATATAATAGAGTAAAACAGAACAAAATAGGATAGAAAATAAAATAACAGAATAGAATGGAATTGAATAAAATAGAAAGGAATAGAATAGAATAAAAAAAGAATAGAATTAAATAGAAAGATTATAACCAACTACTGAAATTTGAATAGAATAGAAAAGAATAGAATAAAATAAACAATAGAATAGAAATAATATAGCCATTTTCCAAAATTCAAATAGAATCAATTCGCATTTGAATAGAATAGAAAAGAATAGAGTAGAATAGAATAGAAAATAACACAATAGTATAGAAAAAAACAGAATAGAATAGAATAGAATGAATATAACCATCTTCCTATTCTAATCTATTCTTTTCTGTTCTATTCAAATTGATTCTATTTGAATTTTGGGAAATGGTTATATTCTTTTTATTCTATTCTATTGTTTTTTTTTTTATTATATTCTTTTTCTATTTGTTTATTCTATTATTTTCTATTCTATTTTATTTTTTATTCTATCCTTTTCTATTCTATTCTATTCTTTTTTTATTCAAATTCAAATCTTTTCTGTTCGAAATTTGAATTTTGGAAGATGGTTATCTTCTTTCTATTCTATTTCTATTCTATTCTATTCTGTTGTTTTTTTTCTATACTATTCTGTTATTTTCTATTCTATTCTAACCTATTCTTTTATATGATATTCATATTCAAATTGATTCTATTTTGGCAAATGATTCTATTGTATTGTTTTTCTTTTTATTCTACTCTTTTCTATTCTATTATAGTCTATTCTATTTTTATTCTTTTTTTCTATTTTATTCTTTTCTATTCTATTCTTTTCTTATGTATTCAAATTCGAATTTCAGAAAATTTATTATTATTTTTATGTTATTCTACTCTATTTGTTTCTATTATATTCTAGTCTATTCTGTTATTTTATTTTGTATTCTCATTTGTTCTGTTTTACTCTATGATATTCTATTCTTTTATTTTCTGTTATATTCTTTTCTATTCTATTATATTTTTTTTCTATTCTATTCCTTTATTTTCTCTTTGGAAACTGGGAAGCTATTCGAATTCGAAAAGTTTTCGAATTCGAATTCGAAAACTTTTTGAATCAATCCAAATTTGAATTGGAAAATTTGAATCAATTCGAATACGAATATACTAAACGAATTCAGAAAATGAATTAAATGGATTAAATGAATTTAACTAAACTAATTTATGTAAATAACGAATCGAAAAAGAAACAAATGTTTTCGTTCTGCACATGTCTAGTTATTTTAATAGAAAAAAAAAAAAGTATAGTAGTATATTCTATTCTTTTATTTTCTGTTATATTCTTTTTTACGATTCAAAATGTATTCAAATTTGAATCAGATTTTTTTTTTTTTTAATTCGGTACTATTGTAATTCGGAAATTCAGATAGATCAGAATTCCCAAAAAAACATTGTCCAAATTTCAATTCGGAACTAAACAAACCGCACATGTCTAAAAATAACAAACATGTCATACTTTCCTGCTCTGTTACAGTTGGTTTTGCACAGAGCAGCCAGGATCCTCCTCTTCTTGGGTCCCTCTGCTGTGCTCCTGGCCCCTCCCTCCTGTTGAGTGCCCCTACAGCAAGCAGCTCACTATGGGGGGCACCTGAGCCGAGTCACAGCTCCGTGTCCATTCAGACATGGAGCCATGACCCCACCCCGCCTCCTCTCTCTACTCATTGGCTAACTGAGTTTGATTGACAGCAGCGGGAGCCAATGGCACAGATGCTGTGTCTCAGCGAATCAGGAGGGAGTGTCCCGGACAGCCAAGGGACTCGTGGACATCGCTGGATCGAGATGGGCCCAGGTAAGTGTGTTAGGGGGAAGCTGCTGCACACAGAAGGGTTTTTATATTTAAGCATAGAATGTATTAAGATAAAAAGACCTTCTGACTTTACAACCACTTTAAGCTTTGACAATAAAAACTGGAAGCTGATTGGTTTCTACGCAGAGTTGCACCAGATTTTGCACTCCCCAGTTTTAGTAAATCAACCCCTTAGTGTCAATGGAGACCCAAAAGCCAGAGAGCTCTAGTATGCAAATACTGACTTCTGCTGTCCCTCATTATAATTCAGTGAGGCCAAGCCTCCAAGCCTCACAGATGTCAGAAGAGGGCAGAAGAATGCTTGACTTTACAAGAAGTCAGAATTTGCATAATGCAGCACCCCAGGTTGGAGGATTCCTAGGGAGCTTCTAAAGATATATCAAAGATACAGTTTTGGGTTCTGAGCCCATACAATGCAATGACAGACTGTCGGCTGCCGCAGGTATTTTTGGTGGTTCTCATAGCTAGATATCACCACAGGTATACCTCACAACTGTCCCTGATTTCGAGGGACTGTCCCTGATTTGGAGCAATGTCCCTCTGTCCCTCTTTCCTCCTCATTTGTCCCTCATTTTGGTCTGATCCATATAGTTGTATATAAAATGCACTTTTTATCTTTCAAAAAGCGTTTCCCAGTGCTAAACCTTTCATCCAAATTCTAAATTGCTGCATTTGTAAATTTTAAAAGGCAATATAAAGGAATAGTAGTGGTAAAACTACTAGTGGGTACTACTACTTCAACCGCTACTAAAACAAGTAGCGGTTGCATCTTGAGTGTATTTTTATAAACTGAAGCATTGCAAAGTCCATCACTCTGGGTTCAGCCTTTTTGTGGCTTAACACCTCTGTGTATGTGCATACAACACTCACAATGTTCTCACAATGTTCCTCTAAGCCCTGGCCTAAGTATACTTAACCCTTCCAAACCTGCAGTTTCATTTCCTCTTCTACAGACTCTCACATACAAATATTTATCACTGATAACACTGATAGTTCTATCTTGGTCTCATCAGACCAAAGAGTCTTATTTCTCACCATCTTGGAGTGTTTTTTAGCAAACTTCATGCGGGTTTTCATGTGTCTTGCACTGAGGAGAGGCTTCTGTCGGGCCACTCTGCCATAAAGCCCCGAGTGGTGGAGGGCTGCAGTGATGGTTGACCTTCTACAACTTTCTCCCATCTCCCGACTGCATCTCTGGAGCTCAGCCACAGTGATCTTTGGGTTCTTCTTTACCTCTCTCACCAAGGCTCTTCTCCCCCGATAGCTCAGTTTGGCCCGACGGCCAGCTCTAGGAAGGGTTCTGGTCGTCCCAAACGTCTTCCATTTAAGGATTATGGAGGCCATTGTGCTCTTAGGAACCTTAAGTGTAGCAGAAATTTTTTTGTAACCTTGGCCAGATCTGTGCCTCTCCACAATTCTGTCTCTGAGTTCTTCAGGCAGTTCCTTTGACCTCATGATTCTCATTTGCTCTGACATGCACTGTGAGCTGTAAGGTCTTATATAGACAGGTGTGTGGCTTTCTTAATCAAGTCCAATCAGTATAATCAAACACAGCTGGACTCAAATGAAGGTGTAGAACCATCTCAAGGATGATCAGAAGAAATGGACAGCACCTGAATTATATATATGAGTGTCACAGCAAAGGGTCTGAATACTTAGGACCATGTGATATTTCAGTTTTTCCTTTTTAATAACTCTGCAAAAATGTCAACAATTCTGTGTTTTTCTGTCAATATGGGGTGCTGTGTGTACATTAATGAGGAAAAAAATGAACTTAAATGATTTTAGCAAATGGCTGCAATATAACAAAGAGTGAAAAATTTAAGGGGGTCTGAATACTTTCCGTCCCCCACTGTACAAGTGTAACTGGGCCCTGTTTCTTTGCAGACCTTTGTTTTTATGGACCTGGAGTGTATTCAGCTGATTTAAACTGAAAGTTCAGCTTGGATTAAGGTCAGTGTACCAGATTTACAGAGCTTTTCTTAAAGTAGAACTTACAATGATAAATTGCTGACAGACAGGCTGGGTTCAATCTGGTAGCACACAGCTCCGGGGCAGCTGCTGTCCGCACTGGAAAAGGGTCTTTTGCATCTTTGGCTCCATTTTAGGTCTGAATTCAGGCAAAAATGCGGACTTGATTTCCACCTGAAACGGAGAACAGGGACGCACCGGACCCCTGCCGCGAGCCTATATACTGCGGCACAATGGCACCGCTGGGCGAAACCACGCATGGGCATGTCGTACCCTTTAGGAGCCTAGGGGGCTTACGCGTGCGCCCGCTGCATGGCGGGGTCCCCATTCGCATGGCCGGCGGGCGTGATCGCCGCCAGCTACCCGCGATTGCGTGCACGAGCACCATCACAGAGATTTGTGTGTGTAAACACACAAATCCCTTTTCTGTCAGGGGAGAGGAGACATATCGTTTGTTCCTATTAAGTAGGAAAAACGATATGTCTCCTCCCCCAGTCAGTTCTATCCCCATACAGTTGGAAGCACTAACGAGGGAACACATTTAACCCCTTGATCGCCCCCTAGTGTTAACCCCTTCCCTCCCAGTGACATTTACACAGTAATCAGAGCATTTTTATAGCTCTGATAGCTGTATAAATTTCAATGGTCCCAAAAATGTGTCAAAGGTGTCCGATCTGTTCGCCACAATGTCACAGTCCCAATAGAAATCGCAGATCGCCGCCATTACTAGTAAAAAAATAAATAAATAAAAATGCCATAAATCTATCCCCTATTTTGTAGATGCTATAACTTTTGCGCAACAAATCAACATACGCTTATTGTCAGTTAAAGCGGCATGGTGCCAAATTGTAAAAAGTGCTCTGGTCAGGAAGGGGGTAAAATCTTCCGGGGCTGAAGCGGTTAACAAGCACATAGATAGGTCAAAGCGTTTCCATAAAACTGCTTCTTCAGGACCCTTCATATGCTTCATAGAAGAGAAAAGTTGTTTCAAGATTTTGGTATGTCCTATCTGATATATATCTTTTTAGCCAGGTTGCTCTTCTATGAAGCTATCAAGGGTACCGAAGAAGCAATTTTGCACAACGCTGTCACCTATTTATGCGCTTGTTAAGACGATATATGTATACAGCTTTATAAATTGTTTGTTGTTTGGAAGAAGCAATTGTATTATGGTACCAGTAAAGTCCCCCTCATATTTCCCCTATTAGGGAATTTTCTGTACTTTAGACCTCAATCAGAGTGAGATCTTCAGTCAGAGACAGCTACTCAGTGTTACATGTCTATCTGCTCCCTGCTCAAACCTGAGATCTTCTGGCATCGGTTCTGAGATATTATGCAAACGAATGCAGAAGGTTGCAAAGGGGGTCGAGCAAAACTGCAAAAATGTGCTGTAGTTATTCGTTAAAGTAAGCTGAATGATAAAGTAATTTTCATGATAATGGCATGAAAGTTTATTTGGTATTTGATTTAGGTGAGTCCCCATCATTTCAAAATAACTACGTCATCTAGTTTAGTGTGTGGGTACTTATTCACTTACAATTCATCCCATGCAATCTCCCTTTTTTGCGTATACTATATATATATGAGTGAATGTGTTACAGTAAGCCATGCTCTTTATTTTAAAACCCAATTTTCACTATGAACACCAGTCACTGTGGTACACTTCATATCCTGCTCTTTAGGCTTGTAGAAAACCATATCTACAGTGAAGGGTCATTTTGTAACCAAGGGTATAGTCAACTCTTGTGTCTCGGATAGAAAACCCCACCTCGGTGGTCACAGAGTTCTGCCCAGTTGCAAGCTGCCTAAGGCCTTCTCTTGCAACTCTCTAACACAGACACGGTCAATGGAGTTCCCACCCCCACGATAAGCCTTTGCAGTCCATAGGCTGGCTTCTTCTGGTTTTCTCTACACACAATCCTGGTACCCCTTGGCCCCTAATAATTCAAGAAGAGCCTATGAGTGTAAACTTCAGCACTCAGTTTACCTTTTCCACGGAGGGAACAGACACCAATCATGCAAACCCTAACATTAAGAATGGCCAAGGTATTGGATAGAAAGATCTGGATGCCGCACACTGGATAAAGTAGAAAACTTGTCTTTATTGTAGAGATAGGACCATCAAAAGTACAAGACAATCATGCAGGATGTACAGGATCAGCTGACGCGTTTCACACTCGAAACTGTGTGCTTACTCATAGCTGGCAATTATTGGAATGACTAACATTTATATACCCTAAGAAAGACATCATGTGATCACATAATTAGATGAAAAAATGGGTAACAGCTGGAAACCGATTTTGTGGAGTCTTGGCATCTGCTGACAAGTTAGTATGTTTTCCAATAAAAGGGACTCTAAAAAAGTGATATTTAAGTCACTAAAAATGACCTAAGTCAGTAGGAATGAAAAAACGTAAAAATAAACGTAATTATGTTATATATTATTTATATTATTATATATATATATATTGTTATATTGTTATATTGTTTTTTATGTGTTTATCAATATATATGTAATAAAACGTGAAGGGGATGTGATGTAAATGTAAAAATGAAATGTGAATCAAAATGATAAAAAATAAATAAATAAAAATATAAATAAAAATATATGTGTAGATTAAGTGTAGACATAATGATATGTATGTACTACGTATAAATATGTGTGTGCTATGTGTGTGCTATATATAAAAAAATAAAGTGAGTGCTGTGGCAATATGAGTATAATAAAGAGCAAGGGATGTAAAGTGGAGACGAAAGTTAAATAGGATTTATAGACAAAAGTGGTGTAAATGTTGTTAATTGCTGTAACATAAACAAAGATATAATGTATCATATTATGATATATGTGTATGATATATGTGTTTAAAAAAACTGCGTGTATATGTATTCAAAATATATGTTGCAGCAGAATGTTCAAAGGGTATGTGAACAAATGGAGTTGGGATTAGCTGGAAAGCAAAAAAATGCTATGCTATGATGCTTGTTTTAGCCGACCACAATGGATGATTGTAAAACGAGATCGTTTTGTGTATGGGTATGCAGGAATGTTCAAAGTGAGAGAGAGAAATCTTTAATGATGTAGCATGAAGTTGTGTGTAAAGCGTGGTTGTATTGACTACAATTAAAGTATATATTAAGGTTTTTTAATGTTTTTTAATAATAAAGATAAACAGTGACGTCAAGAACAAAAAGATCTCGCCAGCCCAATGCACCACAGTGTGATCTAATTAGCCTGTGGATGTAATTATGATGTGTGCAAAAAGCGGGCAAATAGTTTAAAAATAGAACACCAAGGGGAGTGTGCTCTACTGATCAAAAGAGAGAGATAAAGCAATGCTACGAAAGTAAAACCTATTCAGGCACGGATAAGCATTGTGTGAGACAATGAGTGATTAGCCCGTGGTGCTCTGTATAAAAGTACATTCTTCAAATATAGACGTCAGCAGATGCCAAAGCCATTATACAACTAACAATTTTAATGCTGACATTAAATAGAGGTAATAATAAACTCACTAGTGCGATGTTAATATGATAATACCAACAAATAAAATGATTTGATACACAAACAGGTACACAAGAGGTCGGAGTAGATCCAATCTATAAAAATAGTAAAGGATATGTCATTATATTAAATATCATAATAAAACAAGTTGCATCATGTTCTAGCACTAAACAAGTCAAACGGACATAACACGCGAAATTAAGAATGGCCACTTGGCTTTGGTTAAATGAATTCAAGTTTACCATAACCAGAAAACACATAGACATTCTAGTTGCAAGCACTTACGCACTCAATAACTTCTCCAATGTGGTGGTAATGCAATCCATTTCTAAGTGGCAAAGATTACTTTTACCTTTGAGTATCCTGGTGCTCAATCAGTTCCTCTTATTATAGTGCTTTCTCCTAATTCCTTCTGTCTCTCCCAATCCCAAGGTAATTTCATCCAAAGGGGCATTTACAGTCTGTGGTATAGCATAAATTCCAACACATTTTACCTGTAAATTCGTATTTGTACCAACCTTGCAATATGACTAAATAACTGTACCCACCTGGTTGACAATCTACTTCAATATTTATTTGTCATTGAAGTAGAATCAGCTGTTGGGGCTACTAGACCAGCAACCAGAGCAGACCTTTAATCCATTCTAGTGAACTCTACTTTAAGATACCAGTTATCAGTCCAGTTTGCTCCCAACTCATCTGCATGGAGGCAGATTGGAAAATCCCCCATAACATGTTGGATACCTTTTTTACTCCAGTGACAAAAAAATGATGTACTGGACTGTCAACCATACATATGGTACTCTCTTCATTTCTTCCAAACCTGCTGTCAATCCAGGAATCTCAGAGGGAAGACTCCCAACAAAAGCATCAAAAGATGTATCTGCAAAACAAGTTTCCACTGTCACATTGACTGCCAAACATTGCTGGTAAATGTGGCCAGAGAGCTGTGGGGGAGGGGTTTTGGGGATTGGGGAAAAATAAATGGTGTGGTATCTCTCCTCCACCATATTCACACCAGACCTTGTGGTGAGGAGGAGGCTTTTGTCCTCATAAACATAGGGACAATGTGCTTGCCAGGAAGGTGCCCTCATGTTGAGGGCATGTGGCCTGGTATGGTTCAAGAGGGGGATACATGCTCACCTATTTCCTTTCTTAGCCAGGCTTCATGCTTGGATAAGGGTCTGGTATAAATTTTAGTGGGAACTTTTCTCTTTTTGTGTGTGGTTCCAGTTTAACATTCATACAAGACTTGAAGGATCTGGGTATGGAATTTGGGGAGGACCTCAGACCTTTTTGTCTAGGGTCCTCCATTTACATCTATCTTAAAGTGATTTTAAAGGCAATCCTTTTTTTTTATAACAAACATGTCATACTTACCTGCTCTGTGCAGAGGTTTTGCACAGAGCCACCCCAAACCTCCTCTTCTTGGGTCCTCCGCCAGTTCTCCTGGCCCCTCCCTCCTGTCAAGCTCCCCCACAGTGCTTTACAAAATTAAAGCAAACAGTACATTTAGAATACAATTTGGTACAAGAAGAATCAGAGAATTTACAATCTAAGAGGGAAGGTAAAGTGATAGAAAAAAGGTGGGAGATGGGCTGATGGATAAAGTTAGAAGCAGGATAAGCTTCTTTAAAGAGAAGGTTTTTCAGGGATCCTTTAAGATGAAAAGATTAGGAGATAGTCAGACAGATTGAGGTAGAGAGTTTCAAAAAATGGGAGAAGCTCAGGAGAAGTCCTGGAGGCGAGCATGGGAGGAGGTGACAGGGGAGCTAGAGAGCAGGCGGTCTTAGGAGGACAAAAGAGAATGATTTGGTTGGTATTTTGAGACCAGGTTAGTGACGTAGCTGGGGGCAGAGTTGTGGATGACTTTGTAAGTTGTTGTTAGTATTTGGAATTGTATTCATTGGGTGAGTGGCAGCCATAGGAGGGATTGGCAGGGGGGGGGGGAGTAGCAGATGCTGAGCAGTTTGTAAGGTGGATGAGTCTGGCAGCAGCAATCATGATGGACTGAAGGAGGGATAGACCAGTGTTTCTCAGCTCCAGTCCTCAAGGCGCACCAACAGGTCATGTTTTCAGGATTTCCACTATTTTGCACAGGTGATTTGATCAGTTTCACTGCCTTAGTAATTACCACAGCCGTTTCATCTGAGGGAAATCCTGAAAACATGACCTGTTGGTGTGCCTTGAGGACTGGAGTTGAGAAACACTGGGATAGACTATGTAATTGTAATCCAATGAGAAGGGAGTTGCAGTAGTGGAGGAGAGAGATAACCAGGGAGTGAATAAGAAGCTTGGTGTTGTCATTGGTTAAAAAAAGGGGTGTATTCTGGAGATGTTGTGGAGGTTGAGGCGGCATTATTTGGTTAGGGATTGGATGTGGGCCAGAAAGGAAAGTTCAGAGTCCATTGTTACCCCTAGCACCTTGGCATGTGGTGCTCACTGCTCCCTGCCAAATATATACTTTTACAATTTAATTTACAATATTTTTGCTTTGGTACATTTCCTCCAGCCAATGCCCAATCCCCCTTGCCATTTGTTTGACAATCCCTTGCCTATTAACCTAGAAAATAGTTAAAACAGTTTTTTAACATTTGGCCATTAATGTCAATTGGATTCAGATTTACCACCTGAACTTTACTCATACTCGCCAAACCCGCCTTGAACCCAACCATGTTTGGCTCATCACTACCCCCATATTGAGACCTAGGGGGAGTTTCAGAAGATCTTTTCTCTCGTAAGCTCTACAAAAATAACAAGCTGCAAATTTTCGGATTCTAACCACATTATGCCGAGGTGCTAACCGTGCTGCAATGACACACATAATGTGAGAATTTTTGCTAATTTGCATAATATTAACTTAAAGTGGTTGTTACCTTTCAAACCCCTTGGCAGCCCCTCTGTTTTATCAAGGGATAATGCACAGTGTAATGCCCTGTACACACGATCGGACATTGATCTGACATTACGAAAATAAAATCCATCTGATTTTTTCAGACAGATTTTGGGCCAAACTTGTCTTGCATACACAGGGTCACACAAAGTTGTCGGAAAATCTGATCGTTCTGAATGCGGTGGCGTAAAACACATATTTTGGGACTATAAACAGGGCAGTAGCCAATAGCTTTCATCTCTAAATTTTTTCTGAGCATGCGTGGCACTTTGTGCGTCAGATTTGTGTACACACGATCGGAATTTAAACTATCAGATTTTGTTGTCTGAAAATTTTATATCCTGCTCTCAAACTTTGTATGTCGAAAATTCAGACGGAAAAAGTACGATGGAGCCCACACACGATCGGAATTTCCAACAACACAATCCGATCGCACTTTTTCCATCTGAAAATCCGACCGTGTGTACAGGGCATAAGTGTTTTTTTTATAAATAAAGCCCCTAAATACCATTTTTTCAGCTATATAGGCTGGTCACATGACTCCCGGATGCTCTGCTACTCGGATCCAGGGCTACAGTGGGAGGGGCTAAGATCTCCTTCTGATGTCACATGGGAGGTCACATGGCCCCTTGGCCCCTCCCGCTGTAGCCCTGGATCAGAGTAGCAGAGCGGCCGTCCTAAATATAGCTGATAAAAGGTATTTAGAGGCGTCCTTTATAAAAAAAAACCCTGAGGCTGGGTTCACACTTATGTGAATTAGATGCAGGTTTCCCTGCAACCAATTCCCATGACAGGAGATTGTGACCAGCTCTCTATGGAGCCGGTTCACATATCTCCAGGACGGCTGTGGAGCAGATTGCACAGGAGTCTTGTGCGTCTTTGGTTCTGTTTCAGGTCCGAATTCAGGCAAAAATTTGGGCATAGTTCGTCCCTGAAATAGAGAACAGTGACGCACCGGACCCCGGCTGTGAGCCACATCTGGCATAAGTGTGAACCCAGCCTTATACAGTGCATTATTCCTGGATAAAATAGAAGGGCTGCAAATTATTTAACTTTTTTTAACTACTGATAGCGGCAGGAGGTTGGAGGGCGGGCGAGACACAGACACGGAGCTGACAGGCAGGGAGGGAGGGGAGAGGGGGACAGAGAAAAGCTGCAGCTGATTGAGGCACGTAAACTGACTACAGCAATCAGGGCTCAGCGGCCATGATAAACCGTGGTCAGGACACAGGGGTGGACACAAAAAAGTGGCAGGATCAGCCAGGTTTTTTTACAGCTTAGAGAGGGGCAGGTTCGACAGCACAAGCAAATTGCTATTTAACCTGCTATAAGGGAACAGGAGATCACTTTTTTTTAGGGTTGCAAATACTTTAAATGTCATATGACAAAACAGAAAGAGGAAATGGGAAGGAAGTCAGTTCTGTTTTGTTGGGTAAAAAATGTGATGTGCACACAGTTATTGCAATAAGAAAAGCAGAAGATATGACCGGTGCCTTATGAGAATTATCACACTCATTGTACATATTTAGCATAATGTAGTCAGTCTGTCATAAAAACAGCTATTCACACAGAATTTAATATAAACTTTAACAACAGGATATAAGTTTGCCAGCTGGGGAAGAGGTTCGGAATTTGCCACTACGATGGGTTCAGGGCCGTCTTTAAGGCAGGGCAAATTGGGCATCTGCCCTGGGCCCCATCATTGTTGTGGGGCCCAAAGCAGCTGCCTCATACTTGCCAACTATCCCCGTTCAAATTCCCTTGTCCCTTGAAGTTTTAGTCCTGTGCTGTGTCCTGATATCTCAGTGTAAAGTTCCATTACTAATGTTGCTCAGCTCTGCCTATTGTTGTGCACAGATGACTCACCTTCAGGCCCTGTGTTTAAATGTAAATAACCTGCATTGATATGTAAATAACTGCAACATTAATATGTATATCATGCCCCCCTGAGGTCATATCCACCATCACTTCTGCTGAATGCTGCCCACT
Organism: Lithobates clamitans; assembly: GCA_037952925.1. Lineage (NCBI taxonomy): Eukaryota > Metazoa > Chordata > Amphibia > Anura > Ranidae > Lithobates > Lithobates clamitans. The sequence goes on from JBBGZY010000788.1 coordinate 2,535,351, forward strand.
GGGGAGGTAAAGGGACATGCTTGAAAGTCCTGCCTACAACTGTGTTCATTAAACCTATCATTAGCCTTTTCTGCAAGGCAAGAAAATGGGGGGGGGGGGGAACCCTTTTTCAAAATAACATGGTGCCACAACACCCTGAATTGTTGTGCATGTGAATATGCACATGTCAGCAGATGTGTGAGGGTGTCATTAACAATGAATGGCACTGCTGTGCATCTGCTAAAGGGCAGCACGTTTCTGTGGTGTCAGGAAAGTGATTTTGCATGCGTTCCCGACACACACAAATGTGAAAGCAGGCTTAATGTCTCAGTTACCTTGGTGGTCAGTGTAAATCTTCTCATTACATTGGGGCTTGGTGTACAATCCTTTCATTCACACTAGTGGCCAATGTGAAGGTCCCCTTTACATTGGTGGTCAGTGTAAATCCCTCCTTGCATTAGTGGTTCCTGTGAATGCTCCTATCACATTAGTGGTCAGTGTAAATCCCCATTACATTAGTGGTCAATGTGAATCCCCATTACATTGGAGTTTTCTGTCTATTGATGGGTCCCCTCACCTCCCCAGTCCATGGTGTGCAGGCAGTGAGGAGTTGATGTGCTTTAACCTTTAGCAACCAATCAGTAAGCAGTAATGATGTGCACTAACCTCTTGAAACCAATCACTGAGCGGTAAGGACATGCAGTAACCTCTAGCAACCAATTAGTAATCAGTAATAATGTGCAGTAACCTCTAGCAACCAATTGGTGAGTGATAAGGATGTCCAGTAACCTCTAGCAACCAATCAGTGAGCAGTATTGATGTACAGTAATCTCTAGCAACCAATCAACAACAAGCAGAAGTCATGTGCTGTAAACTCTATAAAATAATAAGTGAGCAATAATGTTTGCTGTAACGTCTAGCAGCCACTCAGTGAATGGTAATGAAACACTAACCTTTGGCAACCAATCGCAATCACTGCCTGATCTGATTCAGTAAACTGATTTTGAGTCTAGCTGCTATTTATTGTAGACTCAGGAGGTGAAGAGCGAAATTGCATGGGGAAGGGGGGCCCAAGAAAATGTTTGCCCAGGGTCCAATCAATATTAAAGACGGCCCTGGATGGGTTCTTTGTGAATCTTGGGTATTGTAAATTGTGAACTTCTGGCTGAAAGCTTTGCAGGTTTCTCATAAGAAATAAGAGATGGACTATAATATAGTGCATACCTTCGACTATAACAGTGTGGTCTAATGGTCAGTGTGTGGGAATTGCCAGGACTCTTTCACACAGATCATAGTCCCTTCCACCTCTCTAAAAAAGGGATCCATGTTGGATGACTGTGGACTCCTAAATGCCTGTTTTTTGGGGGGTTTTTTGCTTTTTAGCTGATGGGGGATTTTGCATTGAAATACCTCAATACCTCAAGTCAAGCGATTGGTTCGTGGTTGCGGTCCTGTCCCTACTACTTCAAGTTTGACTGGGGAAACTTGATTGGAAACTTGATTGGCTGCAGCTTGTCTATGAGCACCTTTTGCTTCTGAGTTAGGTTTTGGTGGAGTGCTCTGTTTCAAATGCCACTTTATACATTGACATATCTCCTTAAGCTGCGTACACACGATCGGACTTTCCGTCGGGAAATGTGTGATGACAGGCTGTTGGCGGTAAATCCGACCATCTGTACGCTCCATTGGACAATTGTTATCAGATTTTCCGCTGACAAATGTTGGATGGCAGGTTTAAAAAATTTTCGCGGACAAATGTCTGTTGTCAGATTTTCCGAGCGTGTGTACACAAGTCCGTCGGACAAAAGTCCAAAGTACAAACACGCATGCTCGGAAGCAAGGACGAGCCAGAAGCAGTCAGTCTTGTAAACTCGCGTTCGTCATGGAGAATTAACATTCGTGACGTGGCAAATTATGAAATCTGGAAATGCAGCGCACAATTCTCTTCTTCTTTAATGGGATAATAATGAAGCTGCTTTGCTGGTGATACTGATGGAGTTATTGCAAACACATTTTCAAAGGCTTTTTTTTTCTAGTGATATCAAGAATAATATTATTATGTTTTTTTTTTCTTATTTGTGCAAGTTACCACAACACCATTATCCTGTAGTTTTTAAGAACAAAGATACAACTATGTTGGTGTCTCTTGTCAATGTTACATTGTATTTTTTTAAATGTAACTGCCGACTCCCAAACTGTCATTTGAAGTAAAACACATAGCCAAGTATTATTCTACACAATGTTTTTATTGTGCATTAAAAAAAGAAGACAAATAAAATTAGACATGCTATCTGCCAATAGAACTTAACCAAAAAGTGCATTCTATGTATCCAAAAATATAGAAAATATACCAAATCAAATCATTATTATTCAACCAAAAAATAATGTCAAAGCAATAACTCCAAGGCCAATAATAAATAACACGTTATCTCCTCCGATTCCACAACATGGCTGGTTGACGAACGGCCGTTCAGAAATGAACTGAAAAGCGTGAAATGAAAAGCGCGAATCAACACTCACCAAACTTCTACTAACACGAAATTAGCAGAAGGAGCCCAAAGGGTGGCGCTAAAGAGCTGAAAAACCACGTAGTACGTCACTACCTTTATGTTTGTTGGCAAACAATTGTGTGCTGTGTGTATGCAAGACAAGTTTGGGCCAACGTCCTTCGGACAAAAGTCCACGGTTTTGTTGGTGGAAAATCCGATCATGTGTACAAGGCTTTAGACCCAGTTTGTCCAGACAATATGGTCACCTGCTACCATCCACAGGCAGCTTACCTCTTCTAACACAGAGAAGTTGAATTCTATAAATTTATACTTCAGCTAATTGCAATCAGTGTTAATTTTGTCGACTAAAATAATTTCCGTTGACTAAATTAACACTATTTTAGTTGACTAAAATACAGTATGACTCAAACTAAAACAATTCAGATGACGACTAAAATACGACTAAAACTAAAATGGCATTTTAGTCAAACGACTATGGGCCCTTTCACACGGACGTGTCCGTGTACGGAGCCCGCTCTGCTCAGCGGGGGATCGCTCTGCACACTGTGCAGCGACGGACCTGTCGTCACCCGATCCGATCCACAAATGGATGGAAAAGTAGGTTTTTCCTCCGTTACACTTTTTCGGATCGGAGCGGGTCGGATGTCAGCGGACATGTCACCACTGACATCCGGCGCTCCATAGAGGTCTATGGAGGGTCCGTTCAGGTCTGCCTAAAAAACTGACAGGTGGACCTGAATGGATCGTTCGTGTGAAAGAGCCCTATGACTAAAACTAAATCTAAAATTGGCATCATAATTAACACTGCTCTGCTGGCCATTTCTAAATCGGCAACACAATTCCACCCAGAGCCTGTAATAGTAGCACATCAAAGTTTAAACATGTATTGCACTACTGCATGAGGATAAGTTGGGGGCATCTACTAAGCTGCTGAAAGAGAAAACAATTAAGAAAAAGGCTTTACTTATATTTTTTCTTAATATTTAGAGCGGACCTTCCGTCATTTTTTTATCTTTCCATCTATTAAATCTTCTGCCCTTGTTGTTGTTTTAACTTTGGATGGTAAAACGTTTTTTTTTTTTCTGCCCGTAAATCCATTATACAGCCCATTTCTTGTTTCTTGTCTGGTCGTTAGTCTAGGCTTATGACATTAGTACAGCTCTCTCTCACTCTAGTGAGAGTTTTTCAGGAAGGGAGGGGGAGATGAGCCATAAGAGAACCAATAAGGGCTTCAGAGCTGGAGGTGTGCCACTGTGTGTCTGTGTAAATCCAGAAAGTGAACAGGTAGCGGCTTCCGCTGCCCACAGTTAAAATGGCTGCAGCCAAACTCAGTGGAGGGAGATTTCTGCAGCATATTTGGCAAGTACAGAATCACAGTATATATAACACAATATGCAAAGTGGTTGGAGGGAAGCTTCAGAATGGCAAAGATAATTCTATTAAAATTAGGTGAGCAGTTCCTCTTTAATGATGCTAATATATTCAGGTAATATGTGCAATGACATTACAGACAATAGTTTACAGTTTTTTGTATTTTAACCACTTCCCACCCGGCCTATAGCAGATTGACGGCTGGGTCGGTGGTTCTGTTATCCTGACTGGGTGTCATATGACGTCCAGCAGAATAACATTACGGGAGCATGCCCCTGGGGGCGCGCAGCGTGGCGAACGCTAGTGCGGCGTGTCAGTCTGACGCACGCATCCCTGATCGTGGTATGAAGCCTTTGACAGAGGCTTCTTACCACGTGATCAGCTGTGACCAATCACAGCTCATCATCACGTGAACCAGGAAGTGCCAGTAAATGGCTTTCCTCGGTTCGCATTGACAGGGAGGGCCGATCGATGGCTCTCCCTGTCAGGGGGAGGTCTGTGCTGATAATCAGCACAGCCCCCATCAGATGTGCCCATCAGCTGCTAATCAGTGCCCAACAGCTTCCAGTCAGTGCCCCCTCAATAAAGTCTCTTAGTGCCAACCACAGTACCAATCAGAGCCCCCAACAGTGCCCAGCAGTAACACCTGTCAGTACCTGTACCTGTCATCTGTCATCAGTGCTGCCCATCAGTGCCATCTATTAGTGTCCAGCAGTGCCATCTGTCAGTGCCAATCAGTGCCGCCGATCATTGCCAATCAGTGCCCACCAGTGCCACCTATCAGTTCCCATCAATGCCGCCTGTCAGTGCCCTTTAGTGCTGCATATCAGTACTGCCTATCTGTAGTCATCATTTCTACATATCAATGCCTCCTCATCAGTGGCCATCAGTGCCGCCTCATCAGCGCCCATAAGTGAAGGAAAAAACTAAATTTTATGACAGAAACTAAGAAAACTTTTTTTTTTCAAAAATTTCGGTCATTTTAGTTTGTTTTTAAAAAGTATAAATAGTAGTAAAAAAAGTTGAAGAAGTCCCATCATTAGCTGAAAGAGCTGAACATTTTTTACAAAAAAGATTTTTTTTTTTAAAAAATGATTTTTTTTTTTTTCAAATTTTTTTTTTTTCAAAAAATGTTTTTTTTTAAAAAAATTATCTTTTTTTTTTTTTTTTTTCATAGGGGGGGGGGGTGATAATGTTTTGGCTGATCATGGTTTGGTCATAATATTTTAGCTGATAATGGGGTTTACAGCTTTTGTCACCTCCCACTCTAGTTTCGAACATTTTGCCATTCATTCCTATGGGACCAATTTCCCCGCAAAAACGACGATATTTCATGAACCATTCGGCGAAACGTTCCACAAAGTAATAGCACACCAATCGGGACGAATAGCACAACAATCCGCACGTTTCGGTATATTACTTGTCTATGTAGTATGTAAAAGCTGTGGGAGGAGTTAGGGTGGTAAATTTGGCTATAATAAGAATAATAATATATGTGAGATAACGGTAAGTGGTCTTGCTATGCAAGAACACTTAATTAGCAAATAGGTTCATGATCCAAACACAGGCAGATTTGCTCTTCTTTGTTGCCACCTAAAGACCAATGTGCAAAATTATGCAATTTCAAATGAAAATTTACCTAACAACGCACAGGTTTGAGACGGAATCTCCCTAAAGTGAGGTGAATACCAAACATAGTTGTCGATGGGACAGGAGTCACCATTGGAAGATTTCCTTTTACCTCATGACATCTGTAGGACTTTCCCTTACTTTCCGTTTCATTGATAATGGTCACTATGACAAACAGAGAAGATAAATCCCCCAGAAGGCACACAAACAACAACAGAAGCTAAAAAAAAGATAAGGCCCTACATACACCTAAATGTTTATGTAAACTTTAAAAATTGTTTGAGGGGGCTCATTTTGATAAGGACAAGGGCCTCTTCCCTGCAACCCTGGCCATGCAGTTTTTGGGGGTGCGGGGGAACTTTTTAAAATCTGGAGGCCCCTTTTATGATAAAAGGGTCCCCAGAAATCTGCTGCAACCCCTAAGTGAATGAGTAAAGGGGTACATATTACCCCCTCTCAGTCACAAAAAGTTCCAGTTGTAAATAAACACACACAAGTGTTTGACGAGCCCATTAGGTTTATATAAAAGGGGGCGGGGATGTGATGACATCACTGAGCAAATATGGACGTGACCGTAGTTGGTCTATGGCCACGGCCGTAGTTGGTCAGCGATGCCGCCACCACCTCTACCCCTGCTCACATGACCGAGAACTTCCAGTCACGTAAATGAATGGGGCCAGTGACTTAGGACTTGGCCATGCGGGAAGCCATCATGTATAATGCTGGAGCAAAATGGATCATGCTCTTTTTGGTTTTTTTGCCTTCCACTGGGTCAACTGAGGGTATAGGATTGATTATATAGGATTGTATACATTTTTTTCCCCTTGTATTAGTTCAACTATATTAGTTCCCCTTGTATTAGTTCAACTGGATGGACTTGTGTTTTTTTTTTTGACCAGACTTACTATGTAACTATATAATAGCGGCACTAATATGACTATTATAATATAACTTTTCAGAGTTGTGCTAATTTTTGGAAAATAATCCACAAGTGATATAATAATTAATCCTCCACCATCTTGAAAAGTGAATCCATGCATCACCACCACCACCAGGGACTGAAAGACTTGCTTACCAGCTCACATGGACCTCCAATGCGGGAAGAACCTCACAAGTAAAAAAAAAAAGGCCCTGGCTATAGAGCCACAAGCGCTAGTGACTTCTTGTGGTGAGAGGTCCATGTGAGTTGGCAAGCGAGGCTTTCAATCACTGGTGGTGGTGTTGATGCACAATGATATATTATATTGGAACTGTGTTTATATTTCGCAGGAGAGTTACTGCTTGCATTCTTTGTTTATCATGCTATGTATTAGTACGTTTTCTATTCCTATTCACAATATCACTATTATACATAACGTTTGTCTCCCACAGAACAAGTTAGTATTTGGACTGAATCTTAAGCTCTTTCTTATTCTCCACTCCTTCAGTCTCTCTTCTTGAGTACTGTCTGCTGGGCAACACCTTCACTTTTATTGGCTTTTGGAGGCACTCCTCTTGGGTGGTGTCCTGGTTGCCAGGCAACAGGCTTGCTCCATCTGCCTATCTTCTTCTCCCCTCATTGGCTGGTGGCACCGTTGCACTTCACCTCAACATCACAAGCTCAGGGCTCTGGACTTGTAATACCTCCTGTACCTGTGCCTTGCCTTGCCTTGTCTTGTATTGTTATTGCTGCTTGACCCTTGCCTGAATATCAAATATTCCACTGATTGCAGCTTTACCTGACCCCTTGTCTGAATATGGTTTATTCTCCTTGCTGCCACCTGCCCTGATACTTGCCTGAACGGGAATTATCCTATTGATTACAGCCTTGCCTGACCCTTGTCTGGATACTGATTATTCTATTGAGTGCCTCCAGCCCTGACCCTGGCTTGGACGTGGATTATTCCATTGATTACCTCCTGACCTGACCCCTTGTCTGTATATGGATTGTATATAAATTTTTTGAATCATTGCTGCCTGCGCTGACCCTTGCCTGGCAAACAGAAATGGTACTGATTGCCACCTGCCCAGACCCTTGCTTGGATAATGGACTCTGCCTGCTGCTAGCCACCTCTGATCACTGCATTCTTGGCATCCAACCAATCTCTAGTCCTGGTTGCTCTACCATACTGTGCCTACCTTGAACTTTTCCGCATTTTAAAGGCATATGATACAATATGTGAACTGTATACCCTTGGGGTTGCTATGGAGTGTCCTGGTTCTGTGAATATGGCACTTTGTCTTAAGTCCTAGGGGAAGCCAAGTATCCATCAACCTTACAGGAGGTGAGGAACGGGGCCATGGAGATCTAGAGGATAAAGCACAGTACATTGTTCAAACACTGATGCATTTTACTCTATAGAGCTTTATCACAACATTGCCTTTGATCATTGTTTTTTGTACCTTTTTGAATATCACTAAATATACCATATATATAACAGCAATCTATATGTTAGCTCTCTAATGTGTCTGCTATACATCATATGACCGGGGGGCATATCTATAAAAAATAATTGGGGACAGAAAATAGGTATAAATATAATTGGCCTCCTATAGTGAGCAGAGTCCTTGTCTCAGATAAACTCTGATAACACACCTGAGTGACATATATTAAATAAATTGTTGCTGAAATAGCTCACACAGGAAGCCAACCGGACAGAAAATGAGGCCACGGCTCTCTTGTTTATTAGTAAAACAGAAGTGGTTTTTGGTAAGTAAACGACACCGAGAAGGACATGGACACTCATGGTAAGTGGCATATTGGCATATTATGAAGAAAAATAGCGCATATCAGAAAATCAGTGTTGAGGGTATCTTTTGTTCACCAAATCAATATACTATGGGTTGGGTGGCCAGTTTAGATGACTAATGATGGCTGCAAAATCGCAGGAATGGGATGAGGGTTTGATTGAACACTTTGGTTGTACTGACGCAAGGCATTGCAGAACTACATAATCTTCTTGGAAGTGGATGTGCATGAGTGCTGCTAAGAAGAAAGGAGCGCAAAAGGAAGACTTAGGCCGTCCATTCCCTTAATGTGTATGTTACATAGTTGGGTTGTAAAAAAGGCACAAGTCCATTGACTTACACCCCAATGATGAATTTCTCGTTTTTTGGTCCCATTTGATCTGTTAAATATATTATTGGTGAGAAAAGAGGAAAGCGCCACTAAGTGTAGTAGATTTTGTTTATTTTGCCCCCTTGATGGGCTACTCAAAAGATAGACATAAACAGGCTCATCTGGTACAGTGGTGCTGGGTGCTATCTCAGTCTATCATCCGGAATGCTTCAGCAGCATGGGGAAAGCCTGCTGGGGCGTACGCTGGGGAGACTGAATGGTCCAAGTGGAGCACAGCATTGAATGTATATTCTTACAGCTGTTCGGAAAAAAAATTTGATCCTGTCAGAAGTCTTCCTTTTCTTCCAGGACCCCTCTGCCCCATGCTATGTGGATGAAGGGGAGGTAGTGTTTGTAGTACTGTCCTAGGGTGACAACACTACTTCCTCATAGATGCAGTGCAGTGAAGGAGCATTGTCACCCCAGGAAATGTGTTACCGTTAAGATCATTGGGTGAAAATAAAGAAGAGGACAGATAAACAGTGATCTATTTCCAATTTTGTGTCCAGATACTTTAAGCTGCAACATTTTTTTATTTTTGGGGGTCTTCAGGTCTTTTGGTTGCTCCAAATTTACAGAAGGAGCTTGCCTTATGGACATTACACCTGGTGGATCCCATTGGGCTGCTGGCAGTCAGTCTCTACCAATAACCTAAGGAAAATACATACATTTTTTGGGGTCCAGACACTTTAAGCTGCACCATATTTAATTTGAGGTCTTTAAGCCTTTTTGCTACTCCAGGTTTAGAGGTGGGACTTGCAAAGTGCCTTATGGATGTCACACATGGTGGATCCCATTGAGCTGCCAACGGTCACTATCAACAAGCAACCTAAGCATAATACAATACATTTTTGCGGGTCCACAACCTACTGTACATTTATGTTTTGAATCCTAGACACTTTAAGCTGCAACATATTTAATTTTAAGCCTTTTGGCTGCTCCAGGTTTAGAGGAGGTACTTGCAAAGTGCCTTAAGGACATCACAAATAGTGGATCCCATTGGGCTGCTGGCAGCCACTATCTACCAATAGTCTAAGGGAAATGCATTATTTTTGGGGGGTCCAGACACTTTAAGCTGCACCATATTTAATGTTGGATCTTTAAGCTTTTTTGCTACTCCAGGTTTAGAGGAGAGACTTGCAAAGTGCCCTACAGATGTCACACATGGGGGGTCCCATTGGGCTGCCAACAGTCACTATCTACTGTACAAATAATCTAAGTACATTACTTTTTGTGGGTACCGACTTTTCAAGCAGCCACACATTTAGGTTTTGGATCCTAGACACTTTAAGCTGCAACATATTAAAATTTTAGGTCTTTAAAGTGGAGTTCCACCCAAAAATAGAACTTCCACTTTAAGTGCTGGTGACCCCCTGACATGCCACATTTGGCATGTCATTTTTTTTGGGGGGGGGGTACCTAGTTTAGACAGGTATCCAGCTCCCACTTTCTCTCCTGGTGCCGCACCCCCCAGCGGAAGTTCACCTCTTCCCCCTTCCTAGCTGTAATCTTCTGGGATACGTCGCAGGTCCCAGAGGATTACCCAGTCATTCATAGAGCGCAACACGGCGGGCGCCAGGCTGTAAAGCCACAGCCAGGCGCCCACACTTGGAATGACGGCGCCATGGGGAGGAGGGGGAGAGAAGTGAGGCTTTGGGCGTCCGCATCGCTGGACCGTGGGACAGGTGAGTGTCTGTTTATTAAAAGTTAGCAGCTACACCTTTTGTAGCTGCTGACTTTTAAATGAGTGGAACTCCGCTTTAAGCCTTTTGGCTTCTTCCAAGTTTAGAGAAGGGACTTACAAAATACCGTATTTATCGGCGTATAGCACACACTTTTTTCCCCTTAAAATCAGGGGAAAGTCGTGGGTGCGTGTTATACGCCGATCCCCCGTCAATTGTGAGCCCCTCAGCGGCTTTCGGACGCTCTCGGTCGTTCTCAGCGGCTTCCGGCCGCTCTTGGCCGTTATCGGTGGTTTTCGGCCACTCTCGGCTGTTCTCGGCGGCTTTCGGCTGCTCTTGGCGGCTCTCGCAGTCCCGCCTGAGAACAGCCGAGAGCGGCTGAGCACCGCAGAGATGTACAGGACATCCGGCTCTGTATCTAGGCGGCGCCATTTTTAAATGGCAAGGTACTGACAGTGTATAGACTGTCTGCAAATGCACAGGGGCAAGGCTGCAATTGACAATGACAAGGCTGCAATGATGGACACTGACAAGGCTGCAAGGCTGCAGATGGACACTGATGAGGCTGCATTGATGGGCATTTAAATGTAAGTTTTTTTCCTTAAACTTCCCTCCTAAAAGTTTTTTTCCTTAAAATTCCCTCCTAAACTTGGGGTACGTGTTATACGCCGGCACGTGTTATACACCGATAAATACGGTACCTTATGGACGTCATACATGGCAGATCCCATTGGGCTGCCAGCAGTTACTATCTTCCAATTACCCAAGAGCAATACATTTCATTTTTTGAGGTTTAGATACTTTAAGCTGCAATATATTTACTTTTTGGGACTAAACAATTTGGCTACTCTAAGTTTAGCGGAGGGACATGCAAATAGCCTTAAAGTCGAACTAAAAGCAGACAGAATAAGGGAAGGGTGTAACCATGTCAGCTTTTTCCCATCTGTTTACCATTGGGGAGATATCACTTCACTTCCTGTCCCATAGCCAAAATAGGAAGTGAGAGGAAATCCCTCCAAACTGAGGAAATCACAGGGTGTCACCAGGGTCACTGAACTAGAGAGCCTATTGGAAGATTTCCCCTCTATTGCTCTATTCTACTGTTTTGGTGTCAATCCAAACTTTTGAATTTTCTTTATTTTCAATGGTAACACTAAACAGAACAAAAAAGAGGGTGATTTTCAATTAACAGGGGCACAGACAGCAAAAAGTTTGAGCAGCAGCCGCCACTGGTATGTAAACCACAATTGCACAACGCATGTGAGGTATCTCTGCGAACATTGGAATGAAAGCAGTAATCACATGGCCGCTGATCTTCAGTAAGCAGAGAGCGGTCACTGTCAGTAACTGGCTCTCCACTATGCCCCTCCAGTGCTCACTGAAGCACCAGGTTGCAGAGGGAGTGGGAGCTGCTGGCTCAGTCTCTCAGCGGCGTGCTTGGAGGCTGAGCCAGCTGCCGGTCAGACGATTGGAGGGATCCCAACATTATTGTTGGGATCACTGCAAAACCTGGACTGGCTTTGTGACCTCATGTTTAGAAGAGGGACTTGTAAAGTGCCTTACGAATGTCACACATGACAGATCCCATCGGGCTACCAGCAGTCACTATCCACCAATAACCTAAGGGTAATACAATTTTTTTTGTGGATTCATATACTTCAAGCTGCCACACATTTGGGTTTTGAATTCAAGACAATTTAAGCTGCAAAATATATAACTTTGGGGTATTTAAGCCCTTTGAAAAAATAGAAGGTATTCCTGCGCTATCGTAAATCGGGGAAGGGAAATAGGAAAGAAGAATAATAACAACATTTCTAAAATAAGGAAAAGCAGCCTACACCGGGTAGGGTACAGCCTACCCCTGGCTAAAGTTAAATGGGTAAGAATGTGGTGCTGCGCTTATCCTTTCAGTATATACGTGAGAAAATAAAATAGCTCTGTATGTGATAACACAGTGATGGTGGGTGTCTCTAAAATACAGTAAAGCATAACATGAATGCCTAAATGTGACTCTGCAAAACAAATACCGTGATAATCTGACTTCTATCAAAGAGTAACTATAGCTGTAAATAGATCATAAATGGTAATTACCTAAAGGTAATAGTCAGACATATACTAGGCAAAAATATGAAAAATAACTGGTGCTCATAAACAAATAAAAGTGATGATCACACCCTTATGCATAAACATATAAAAATAACAGCCAACTCTGAAAATATACTAGTCTCTGACTGGACTGATATGCACCTGGTATACCTCAACACACAACTTGGTGTATATATGCAACGTGAATAGTGCTCATAGTGCATAACCAAAAAGTGACTGTCTCAATATGAAGTCCAATAATAAACATGCAAAAATACAAAAAACAGTGCTCCACTTGAAAATAATAGTCTATTCAAAGTCCAACAAAATATATATGCAAGTGATCCGCTTGGTGCCAAATAAACGTGACAATGGTGATTATTTTTCATGCAACACGGCACACACTGGTGGGCAGTGGCCCCTTACCTGAGGGCAGGCATGTACTGGCCATCGGCACTACCTGGAGTTTCCAGGTGGGCGATGGCTCAGTGGGCCGGTCAGGCGCAGTCCTGAAGCCGCTTCTCTCTGACAGTGAGTAATTGCGATTTCACTCTTGTCAGGAGGAGCAGTTTCCGTCACTTGCTGGAGAGAGCATTAGGCTTTCTGCTCCCTCCAGCTGGCAGACCTTCCTTCCTCTCTCCCCTTATCACTTGCCACTTATCACATGACTGGAGAGAGGAAGAAGAGAAGCTGCCTTCAGAACTGACTACACGTGGGAGGGGGAGGAGATGGGGGACTCTCTGATGTAAGAGGGCTGGTGATGGGACTCTGATGTAAGGGGGCTGGTGATAGGACTCTGATGTAAGGGGGCTGGTGATGGGACTCTGATGTAAGGTGGCTGCTGATGGGACACTCTGATGTAGGGATGAGCTTTGAGTTCGAGTCGAACTCATGTTTGACTCGAACATTGGCTGTTCGCAAGTTCGCCGAACAGCTAACAATTTGGGGTGTTCGCGGCAAATTCGAATGCCGCGGAACACCCTTTAAAAGTCTATGGGAGAAATCAAAAGTGCTAATTTTAAAGGCTTATATGCAAGTTCTTGTCATAAAAAGTGTTTGGGGACCTGGGTCCTGCCCCAGGGGACATGGATCAATGCAAAAAAAAGTTTTAAAAACGACCGTTTTTTCAGGAGCAGTGATTTTAATAATGCTTAAAGTCAAACAATAAAAGTGTAATATCCCTTTAAATTTTGTAGCTGGGGGGTGTCTATAGTATGCCTGTAAAGGGGCGCATGTTTCCTGTGTTTAGAACAGTCTGACAGCAAAATGACATTTCGAAGGAAAAAACCCATTTAAAACTACTCGCGGCTATTGCATTGCCGTCCGACAATACACATAGAAGTTCATTGATAAAAACGGCATGGGAATTCCCCACAGGGGAACCCCGAACCAAAATTTTTTTTAAAAAATGACGTGGGGGTCCCCCTAAATTCCATACCAGGCCCTTCAGGTCTAGTATGGATATTAAGGGGAACCACGGCCAAAATTTAAAAAAAAATGACGTGGGGGTCCCCCTAAATTCCATACCAGACCCTTATCTGAGCACTCAACCTGGCAGGCCGCAGGAAAAGGGGGGGACGAGAGAGCGGCCCCCCCTCCTGAACTGTACCAGGCCACATGCCCTCCACATTGGGAGGGTGCTTTGGGGTAGCCCCCCAAAACACCTTGTCCCCATGTTGATGAGGACAAGGGCCTCATCCCCACAACCCTGGCCGGTGGCTGTGGGGGTCTGCAGGCGGGGGGCTTATCGGAATCTGGAAGCCCCCTTTAACAAGGGGACCCCCAGATCCCACCCCCCCCCGTGTGAAATGGTAAGGGGATACTTACCCCTACCATTTCACTAAAAAACTGTCAAAAATGTTAAAAATGACAAGAGACAGTTTTTGACAATTCCTTTATTTAAATGCTTCTTCTTTCTTCTATCTTCCTTCATCTTCTTCTTCTTCTGGTTCTTCTGGTTCTTACTCTGGCGTTCTCGTCCGGCATCTCCTCCGCGGCGTCTTCTATACTTTTTTATACTTTTTCAGTATCCTATGCCTCAATACAAATCACTACGATATCTGGCCGAGTATGGGTATAGAGCAGACCGAGTCTAATAGCTAAGTCTGTATATTAACATCTCCCTTTTCCAATACTTTTTATTTGTCCCTGATTGACATCGGCCTGTGTGTCACTAGGTTAGCTGCCGCTGCACACAGGCGATCATATATGCCGTTTTGCCAGTATAATCTTGTCCCCCCTCTGCTGACAGTGGCGATGAGCAGGATCACCGATTGGCCAAGCCCAGTACAGCTGTCAGTGAATGGCACCACCCCTGTTGTTATCATTGGATGACCTATAGTATAGCTGCGCCCATCTGCCTTAGGCAAAATGGCCGCTTCAGCACTTCCTTGCGGCTTCCTGGAAAATGGCTGCCCATTATAGTCTATGGGAGAGCTATTTAAGGACAGCCATAGTGCCTCCTTGTATCCCCTGAAGAAGTCAAGTGGGCCGTGGACAGGCACTCTATGTTTGATTTTCATCACGAGCTCGCCGCTCGTCGGATGTCCACCCAGTATTGTTGCTTTTAATGTGAGTACATGTGTGTTTTAATAAAAATTTGAACATTTGCCAAACAATATTATACCATTGTGGGATCTTCCTTTCTGATTTATCTGGGTGACCCCGGGACACTACTTGAAGAGACGTATGTCCTTAAAGGAGACAAGCCAGGATAGAATTGCATTACTACCGCCCCCACTGCTGGTCGACTACATGGTTTTAACAACGAAAGGCTGCCATGCCTAAAAGTGGCTAAATGGGAGGGGGCCACTGCCCACCAGTGTGTGCCGTGTTGCATGAAGAATAATCACCATTGTCACGTTTATTTGGCACCAAGCGGATCACTTGCATATATATTTTGTTGGACTTTGAATAGACTATTATTTTCAAGTGGAGCACTGTTTTTTGTATTTTTGCATGTTTATTAATGGACTTCATATTGAGACTATTCACGTTGCATATATACACCTGGTTGTGTGTTGAGGTATACCAGGTGCATATCAGTCCAGTCAGAGACTAGTATATTTTCAGAGTATTTTTATATGTTTATACATAAGGGTTGGATCATCACTTTTATTTGTTTATGAGCACCAGTTATTTTTCATATATTTGCCTAGTATATGTCTGACTATCACCTTTAGGTAATTACCATTTATGATCTATTTACAGCTATAGTTACTCTTTGATAGAAGTCATATTATCACGGTATTTGTTTTGCAGAGTCACATTTAGGCATTCAGGTTATGCTTTACTGTATTTTAGAGACACCCACCATCACTGTGTTATCACATACAGAGCTATTTTATTTTCTCACGTATATTGAAAGGATTAGCGCAGCACCACATTCTTACCCATTTAATTTAAACCCTTTGGCTCCTCCAAGTGTAGAAGAGGGACTTGCAAAGTGCCCTACGGACATCACACATGGTGGATCCCATTAAGCTGCTGGCAGTCGCTATCTACCAATTACCTAAGGGCAATAAAATACATTTTTGTGGGTCCAGCCAATTTAAGCTGCAATATATAAAATTTTTGGTTCTTTAAGATTTTTGGCAACTCCGTGCTTAGAGGAGGGACTTAGGGATGTCACATGTGGCCTGTTCGCCGAATACTATAGCAAACAATTTGAGGTGTTCGCGGCAAATTCAAAAGTCGTGGAACACCCTTTAAAAGTCTATAGGAGAAATCAAAAGTGCTAATTTTAAAGGCTTTTGCCGAGTACACACGGCCGGACTTCCTGACAGAAAAAGTCAGATAGGAGCTTTCGGTCAGACATTCCGACTGTGTGTATTCCCCATGGGACTTTTTCTGTCGGCATTTCCGACAGACTCAGATATAGAACATGTTCTAAATCTTTCCGTCGGAAATGCCGACGGAGTTTAGTCCGTTGGCAAGTCCGGCCGTGTGTACGCGGTATTATATGCATGGTATTGTCATAAAAAGTGTTTGGGGACCCGGGTCCTGCCCCAGGGGACATGGATCAATGGAAAAAAAAGTTTAAAAACATCAGTTTTTTCGGGAGCAGTGATTTAAATAATGCTTAAAGTGAAACAATAAAAGTGAAATATTCCTTTAAATTTCGTACCTGGGGGGTGTCTATAGTATGCCTGTAAAGGGGCGCATGTTTCCTGTGTTTAGAACAGTCTGACAGCAAAATGACATTTCTAAAGGAAAAAAAGTCATTTAAAAGTACTCGCGGCTGTTAATGAATTGTCGGTCCCGGCAATACACATAAAAGTCATTGATAAAAACGGCATGGGATTCCCCCACAGTCCATTACCAGGCCCTTTGGGTCTGGTATGAATATTAAGGAGAACCCCAAACCAAAATATTTTTTGGTTCGGGGTTCCTGCTGGGCTGCCAGCAGTCACTATCTACCAATAACCTAAGGGCAATATATTTCAATTTCTGGGTCCAGACACTTTAAGCTGCAATATATTTCATTTTGGGGCCTTTTGGCTGCTATAACTTTAGAGGAGGGACCTTCTTACGGATACCACCCATGGTGAATCCTATTGGGCTGCCAGCAGTCACTATCTACCAAAAGCCAAATGGCAACACATTTATTTTGGGGGGTCTGGACACTTTAGGCTGCAAAATATTTAGTTTTGAGGTCTTTAAATCTTTTGTCTATTCCAAGTTTAGAGGAGGGACTTGCAAAGTGCCTTGTAGATGTCAGACATGGGGGATACCTATGGTCCATGGCAACGGACCTTACTTTGTACAGTAAACGTTTATGGGGAACTGTGTCAAATGCTTTTGCAAATCCAGATACACCACGTCTACGGGCCTTCCTTTATGTAGATGGCAACTCACCTCCTCATAGAAGGTTAATAGATTGGTTTGGCAAGAACGATTCTTAATGAATCCATGCTGATTACTGCTAATGATACCGTTTGCATTACTAAAATCTTGTATATAGTCCCTTATCATCCCCTCCAAGAGTTTGCATACTATTGATGTTAGGCTCACTGGTCTGTAATTCCCAGGGACGTATTTTGGCCCTTTTTTAAATATTGGTGCTACATTTGCTTTTCTCCAATCAGCTGGTACCATTCCAGTCAGTAGACTGTCAGTAAAAATTAGGAACAATGGTCAGGCAATTACTTCACTGAGTTCCCTAAGTACAATCGGGTGCAAGCCATTTGGTCCCGGTGATTGCTTAATGTTAAGTTTCCCAAGTCTATTTCTAATTCTGTCCTCTGTTAACCATGAAGGTGCTTCCTGTGTTGTGTCATGAGGATAAACACTGCAGTTTTGGTTACTGAAGCCCCCTGATTTCCTCATAAAGACTGAGGAGAAGAATAAATTTAATACCTTCACCATCCCCCTATCCTTTGTAACCAGATGTCCTTCCTCATTCTTTATGGGGTCAATATGGTCTGTCCTCCCTGTTTTACTGTTTACATACTTAAAGAATTTCTTGGGATTTTTTTTGCTCTCCTCCGCTATGTGTCTTTCGTGTTCTATCTTAGCCGTCCTAATTGCACCCTTACATATCTTGTTGCATTCTTTGTATAGTCTGAATGCTGATGATGATCCCTTAGCCTTGTATTTTTTGAAGGCCTTCTCCTTAGCTTTTATATGCATTTTTACATTGGAGTTAAGCCATCCAGGATTTTAAATCGCTCTTTTAAATTAATTTATTTGCTCTTTGAAATGAATTGCCCGCCGATCGGCAGGCAAAGTCTTGTAATCTAGCTTTGCCTATGTAAACAAGGCAGAATTCCGTTCTGAGGGGGGAGGGGGGGATGGATGGATTTTGTGTTCTATGCAAAGCAGGGAGTAAAATCCATCACTTCCCCACCACACATATTAAACACAAACACTGGCTAGGCACACATTTAACCCTTTGATCGCCCCTACTGTTTACCCCCTTCCCAGCCAGTGTCATTAGTACAGTGACAGTGCATATTTTTAGCACTGATTACTGTATTAGTGTCACTGGTTCCTGCAAAGTGTCAAAAGTGTCAGATTGTCCACCGCAATATCACAGTCCTGTTATAAGTTGCCAATTTCCGCCATTACTTGTATAAAAATACAAAAATAAATAAAAATTCTAGTATGTATCCCCTATTTTGTAGACGCTATAATGTTCGCGTCAACCAATCAATATACGCTTATGGGGATTTTTTTAGCAAAAATATGTAGCAGAATATATTTTCACATAAATTTATGAAGATGTTTTTTTATTGGATGTTTTTTATAGCAGAAAGTACAAAAATATATATATATACATTTTATTTTTATTTTCTTATTTTTTTAAATTGTCTGTCTTTTTTTGCTTATATCATAAAAAAATAAAAAAGGTAGAGGTGGTCAAATACCACCAAAAGGAAGCTCTATTTGTGGGGAAAAGGGGACATACGTTTTATTTGGGTACAGTGTTGCATGACGGGGGGGGGGGGTAAATCTTCCGGAGGTTGAAAATGATTAAAAACTACATTAAAAAGAAGAACCCTCTGTGTCCATGGACTCATAATTCAAGGCCCTCATTTTAACAAACTCATTTCCTCTTTGGATGATTTGATAAATATACATCGATGTTATCTTACTGAAAAAACACACAAAGAGGTTTTATTTATGTCTGCTGGATTAACCTTCTCACAACGGAAAGAAAAACTTATAGTCTGGTGACCTCAAACGGAAAATGCCAACATTTGTCTTCCTGTATAAACAGCGGATATGGAACATTTCCTGCCATTGTTTTGTATTATTCCATTTATGAAAGAAACCAGTCACTAATGATGTAGACTCACATGACAACACCCCATGACAATGAATACACAATAACTATTTAAAGACCCTGCAATCTGTTTTCATTAAATTGTTACTGTGTTTTTCTGCCTCAATGTAACATCCCCCATGAGATCCCGAATCTCTCTCCCCCCCTCAC
Organism: Lithobates clamitans; assembly: GCA_037952925.1. Taxonomy (NCBI): domain Eukaryota; kingdom Metazoa; phylum Chordata; class Amphibia; order Anura; family Ranidae; genus Lithobates; species Lithobates clamitans. The sequence continues at coordinate 2,554,641 of JBBGZY010000788.1, forward strand.
TTCCCTTTGTTTGGAACAAGAAGTGTGCAGTGATTGCAGTCATGTGCACTGCTCTATACACTCTATAACCCCTGGCAAAAATGATGGAATCACCAGACCCTGAGGATGTTCCTTCAATTGTTTATTGTTGTAGAAAAAAAAGCAGATCACAGACATGGCCAAAAACTAAAGGCATTTCAAATGGCAACTTTCTGGCTTTAACCACTTGAGCCCCGGACCATTATGCTGCCTAAGGACCAGAGGTCTTTTTCCAATTTGGCACTGCGTCGCTTTAACTGCTAATTGCGCGGTCATGCAATACTGTACCCAAACGAAATTTGCGTCCTTTTCTTCCCACAAATAGAGCTTTCTTTTGATGGTATTTGATCACCTCTGCAGTTTTTATTTTTTGCGCTATAAACGGAAAAAGACTGAAAATTTTGAAAAAAAATGATATTTTCTACTTTTTGTTATAAAAAAAATCCAATAAACTAAATTTTAGTCATACATTTAGGCCAAAATGTATTCGGCCACATGTCTTTGGTCTATTTCTTTATGTAAACTATGTGGCAAACCAATGTACTCTCACATGTCTTTGGTAAAAAAAAATGTCAATAAGTGTATATTTATTGGTTTGCGCAAAAGTTATAGCGTCTACAAACTAGGGTACATTTTCTGGAATTTACACAGCTTTTAGTTTATGACTGCCTATGTCATTTCTTGAGGTGCTAAAATGGCAGGGCAGTACAAAACCCCCCCAAATGACCCCATTTTGGAAAGTAGACACCCCAAGGAAATTGCTGAGAGGCATGTTGAACCCATTGAATATTTATTTTTTTTGTCTCAAGTGATTGAATAATGACAAAAAAAAAAAAATATTTACAAAAAAGTTGTCACTAAATGATATATTGCTCACACAGGCCATGGGCATATGTGGAATTGCACCCCAAAATACATTCAGCTGCTTCTCCTGAGTATGGGGATACCACATGTGTGGGACTTTTTGGGAGCTTAGCCGTGTACGGGGCCCCGAAAACCAATCACCGCCTTCAGGATTTCTAAGGGTGTAAATTTTTGATTTCACTCTTCACTGCCTATCACAGTTTCGGAGGCCATGGAATGCCCAGGTGGCACAAAGTAGCGCGAGAGCAGGGGGCGAGAGGGGTGCTTTTTTTTTTTTTTTTCTTTATTATTTTTTTGCTTTTTTATCTTATTTTTAAACTGTTCCTTTCATTTTTTTTTTTTTAATCATTTTTATTGTTATCTCGGGGAATGTAAATATCCCCTATGATAGCAATAGGTAGTGACAGGTACTCTTTTTTGAAAAAATTGGGGTCTATTAGACCCTAGATCTCTCCTCTGCCCTCAAGGCATCTGACCACACCAAGATCGGTGTGATAAAATGCTTCCCCAATTTCCCAATGGCGCTATTTACATCCGGCGAAATCTAAGTCATAAAATGCTTGTAGCTTCCGGTTTCTTAGGCCATAGAGATGTTTGGAGCCACTCTGGTCTCTGATCAGCTCTATGATCAGCTGGCTGAATCACCGGCTGCATTCTCAGGTTCCCTGTTGAGACAGGAGAGCCAGAGAAAAACACGGAAGACGGTGGGGGGGGGGATTCCCTCCCACGGCTTGTAAAAGCAGTCTAGAGGCTAATCAGCCGCTAGGATTGCTTTTACATGAAAGCTGACCGCTGGCTGAAAAGAATGATACCAAGATGATACCTAAACCTGCAGACATCATTCTGGTATAACCATTCAAAGTCGTGAATGGCGTACCTGAAGACAAAAAAATGGTTAACAATAAAGCACAGTAAACGGTAAAGTATAAAAAATTACATACCTGAAAAACAAACATGATAAAACATAATAACAATAAAACATTGCAGAATAGAATACAGTAAAAAAGAGCAGAACAATAGAGAGAGAGAATAGAGAGAGAGAGAACAATAAAACGACAACTATTTTTTTTTATTTTATATATTTTTTTTTTTTTGTAACTAACTTTTATAACTGTAACCGGTTCCAGGTTCGGGTCTCTCAAAATGCGATGGCATCTTGGGAGACCCTGTGAAAGTGTGCCTAGTCTGTGCAATGCTGTACCCTACGCTAATACTCAACTAGTGCATGGTAGCGTTCAAAACATTCACCAATGCAAAGACCAGGATTGTCAGGACAGGAGGGACAATAATAGCAGGTGTCACGCCTATATCCGCGCTTGCTGCAGACACAACATCTTTTTTGGGGGGTTCGTTGGGTAGGGGTACTCGGGAGGATATATAAATGCCTCTCATGCAGCCGACTGCATTTGGTTGGGGATGTGAATGGGGGAAGTACGGGTGCTGCAGAAATGGTGGGTTCCCAATTAGGATTGGCGAATGCAGCAGGAAGGGCATTATGGGCACGACGGGCCTGCGTTTGTCTTCTTCTTGGTGGCAGCGGGACACTACTTGTGCTTGCCACCTCACCAGCTTGAACTGCACTTATGGGACTCGCCACGTCACCAAGTGTTACTGCAGTGCTGGTTTGACTACCGGGGTGTACTAGGCCGCTGGCGCTTGCCAGTTCAATAAAAAGCTACCAAAAAAACCTACATACAGGGATCAGGCCTGACTCTGCGAACGCTGCAGTTATGCGTTTAGTGTTTTGTAAGTGTCAGTGATCGATCGATACTGCACTTGGGTGGGCTGGGCTGGGCCGGGCGGAGGGGCAAAACGCAGGTGCTAGCAGGTATCTGGGCTGATCCCGCTAACACTGCGTTTTTGGGAACCCTAAACTGCTGGGGACGCTAGTATAGATCTGATCGGATCAGATATTGATGCGATCAGATACTATACCACTAAGGGAGGCGCATGCTGCGTGCGTGGGTGTTAGCGGTACTGGCGCTAATCTGACGCTGCCTGGGGCGACGCATATCACCGCCGGGCGATCGGGGGGCTAAACCTTTATTCGGTAATAAACGGCGGGTGCCCTGGCACTATAAAAAATAAACGAACTAACCAGCGTCACCCGTAACGGTTATACGGTGATCAGTGGTGAAAGGGTTAACTAGGGGGCAATCAAGGGGTTAAAACATTTATTAGGTAGTATATGGGGGTCCCTGTCGCTATAAAACGCTGACGGCGAACCTAAATATTTAGGTCCCTAACTAGCGTCACCAGCGACACTAATACAGAAAAATGATCGCTTAGCGATACTGGTGACAGGGGGTGATCAAGGGGTTAAAACTTTATTAGGGGGGGTTAGGGGGGTACCCTAGACCTACAGGGGGATAATACTAACTGTCCCAACACTGTAACTGTCACAAACTGACACCAATGCAGTAATCAGAAAAAAAAACAAAAAAACTGCTGGTGTCAGTTTGTGACAGGGGGGGGTGATTGGGGGGGGATCGGGGGGCGATCGGGGGGGGGATCGGGGTGTTTTGTGTGCCTGGCATGTTCTACTGTGTGTGTGTAGTGTTGTGCACTCACATACCTGTCTTCTCTCCTCGGGCCGGAACGGAAATTCCCGAGCCGAGGAGAGATGACATCATTTCCTTTGCTGCTGTTTAGCATACAGCAGCAAAGGAATGATTCGATTGGCCGGCGGCGATCGCGAGGGGGTGGCCACGAACGGATGGCCTCCCCTTCACCTCCAATCGCCGTGGGACAAAAGACAACCGCCTCGGGCACCGGGAGGGGGTCCGATCGGACCCCCCACCCACGGAAGGCAAATCACGTACATGTACGTGATTTTGCCTGTCCGTGCCACCTTGCCGACGTACATCGGCGTGAGGCGGTCGTCAAGTGGTTAAGAAACACTAAAAGAAATCAAGAAAAATAATTGTGGTGGCCAGTAACAGATTTATAGAACAAGCACAGGGAATAAATTATGGAATCACTCAATTCTGAGGAAAAAATTATGGAATCATGAAAAACAAACAAACAAACAAAATAAGACTCCAACACATCACTAGTACTTTGTTGCACCACTTCTGGCTTTTATAACTGCTTGCAGTCTCTGAGGCATTGACTTAATGAGTGATAAACAGAACTCTTCATCAATCTGGCTCCAGCCTTCTCTGATTGCTGTTGCCAAATCATCTTTGCAGGTTGGAGCCTTGTCATGGACCATTTTCTTTAACTTCCATCACAGATTTTCAATTGGATTGAGATCCGGACTGTTTGCAGGCCATGACATGATGTGTCTTTCTTCAAGGAATTTTTTCACAGTTTTTGCTCTATGGCAAGATGCATTTACATCTTGATAAATGATTTCATCATCCCCCAAACATCCTTTCAATAGATGGGATAAGAAAAATGTCCAAAATGTCAATGTAAACCTGTGTATTTATTGAAGATTTAATGACAGCCATCTGTCATCTGCAGTCGTCTGCATAAATCTCATTGGAACGGCACCAAACAAAAGTTCCAGCATCATCACCTTGCCCAATGCAGATTGGAGATTCATCACTGAATATGACTTTCATCCAATCATCCACAGTCCACGATTGCCTTTCCTTAGCCCATTGTAACCTTGTTTTTTTGTGTTTAGGTGTTAGAGATGCTTTCTTTTAGCTTTTCTGTATGTAAATCCCATTTCCTTTAGGCGGTTTCTTACAGTTTGGTCACAGATGTTTCCTCCCATTTGTTCCTCATTTGTTTTGTTGTACATTTTCTGTTTCCAAGGCATATTGCTTTAAGTTTTCTGTCTTGACGCTTTGATGTCTTCCTTGGTCTACCAGTATGCTTGCCTTTAACCACCTTCCCATGTTGTTTGTATTTGGTCCATGTTTTATACACAGCCGACTGTGAACAACCAACATCTTGTGCAACACTGCGTGATGAATTACCCTCTTTACCTTCATACTAACAAGCAGATTTCATCTGATGCAGGTGTTAGTGTTTGTAATGAAAATTTACAGGGTGATTCCATCATTTTTTCCTCAGAGTTGAGTGATTCCATAATTTATTCCCTGTGCTTGTTCTATAAATCTAACTGTTACTGGCCACCACAATTATTTTTCTTGATTTCTTTTAGTGTTTCTTAAAGCCAGAAAGTTGCCATTTGAAATGCCTTTAGTTTTTGGCCATAACTGTGATCTGCTTTTTTTCTACAACAATAAACAACTGAAGGAACATCCTCAGGGACTGCTGATTCCATAATTTTTGCCAGGGGTTGTATAAATCCCATAGTCCATCTCAGGAGCAAGCAAGAGAGGGTGGCCATGTTCCTCCATACAGTACATTGGGACCAGGCAGGGTGGCTACACTCCTACAAAACCACATATGGTGGGACCGGGCAGGGTGGCTACAATCCTAAATACAGTGGTTGCGTTCTTACCTACAGTGGGCTCAAGGCAAGGTGGCTGTGTTCATATATACGGGGAACCAAAAGGGTGCCTATATTCCTACAAACAGTAGGACCAAGGCGGGGTGGCTACATTCCTACATACAGTGGAACCAAGGCAGAGTGGCTATGTTCCTACATACATTGAGACCAAGGAAGGGTCGCTACGTTCCTACATAAAGTGGGATCAAGGCAGGGTGGCAACATTCCTACATACAGTGGGACCAAAGCAGGGTGGCTACAAGCCTACATACAGGGGGACCTGTATGTAGGTGATCCTACATACAGTGGGACCAAAGCAAGATGGCTACGATCCTACATACAGTGGGACCAAAGCAAGGTGGCTACGATCCTACATACAGTGGGGCCAGGCAGGGTGGCTACAATCCTACATATAGTGGGACCATGGAGAATAAATATGGGTGAAAGGGAATACCAGAGATGCAGGGAAGATGGAAATTAGAACTGTGTACAGGAACAAGGAGAGTAGATGTAAAGCAGTGGGACGCAGGGTGCAGAATGCAGGGCTAGAACAAGATCAGGATCAGGATAAATGATAACAGTATCAGACTTAGCACAGCAAGCAAATAAAAACAATAACGCAATGTGTATCCGCAGAAGAGGGCCTTGCAGCAGCCAGCATCGGGTGGAGACTGATTTGAGACACCCACTGGTGGACACTGGAACTACAACTTTCCACACAAGGAAACCACAGTGCCACCAGCAGGTGATTCAGGTCCTGACAATATGTCTGGCATTTGGGTGTTAAAGCCCGTCCTCTTTGCTGTCACATATATGCGCTACATCGGCGGCAACAGATTAAGCTCCCATTCATACTTGAGCATGCACATTTTCCGGTGATTTTTGCACTGTCTTTGCAAGTCAGAACTGGCATTTTTGGCCACTTTCAGGCTTGAGCATTTTTGCTTTAGCGAAAAAAAAAAAAAAAAGCATTAGGTGTCTTTTTAGGCTTTTTAGGCGCTCCCATTGAAGTCTGTTAGGCCAAAAGACGCATGACTGAGCCCCAAAGAGGCTCATGTACTATTTTCGATCTTCAAGCAACAAGCTTCGAGCAGCATGACGCTCAGGTATGTGCAGGCGCCATTGCATATAATGGGAATATTGATGCTGAGCGTTGAAGTGCTTCGAGAAACACACTTCTAATATCTCAGCTGGGAATGAGGTCTAATAAAGTAAGAACAGAGAAGAGTACATTCATTGGCTGCAATGAGAAAAGATCAATTATCTAATAATAAATATTTCTATAGCGTTTATCAATCTGGTGATGGCAGAGGTAGGGGGTGAGGCTGCCATCCTGGGCGCACTCAGTGGAATATTTTTCCAAATTATGTAAAAATACAAAGGAGAAGGAGAAAAAAGCGCCGCTACATAAGTGTAGTATTTATTAAAACATTTTCTTAAAAATGAAAAACAATAATTATGAACTTACATGTACAAGGTATTGCAAAACATATCAAAAAGTAGCAGTCTGTCTATGTCAGTGTTTCTCAACTCCAGTCCTCAAGGCACCCCAACAGGTCATGTTTTCAGGATTTCCCTCAGATTAAACAGCTGTGGTAATTACTAAGGCAGTGAAACTGATCAAATCACGTGTGCACAGTAATGGAAAGCCTGAAAACATGACCTGTTGGGGCGCCTTGAGGACTGGAGTTGAGAAACACTGTTCTATGTAAACAAGGCAGATTGCCATTCTGTCAGTAGGGAAGACATTGATCCTGTGTTCCTGCAAACATGGATCCATGCCTTCCCCTAGTAAAAGCACCTCCCACACTACACTAACACACTGGCTAATCACACATTTAACCCTTTGATCCATCTAGATGTTAACCCCCTTCCCAGCCAGTATCATTAGTACAGTGACAGTGCATATCTTTAGCACTGATCACTGTATTAGTGTCACTGGTCCCCGCGGGGGGGGGGGTTGGAGGTGTTTGCGGCTGGGAGGGGGGTGTCTGGGCGGTTGGTGATTTGGGGTTTCAGTATAAATGAATAACTCAAAGAGCCAGTAATAAATTATTACTCACAGAGCCAGTAATAAATTGTTACTCACAGAGCCAGTAATAAATTATTACTCACAGAGCCAGGTACAAATGATTACTCACAGAGCCAGGTACAAATGATTACTCACAGAGCCAGCATAAAATTATTACTCACAGAGCCAGGTATAAAAAAAGATCCTAGTTACCATTAAGGAAAGGAGCACTCTCTTGCCCTGGAGCATCAGATCTAACCCCTTCACAGGTGGGAAGAGAAGTGGGCATGTACTGCTTTCCCTATATGTGGCTGCAGCACCTCATCGGCTTTCATGTGCAGCCACCTGTCACCTACCCGCCTCCAGCACTTGAAAGCCAGCAAGGTGCTGCGGCCACATATAGGGGAGGTGGTGGCCTCAGCTTCTCTGTCCCTCATTCTCTCCTTGCGCCCTGGTTGCCAGGTGACCGGTGGCTGCGGGGCACATGCCCGAACTGCGGCTTTCAGCCATGCATATCGTCCCGCGGCCGGCCCTGCCAGCTTCTTTTAAGACAAGCGGCCTGGCAGCCCAGTATGCCCGGTCTGCCCTATGGGTATTTAATACATTTGCCTCCTCTAGCCCCCAGTCACCCACTACATATTATTTTGTAAAGGGCCTAGATGCTCAGACCTGAACTTTTTACTATTAATTTTTTTTAAAGAACTTTTTGGGTTTGTCCTGCTATCTTATGCAATTTGTCATTCATTTTGAATTTCGTTTGCGGCCTCGATTTCCTTTTTACATATTCTGTTATTTTCTTTGTAACATTTAAATGATGATAGTGTTCCTTCATTTTTATCTTTTATAACCACTTCAGCCCCGGAAGGATTTCCCCCCTTCCTGACCAGAGCACTTTGTGCGATACGGCACTGCGTCGCTATAACTGACAATTGCGCGGTTTTGCGATGTTGCACCCAAACAAAATTGACGTCCTTTTTTTCCCCACAAATAGAGCTTTCTTTTGGTGGTATTTTATCACCTCTGCGGTTTTTATTTATTGCGCTATAATTAAAAAAAAGAGCGACAATTTTGAAAAAAAAGCAATATTTTTTACTTTTTGCTATAATAAATATCCCCCAAAAAGACATAAAAAAATATTTTTTTCCTCAGTTTAGGCCGATATGTATTCTTCTACATATTTTTGTGAAAAAAATCGCAATAAGCGTATATTGATTGGTTTGCGCAAAAGTTATAGCGTCTACAAAATAGGGGATAGTTTTATGGCATTTTTATTATTATTTTTTTTTTATTAGTAATGGCAGCGATCTGCGATTTTTATTGTGACTACGACATTATGGCGGACACATCGGACACTTATGACACTATTTTGGAACCGTTGTCATTTATAAAATGATCAGTGCTATAAAAATGCACTGATTACTGTGTAAATACTCTGGCAGGGAAGGGGTTAACCACTAGGGGGCGATTAAGTGTGTCCTAGTGAGTGATTCTAACTTAGGGGGGGGGGGATGGGGTACTACTCACATGACAGCGATCACTGCTTCCGATGAGAGGGAGCAGTGATCTTTGTCATGTCACTAAGCAGAACGGGGAAATGCTTTGTTTATAAAGGCATCTCCTCGTTCTTCTGCTCTGTGACACAATCGAGTCCGTGGGACCCACGTTCACGGTCACGGAGCACGCGGCGGCGCGCGTGTCCACAACGCCGCTTCTTAAGGGGGAGGTACCTGTAGGCCCTTTTGCCCACCCGTGCCATTCTGCCGATGTATACCGGCGTGCGGCGGTCGGGAAGGGGTTAAAAGCTCTTTTCTTATTATTTATAGCTTTTTTTGCTTTTTTAACATTGGCCGTGAGCCACATACAGTAGGTTTTATTTTTAGCCTTTTTAAACTTAGTGCCCATGGGAATATGTTTTGCAGTGTGTTCTCATACAGTCTTTTTAAAGAATTCCCATTTCTGTTCTGTGTTCATCGATGTCAATATTCCCTCCCAGTCTAATGCCGCATACACACGGTTGGACTTTCCGACGGGAAATGTTGCATGTGAGCTGGTTGTCGGAAAGTCCGACCGCGTGTACGCTCCATAGAACATTTGCTGTCGGAATTTCCGGCCACAAATGTTTGAGAGCAGGTTCTCAAATTTTCCGCCAACTTCACTTTGTTGTCGGAAATTCCGATCGTGTGTACACAAGTCCTTCACACAAAAGTTCCACGCATGCTCGGACTCAGGCAGAAGTAGCCGCACTGGCTATTGAACTTCCCTTTTCTCGGCTCGTCGTATGTCACTTGCAAGACAAGTTGGAGCCAACAACCTTCGGAAAAAAATCCACGGTTTTGTTGGCGGAAAGTCCGATTGTCTGTACGCGGCATAAGATTTGGAGAGCAGTCCTCATTGTCAGGCTTTTTTTTTTTTTGCAGTTGCCAGGACTTTGTTTACACTTCAGCTATCAAAGGGGAACCCCACTGACAGCTGAATGTGTCATTAATTGTTAAGGACGCAGCACAGCGCTTCTTAACAACCTGTAATTGCCAGGGGGTTTTTTTGGGGGGTTTTTTTGCATTTCGGTCGGGGAATCCCTCTGACAGCTGAAAGAACTGAGCCTGAAATTATCGGTTTCAGTTATCGGAGCTTTTGCACCAGAACCAATACTTGTGAAAATGTTTTAGTATCGGCACCAATACCGATATCAGTATCGGTGCAACCCTAGTACTCATTGCAAATATACAAAGAAAGTAACAAAACAACTCCCATATGTTTAATTAACTGTTTCCTGGGGGGTCAGCTTTAAGAGTTTTTCTTAAGTTTAAGTACAAAGGGATTTAATGAGACCCTGTCATCAGGCAATTCATTTCAACAATCTACATGCGGGGCGCCAGATGCATGGATTTCAATGGAGTTTTTTTTTTAAGCACATGATTAGAGCCTGAGGCTCTAATTTGCTTTAAAAAAAGGGTGGGCTTTGGGACGCAGAGCACTGCATCCTGAGCCCACCCAGTTTTGTGACAACAGCGGTTAATCGTCGCCGCCTTCTCGTCCATCTAGCACTAGGGGGTGCTTGCGATGATGGCCGCCTTCCCGTCCGCCATCCGTCTCCCACTGTGCTTGGGGGCGATCACCCCTTTCCCATCCGGGCGTTAGTTAGTTTGCTCCCCAGAAATATCTAGCATCAGCTGCCTCTGATCTTCTCATAAGATTAAATGCGCATTTCACATTATAGTTATATAGAAATTTTCCTTGCATGTGATTGGGTATTCTTTGCAGTGTGAAGCTTTACCTCATTTACTAAGCTCTGGAGCAACTGCACTTTGCACAGCCTATTTGCCTTTAGTAAATCAACCCCAAAACCTAATATCTTTAAACTGCCAGCTGCCTATTCATGTTAAAATTATGATCAAGAATCCTTCTTCAATCAGTATATTTTCTCTTGATTACTCAGGAGAGGAAGGAGTTAACAGACGGACATTCTGCGTCCCATACTGGAAGATTGTCATCATTGTCCTCTTTTCTGGAACTGTCATCATCCTGATCCGTCTCACAGAAGCTCTGTGTAAGTGGGATGTCATTGGAAGTGATGGAAATGTTATCTTCTGATAGTTGTCCACAATGAAAGAAATTACCAGATTTGGCCATTAGATGGCAGAAGTATCAGAGAAATTCCCTTTGATCGTTACTGCCATCTCGTGGCCAAATGCTATATTTTCTGTATATGGTACAGAAGTGCTAAGCCAACACATTTGAAGGGGGTCTATTATAGGCACCCACTTTATTAAAGCTATTTATATTACATTATTACATTTAAAATGTTTCTAACAAACAATGTACAGTTCATAAATAGATAGAAAAAAGTCAAGTTAATGTGTGATTTAACCACTTTCACCCCTTTCCTGCCCAGGCCAATTTTCAGCTTTCAGCGCTGTCACCTTGTAATGACAATTGCGCGGTCAAGTAACGCTGTACCCAAATGGCATTTTTATCATTTTTATCATTTTTTTCCACACAAATAGAGCTTTATTTTGGTGGTATTTAATCACTACTGGGTTTTTCATTTTTTGAAAAAAAAAAAAACCCTTAAAAAAAAAACAGTTTAATAGTTTATTATAAAAATTTGCAAACAAGTAATTTTTCTCCTTCATTGATGTGCGCTGATAAAGCTGCACTGATGGGCACTGATGAGGCGACAGTGGTGGGCACTGATAGGTGGCACTAAAGGGCGGTACTGATAGGCAGCACTGATAGGTGACACTGGTAGCCGGCACTGATGATGGGCACTGACTGGCAGCACTGGTGGGCATTGATAGGTGGCACTGGTGGGCATTGATAAGTGGCACTAGTGGGCACTGATAGGCAGCACTGGTATGCACTGGTAGGTGGCACTAGTGGGCATTGATAGGTGGCACTGGTGGGCACTGATAGGCAGCACTGATAGGTGACACTGGTAGGTGGCACTGATGATGGACATTGGCAGCACTGGTGGGCATTGAGAGGTGGCACTGGTGGGCATTGATAGGTGGCACTGGTGGGCACTGATAGGCAGCACTGGTATGCACTGGTAGGTGGCACTGGTGGGCATTGATAGGTGGCACTGGTGGGCACTGATGGGGAGGCACTGATGGACATGGACATCCACAAGGTGGGCATTGAAAATCTGAATCACCCCTAAGAAAAGGACACAAGGAGATGAAGAGTGGCGCTACCCCCCTAATGTGGGCTTGAGGCTGTAGTGATTTAATATATATTAGATAGTATATGGGTAGATAGTATTACCGTGGTTATGATAATTAATATTTAGGTATTATTATAATGATGATGTAAGTACTCTTCCGCAGCAACCCAATTCTTCCAGAGAGATGCACTTTATTGACTTCCAACACAGAACAAAGTCCAAATTCCACAGATGACAAAAAATCCGACAGAGGAAATATAATTCAGAGACCCATATTCCTAGGCCTGTGTGTTCCCAGCCATACACAGACAAGCCTCACCTCAAACCTATAGACTGAATGCCGTGTTATATTCACCAGGCATTGAATGGCTGAGCAATTTGATTGGCCGTTTCAATTTAGGACTTTGATAAGCTTTAGTCTATCAAACAGACAACAACCCCCAGCCGTGAACAGCCGTGAACCACCCCAATTTGCACTCCCGCATATCAACATCAACAAGTCCCCTTTAGATATATGTAATTAGATTAGATTAACAGATACCACCTGAATACTCTTTGAGATGTTCAAATAGACTTGCATAAGATTAACACATCAAAGAGTCTTCAGCTGTTAAAATTCAGTTGGACAAATCAACCATTCTGTCATTGTCATTCTGGCCTGGTCAACATTGACTGCATGTGTACATACACACAACAATGTCCCACATAAATCGGTGAACATATTACAACAGAGGCGAGTGCTAACACCCCCTCTAATGAAGTGGAGTAAACCCTAGATCACAGTGTAAGAAGTGATACACAATAAACAAACAAAACATTCAGTCAAACATGATAAGGCAAGGCTAGAAGGACATGTGAGGTGAGTGGTGATGACCACACAAATGAGCACCAGCTATTGGTGCAATACACATGGATAGGAACTAATGCATATCAAACATAATCTAGCATAACACTAGAAGCAGGTGAAAGGAGTAGTGTGTGAATGACTACAATGACTCCTAGTGACAACCCGTGGTAAGTGAATAAAACCCAGTATCGTAATACCAGAAAAAACACACCCAAAAATATCAAAAATCAATAAGATATTAAATGAATAAACTGTGAAAAAAATAAAAAATAAATAAATCTAAAAATATAAAACTATATGTGAAATGGAAAAATTGAAAAAACTTAAAAAAAGTCCACATAAATTGTGAGGTAATGTAGAGAAAAGTTCCAAAAGTTCAGGTGTCTCCAATCCACAAAATGCTGTTGACCCGTGTCCACCACACCTCAGTGACGTGATTCCACTCCCTTGTGAATTGCAAACTCACCAGCTGATAAGACCTCCCACTCTCGTGTTTGGCCGGCAAAAAACCTCAAACCACTCTCATGGGGGTTATCATGCGACCAATGGTATCCACTGCTAGGTGCACCGAACACTTTCCTTGGGATAGTGATTCCACATATAAAATAGGAAAAAATGCTCCAATGGCGTGATATCGTTTAAAACATTTAATCCAAACTAAAATCAACACATATGCACTCACATGGTGAATAAAATCAACTAGGCAATTCACTTCACAGCAATGAAACTGTATCACAGCAGAGCACAGCAGAGCATGCAGCAACAATAGCACAGCACAGGACGGCCACGGCGGACCCAGGGAGTGTGAATGCCGGTGATCGTCTCACCCGTTCGCAGCCCACGTTCCTCAGCTGATCCCTGCTCCGTCACCCGTCACTCCTATTTTATATGTGGAATCACTATCTCAAGGAAAGTGTTCGGTGCACCCAGTGGCGTATCTAAGGTATGGCAGCCATGGCAAGTGCCATGGGCGCCATGGGGGGAAGGGGCGGCAAAAAGCCACCCTCTGCATGAAAAAAAACCCCCACCTGTCCTCCCAGACTAATATAGCCCCCAGCGCCGTGGCCAGCCTGCAGGATCGCAGCGCTGGTGTTCTATCAGATGGCTGTCAGGCTCGGTTTAGGCTGAGGGTGGCTCTGTCAGCAGGAAGGGGCGGGGCAGGGAGCTCCACTGACGCTCTGACCCTGCCCTGCCCCACCCCATGTACTCTGTATGTGCTCGGAGCACTGACATCGCCTCTCCTGGACCACGAACATTCCCGCCCCCTACCGCTGTAAGCCCCGCCCCCTACCACTGCAAGCCCCGTCCCTACCGCTGAGAGCTCCGCCCCTACCGCGGAAAGCTCCGCCTCCGGACCTCTGAGAGGTGAGCCCGGCTGGTCAGGTAGGTCTTTCTATCTATAGACTCAGTGTTACTAAACCCTCCCTGACAATGTTCTTTATCCCCTGTATAGCAATGCATTGCTTAAAGCTTACATTTTAAAACTGGCTACTTGGTCATCTGCTGTAGTATGTCACATTCGCAGTCTGATCATCAGCTGTAGTCACATTCGCAGTCTGGTCATCTCCTGTAGTATGTCGCATTCGCATTCTGGTCATCTCCTGTATTCGCAGTCTGGTCATCAGCTGTAGTCACATTCGCAGTCTATTTAAAAGTAGTACCTGCTGTTGCACAAATCACTTTATTACACTTTTATTTCTGATATTTATGGCTATGCATATTAATTTAATCCATATTGAGCACCATATTTGATTGGCTGCTTCTGCTTGGCATATACACACAATCAAATAGTGCTCAATATGGATTAAATAAATAGATATCATAAAGTTTAATAAAGCGATTTGTGCAAGAAGCTCCTTAAACAGTCCATATACAGTGAAAGTTCATGTAGTGCAAACTTTGCAGTACATGAACTTTCACTGAATGTAGAATGTTTAATGACCAGGGGCGAACTGATCCATTGGGCAGTTTATGTAGTACTAATCCATAATTTGTTAATAGAAAGATTAAAGAGCTTGACTTGTAGTTTTGTTAGCTGTTTTTTTTTTTTGTTTTTTTTTTTGACAGGGGCGCAGTTTCAGTGCTTGCCATAGGCGCCATTTTCACTAGATACACCTCTGGGTGCACCTAGCAGTGGATACCATTGGTCGCATGATAACCCCCATGATAGTGGATTGAGGTTTTTTGCCGGCCAAACACGAGAGTGGGAGGTCTTATCAGCTGGTGAGTTTTCAATTCACAAGGGAGTGGAATCACGTCACTGAGGTGTGGTGGACACGGGTCAACAGCATTTTGTGGATTGGAGACACCTGAACTTTTGGAACTTTTCTCTACACTACCTCACAACTTATGTGGACTTTTTTTTACGTTTTTTTCAATTTTTCCATTTTTTTTATTTCACATATAGTTTTATATTTTTTTTTTTTACACAGTTTATTCATTTAATATCTTATTGATTTTTTATTTTTTTTGGGTGTGTTTTTTCTGGTATTACGATACCGGGTTTTATTCACTTACCACGGGGTGTCATTAGGATTCATTGTAGTCATTCACACACTACTCCTTTCACCTGCTTCTAGTTTTATGCTAGATTATGTTTGATATGCATTAGTTCCTATCCATGTGTATTGCACCAATAGCTGGTGCTCATTTGTGTGGTCATCACCACTCACCTCACATGTCCTTCTAGCCTTGCCTTATCATTTTTGACTGTACAGTTTATTTGTTTATTGTATATCACTTCTTACACTCCTGTACCTTTTGTATTGTACTGTAATTGTGTTGTCCCCCTTATACATTGTAAAGCGCTGCGTAAACTGTTGGCGCTATATAAATCTCATCTAATAATAATAATAATAATAATAATAATAATAATACACTGTGATCTAGGGGTTTACCCTACTTCATTAGAGGGGGTGTTAGCACTCGCCTCAAGCCCACATTAGGGGGGGTAGCGCCACTCTTCATCTCCTTGTGTCCTTTTCTTAGGGGTGATTCAGATTTTCCATGTATATTCTTTAAAGTGGCAGCTATTATTGGGTCATTCTTCACCATACAGAGCGCAGTGGTGGTAGGACAGGGTTTGGCGGGTTTTTTCTTGTCCACCTACAAGGTGGGCATTGATACAGTAGGCAGCACTCATATGCACTGGTAGGTGGCACTGGTGGGCATTGATAGGCAGCACTCATATGCACTGGTAGGTGGCACTGGTGGGCATTGATAGGCAGCACTCATATGCACTGGTAGGTGGCACTGGTGGGCATTGATAGGCAGCACTCATATGCACTGGTAGGTGGCACTGGTGGGCATTGATAGGCAGCACTCATATGCACTGGTAGGTGGAACTGGTGGGCATTGATAGGCAGCACTCATATGCACTGGTAGGTGGCACTGGTGGGCACTGCTTAGCAGCAGTGTGGGACCGATGTCCCTCAGACTGTCAGCATGAGGGGAAAAAAAGCCGATTACGATCGTCTGTTTACATCACGTGATCAGCTGTCATTGTAGATTAATGACCAATATTGTGAACATGCCCTTACTCAATATTGCAGTTCCACTATAGTAGCCCCTCTCTGATATAATATAGGGACACTCCGGAGCAAATACATCATCTGACATTGTATAAATGTGTATTCCCACTAAGCCCCGCCCCCTACCACCAATCCCGATATCACGTTGTCTTCCATTCCTGGAAAATTTTGAAAGACGCTTTCCTTGGACATTTCCAGCTTGAAGTCTTACGGATCTTCTTCATGCACACACACTGGCTTATTGCAGCCAATCAGAATTCACCTTTCACTGTTTCGCCTCTATTAACCACTTCAGCTCCGGAAGATTTACCCCCCCTTCCTGATCAGGCCATTTTTTGCAATACTGCACTGCGTTACTTTAACTGACAATTGCGCGGTCATGCAACACTGTACCCAAATACAATAGATGTCCTTTTTCCCCACAAATAGAGCTTTCTTTGGATGGAATTTGATCACCTCTTCGGTTTTTATTTTTTGCGCTATAAATAAAAAAAGAGCGGCAATTTAAAAATATATATATATACATTTTTTGCTTTTTGCTATAAAACATCCAATAAAAAAATGTAAAAAAATCGAATTTCTTCATCAATTTAGGCCAATATGTATTCTGCTCCATATTATTGGTAACATAAATCCCAATAAGCGTATATTGATTGGTTTGCGCAAACGTTATAGTGTCCACAAACTATGGGATAGATTTCTTTCTTTTATTTATTTATTTTCATTTACTAGTAGTGGTGGCAAAACATTTTTTATATATATATATATATATATATATATATATATATATATATATATATATATATATATATATATATATATTTATATATATATATATTTATTTATTTATTTTTTTTTTTTTTCAGACACCCTAGAGAATAAGATGGCGGTCGTTGCAATACTTTATGTCACACCGTATTTGCACAGCGGTCTTACAAGCGCGCTTTTTGGGGGGGGAAATACATTTTTTTAAATTAAAAAAATAAGGCAATAGTAAAGTTAGCCCAATTTTTTTTTTATATTGAGAAATATAATGTTACGCCGAGTAAACTGATACCCAACATGTCACGCTTCAAAATTGCGCCCGCTCGTGGAATGGTGACAAACTTTGACCCTTAAAAATCCCCATAGGCGACGTTTAAAAATTTCCACGGGTTACCAGTTTTGAGGAGGTCTAGGGCTAGAGTTATTGCTCTCGCTCTAACGATCGTGGCGATACCTCACATGTGTGGTTTGAACACAGTTTTCATATGCGGACACGACTTCTGTATGCGTTCACTTCTGCACGCGAGCACGGCGGGACGAGGCGCTTTTAATTTTTTTTTTTTTACTTTTTATTTTTTATTTTCACACTGTCCTTTAAAAAAAATTAAACATCCCTTGTAAGAGAAAAAAGCATGACAGGACCTATTTAATGTGAGATCTGGGGTCAAAAAGACTTCAGATCTCACATTTACAATAAAATGCCTTTACAAAAAAAAAACAAATTCTCCTTTAAGAGCATTGGGTGGAAGTGATATTCGACGTGGCTTTCACCATCCAATGTTATGGAGCTGAGTAGGGGCCATCTATCCCTCACTTGGCTCCAGGCTGACGGATCCGGTAAACTGCGGAGACCACTTTTATCTGAAAGCGGACTGCCTGCTGTCGAAGAGCTATCTGCTTCCATAACATCGGTATTCCACTTCAAACAGCCGACGTACAACGAGGGCGGGCGGGCGGTCCGTAAGTAGTTAAATATGGCCATGATTAAGGCCTAGATGGCCAAAACGTGTAGGAGTTCTATGTAGACTTAGCATTCATTGTGAAGGGACAATGTACAGCTACATACAACTACGCGTTTCGTCCAAGTAGGCCGTAATCGTATCTTAAAGCATGAGCCATGATTAAGGCCTAATTGGCCGAAACGCGTAGGATTTCAATGTGGCTGTACATTGTCCCTTCACAGTACATGGACACTCTACAACAGCTCTTCATCTGGGTGCCGGCTTTTCTTTTTGGGTTACATTTGTGTGGCGGCTTGCAGAGGCCATTCCGCCTGAGCACTGGTGACTTTTATTGGGCTGATTGGGGTGAGGAGGTGGCAGCGCTGCACATTTGGTTTTTGCAAACTTTAATTCAACTGAGAAATATAGTTACACGGCTCTACCACACACACCGCGGACCGGATTTGTTTCTGCTACAGTTCAGCAATACTCAGGTCCTGTCCTTCCTCCATCCTGTGATAAACAGTGAATAGTGAAGTAGCAGACGGATGAGCTCAACTCTCTCTGTCACTCTGCTCCCTCCTCCTATCAGTATGCTCTTTTCATTGCAGTACAACAGGTTGGCTCATTGTGCTGCTTCTCCCTCCCCCAGTCTGAGCTCTGCTGTTCAGGGACTGCAATAGGCTAATAATGGGTCTTATTCGAGTAATTACACTGCTTGTATTTGTTTTTTAAATGTAATGAAGTATCAATAAATACAGAGCTACATTCACCTTTAAAAAAGGAAATCAGATTGGTTAATATGGGGCACTGCAATACCGTGAGAGATGACCCTGTACCATTCTGAAATGCATATAGAGACCAACCGAGGTTCAGGATCCGGTGACATCACCTTCTCTTCTCTCTCTCTGTTTTTCAGTATTTCAGGACAAGCGGCAATGCGGTGCAATAAATTTGGAGGACTCTGTGAAGCTGAATGAGGTGAAGAAAGAGCTCTGTGTCCCTTCTAAAGACGGACCTAGAGGTAGAGGATTGCATTGTTTTGTATCGCTGGTCACAGATTATTAATATTACTTGGTGTCAGAACTTTCCTTTTCATTGTATTGCATAGTATATTCCATAGACGAGCGTACGGGGTGTGCAGGATGTGCCTGGGTACACCCTAATCATCCCATGAGGTGTAGACTGACCATACACCCCCCCCCCCCCCCACTTCCCCTCATGTCTCCCTTACCATGTATAAAAAAAATTATATTGTAAAAATAATTTTTAAAAATGTCAATTGTAAAAAATAATGAAAAAATATAAAGTGAGTGATCGATACCAATCATGCACTGTGTTCATTCAAAACTGAAACAGTTTTTCCTCTGCTTCAATTCGTGAATGAACAAGAAACTGCTCAGCACAGAGCACTTGTTATTCATTGGCTGCAGAGAAAGGGACTGGGGGAATCGCTGTCCTCAGTCCCTTTCTCTGTCTCAAAAGTGAGACATCAGGGAAGACATCAGACCCCTGATATTTCACCATAGCTCCCCAACCGGGCTCCTAAAAAAATTGTAAAAATAAATGATAAAAAATAACATTGTAAAAATAATTTAATAAAATAAATACATTGTAAAAATGAATGAAACAGGTAAATAATAATAATAAAAAACTACTGGCACGGTCACTGCCCTACTGATTGACACTGTCAAGACATCAGACCCCTGATATTTCACCAAAGCTCCCCAACCGGGCTAATAAAAAAAAAAACTGTAAATAAATATTGTAAAAATATTTTTTAAAAATAATACAAACATAAAATGAAAATTGAGTGATCGGTACCAATCACTCTCTGTGTGCGTTCATAGCTGAAGCATGGGAGACTGTGTTTACTATGCTTCCATTTGTGAATAAACAGGAAGCCGCTCAGCACAGAGCACTTCCTATTCATTGGCTGCAGAGAAAGGGATTGGGGGAATCGCTGTCCTCAGTCCCTTTCTCTGTCTCAAAAGTGAGACATCAGGGAAGACATCAAACTCCTGATATTTCACCATAGCTCCCCAACCGGGCTCCTAAAAAAAATTGTAAAAATAAGTGATAAAAAATAATATTGTAAAAATAATTTAATAAAATAAGTACATGGTGAAAAAAATGAAACAATTAAATAATAAAAAATAAAAAAAAACTACTGACACGGTCTCTGTCCACTGCTCTATTGATTGACACCGTCCATGTTCTAATATATTTAAAAATGTTTGCTTACATTTATTTATAAGAGTGTGTGTGTAATATATATATATATATATATATATATATATATATATATATATATATATATATATATATATACACACTGTATATATACACACATGTGCGTTGGAGCTTTGGCCTGCACACTCTAATGCAATAGGCTGTGCACACCTATGATATATATTTTAATAACTATGTCCCTCTATGTTTCAGAGTGTGCCTTGTGTCCCAGCGGCTGGTTGTGGGATAGAGACAGATGTTACACTCATTTAAAAGCCATCATGATGTGGCAGGAGAGCCAGAACCAATGTGAGATGATGGGAGCCCACCTACTGGTCATAGAGGACTGGGAGCAGCAGGTAAGAGATATGGCCAAGATCTGTAATTCATTGATTAAAGAGAACCTGTCAACTTGCCCATTTTAGCAATGGGAGGTTCTCTTGCACAATGTGGTGTGAATTTGTATGGCGCCCCCCTGAGTCAATAGTTTGTAGAACCCCCTTTCGCTGCAATTACAGCTCATTTTGGGGATGTCTCTACTATTTTGCACATCTAGAGAGGGACATTTTTGCCCATACTTTGCAAAATATCTCAAGCTCTGTCAGATTGGATGGAGAGCGTCTGTGAACAGCAATTTTCAAGTCTTGCCACAGATTCTCAATTGGATTTAGGTCTGGACTTTGCCTGGGCCATTCTAACACAAGAATATGCTTTGATCTAAACCATTCCATTGTAGCTCTGGCTGTATGTTTAGGGTCGTTGTCCTGCTGGAAGGTGAACCTCCTCCCCAGTCTCGAGTCTTTTGCAGACTCTAGCAGGTTTTCTTCTAAGATTGCCCTGTATTTGGCTCCATCCATCTTCCCATCAACTCTGACCAGCTTCCCTGTCCCTGCTGAAGAAAAGCATCCCTACAACATGATGCTGCCACCACCATGTTTCATGGTGGGGATGGGGTGTTCAGGGTGATGTGCAGTGTTAGTTTTCAAATTGTAATTATACTATCCAATGTTGGGAAATGCCCCAATGCATTTCGACCTTAAAGGTTATGGTCTTCTTCAGGGGGTTCTTCTTCAGAAATGTAGGAACCCCCTGAAGAAGACCATAACCTTTAAGGTCGAAATGCATTTGGGTATTTCCCAACATCGGATATTATAATTACAATTTATCAATACTGTGAGGCAATACCCTCTGATGTACTTTGTTTACCAGTTATATCACATGGTATCATCCACAGTTTGATTCTCCTCTCTGTCCAAACTGTCTCGCATTGTGTATACTAGAGCTCATATTTTAACTTTTGTACTACAGTGATGTCCAATTGTCCTTTGATACATAAAATTAATCATTTTTATGAACTCTTTTGACTCATATTTCCTGCTAAAAAAAACCCCACGGGGAATTCTCAATTTTTTTCAAACATGTTGAAAACCATTTATTATTTTCCTTCCACTTCACAATTATGTGTCACTTTGTGTTGGTCCATCACATAAAATCCCAATAAAATACATTTACGTTTTTGGTTGTAACATGACAAAATGTGGAAAATTTCAAGGGGTATGAATACTTTTTTAAGGCACTGTACAATGCTTCCCCATCATCTTGTTCTTCTGTTGGAGTTCTTGGAAATACCCTTCACCTTATGAGGAGTGAGTCATTAAAGCTGAAGATTGGGTATGGCAATTGTTAAATTGGTTCAGCTTGCACCAATGTAACTATGTATATCCACTTGCCACCAATCGATGTACCGGTACGCCGCTTGACTTCTAGTGGTTGTACTGGGATGATATGCAGCTGCAGGCATCAACCCGATATAATTTTTTTTTTTTTTTTTAAAACCGACGCTCCCCTTGCTTGTAAAAGCAATCAGAGCAGCTAACTAACTGCTCAATTGCTGTTACAAAAGCGGGAGAGGATGACCCAAGCAATCAGCTGGCGCCTCCGGGATCAGCTTTGATTGGGTCTCCATAGCAGTAACCCAGAAGTGATGAACTGACATCCAGTGGGGGTGCGTCCATAAAGGGCGCAGGAGCGCCGCCCCCTCTCTCCTGGCTCCCGTCTATCACCATAGATAGATTCATGCATTGCATGAATTTATCTATGGTCGCTGCTGACACCCCCTATTCAGGTGTCCAGCCCTTTTTCTGGCGCCGGGCACCTGAATTACAGCGACGGAGGTGATTTTTGGAAGCACCTGATTAGAGCCGTAGGCTCTGTGCGTTTGCTGTTCACTCAGCTGTGTGTTAGCAAAGCAAAGGAATTTGCTTTGTTAACACTGAACCGCCTCTCAGCCAATCAGGTGCTCGGGTCTGTTACCTGTCACCTGATTGGCTGAAACTTCAGGAGCTGTGATTGGACGCCTGATAGAGAGGACGGAAGAAGACATCGAGGAGGAGTGCAGGACACTGCCGCTGACCCGCTGCGAGACAGGTAAGTGACGGGCCATGCATACTGGCAGCATTTGAGGGGGCACAGTAGCGGCAATTGATGGGCACACTGGCAGCATTTGAGGGGGCACAGTAGCGGCAATTGATGGGCACAGTGGCAGCATTTGATGGGTACAGTAGCTGCATCAGATGAGCACAGTGGCTGCGTTTGATGGCACAGTGGCTGCGTTTGATGGCACAGTGGCTGCTTTTGATGGCACAGTGGCTGCTTTTGATGGCACAGTGGCTGCGTTTGATGGGCACAGTGGCTGCGTTTGATAGCACAGTGGCAGCATTTGATGGGCACAGTGGCTGCGTTTGATAGCACAGTGGCTGCGTTTGATGGGCACAGTGGCTGCGTTTGATGGCACAGTGGCTGTGTTTGATGGGCACAGTGGCTGCGTTTGATGGGCACAGTGGCTGCGTTTGATAGCACAGTGGCAGCATTTGATGGCACAGTGGCAGAATTTGATGGCACAGTGGCTGCGTTTGATGGGCACAGTGGCAGTTTTTTTTTAGTTTGTTTGCGCCCCCCAAAAAATTTTGAACACCAGCCGCCACTGCTGACATCACTTCCGGTTTACCCGGATGTCTTCGGCGTCATTCTGAAAAAAATAAAAGCATTAAAAAACACGGATCTTGGTGTTTTGAATGCTTTTAAGGGCAGAGGGAGAATTTGGGGTCTTTTTTTTTTACCCCAGATCCCTCCATAAAGAGTACCTGGCACATGCCTATTGCTGTCACAAAAGATGCTTTTATTCCTTGTGACAGCAATAAAAGTGAAAAAAATTAAAGCAGCAGTTTAAAAATAAAAAAAATTTAAAGAAATTAATCATTTAAAAAAAGGAAGTAATCCCTTCCATGTCCACACTCAAAGGCGAACGCACACGTCGGTCCCACACGCGCAAACAACGATCGTCACACACATGTGAGGTATCACTGTGAACATCAGATCATGGACAGTAATTCTAGCAGTAGACCTCCTCTGTAAATCCAAAGTGGTAACCTAATAAAAGCCTTTTAAAGCGTCGCCTATGGATAGTAAAATGTACGTTGTTTGGCGCCGTTGCACAGGTGTGCGCAATTTTAAAACATGACGTGTTTGGCATCTATTTACTCAGCATAGCATTATCTTTTTATATTTTACAAAAAAATTGGGTTATGTATTGTGTTTTTTTTTTTTGTTTTTTCTTCCCAAAAATTGCATTTGAAAAACAACTGCTCGAATACCGTGTGAAATAAAAAATTGCAAAACGCACCAATTTATTCTCTACGGCTTTTGCTTAACCGCTTACTGACCAGCCACTGTCATTATACTGCGGCAGGTCGGCTCTCCTGCGGGAACCGCCGTAGCTGTACGGTGGTCCGTGCATGGGATAAAGCAGACGCGTGCCCGTGGGTCCAGCAGACTCGATGTCCACCGGTGACTCGCGATTGCGGTGTACAGAGGCAGAACGGGGATCTGCCAATGTAAACAAGTCGATTCCCCGTTCTGACAGATGACATGTAAGAGATCTTCTGTTTCCAGTGATCAGGAACAGTCATGTCCCAGGCAGCCCATCCCCTCCACAGTTAGAACACACCTAGGAAACACACTTAACCTCTTGATCACCCCCCCCCCCTAGTGTTAACTACTTCCCTGCCAATGTCATTTATACACTGATCAGTACATTTTTATAGCACTGATCAATGTAATAATGTCGCTGGTCCCCAAAAAGTGTCATTTGGGGTCAGATGTGTCCTCCGCAATGTCGCAGTACCGCTAAAAATTGCAGATCGCTGCCATTACTAGTAAAAACAATAAAAGATAAAAAAAAGTCCCTAAATCTATCCCATAGTTTGTAGACGCGATAACTTTTGAGCAAACCAATCAATATACACCTATTGCGATTTTTTTTTTTTCAACAAAAATATGCCTAAACTGATGAATAAATTAGCATATATATATATATATATATATATATATATATATATATATATATATATATATATATATAAATATATATAGAGAGATATAGATATAGATATATATATATCTATATATATATATATATATATATATATATAGATAGATATAGATCTATATATATTTATATATATATATATATATAGATATATATATATATATATATATATATATAGATAGATAGATAGATAGATAGATAGATAGATAGATAGATAGATAGATAGATAGATAGATATAGCTATATCTATATATCTATATATATATAGATATATATATATCTATATATATATATATACATTTTTAATATGTACTATAGCAGAAAGTAGAAAAAAAATGTTTTTCAAAATTGTCAGTTTTTTTTTTTTGTTTATAGCGCAAGAAATAAAGACCGCAGAGGTGATCAATTACCACCAAAAAAGAAACTCTATTTGTGGGGAAAAAGGAGATCAATTTTATTTGGGTACAGCGTCACACGACCGTGCAATTGTCAGTTAAAGCGACGCAGTGCCGTATCACAAAAAATGTCCCGGTCAGGAAGTGGGGTAAATCCTTTCTGGGGCCTTTAAAAAAAATATATATATATTTTATATATATATAAGACATTTTTTAGCAAATAATTGAAATTGTTACATGTGAACAAAAAAGGTGCCAGAAACGTTCTGGAGCTGTAGTAGATATACAGTATCATACCTTTGGGATTCTCATAGAAACTGAACACATGTTCTACCACTAGAGGGAGCCGGACACTCTGTCTTGTATCTGATGTATTGTTATATAATAAATGATTCATGATAATTCATAATTAGGGTGATGTCATGTTCTTCAATAGATCATTTATGCTGATATTTTTTTTTTAAACAGTTGTTTATAAACAGAACTATGAAGCCAACAATGAAGAAGTTTTGGATCGGGCTTCTTCCTCTGGCGAACGGATGGAAATGGGTGAACGGGCAAAAATTAAATGCCAGCATGTAAGTCTCACTCTAATATTTAAATCTGACCTCCAGACACCCGGCTAGACACACCGATATAATACATCTATGAGATCTGTTTTACCTGCCAAAGGTGTTGCAGTACTGTCCATCCAGTCGTTGGATTTACACAGCTCTGCCACACAGTACAGCTCGGTCTGTCCAGGCAGGGGACCTGATTATTTTTAGGTTGCGGTTAAGTGACGCTTACAGATCTTCTCCCTCCCCCAGCTTTTGACTTGACTGGGAAAGAAGAAGAAGCATATTTATGAACTTATCTCTCTGTCACCCTGCTCTCTCCTTCTATCAGGATATCCCTTTTTTTTAGCACATGGGCACTGCTCATACCTGACTGGCTCTTTGTGCTGCTTCCCCCTCTCCCAGTCTGAGCTCTAAAGTTCAGTGACTGCTAACACCAGACTTAAATTCAGGTACTTGCACCACTTGCATCCAAAAATTCATTTAAAGCTGTACTCTGGTCAGGTATAAAAAATACAAATGAATGCAGCTTTGTAATGTAGCTTTGCATATTGAAAAAAAAAAGCTGATTTTGTTTTTTTTATCATTTATTGAGCTTTTTCTTTTTATCTTTTAGCTACATAGCTGAGTCTATCTCTAAGGGGTCTATTTATAATAATATCACTGTGCGAATGACTCAAGCATTTGTCAAGCTACTACTAATAGTAACAGTAATCTGCCTAATATGTTTAGTTTATAAAATCTTTGGCTCCCTCTAGTGGCTATATGTGCAGTGTTTACCTGAATTGTGTATTTAAGAAACAAATGCTGCATTTTGGCCACTAGGTGGCGCTGACGATCATAACAAATAAATTATTAGGCAAATTGGGGTGATTATTCATTACGGCTGGGCAAATGACTGAGACAGTCAGACACCGAATTACTGTTTACTTTGAGTAGTTATTGCATCCTTACATCTCGCCTGGCCCATTCCTCCTGTCTCTATTCGGGGTCGAGTGTATACAATTATTATTATTATCATTGTACAGGATTTATATAGCACCAACAGTTTGCACAGCGCCTTACAAAATAAAGGGAGACCATACAGTAACAATATAATTCAGGACAGGCTGGTTAGGAGGACCCTGGTCATGAGATCTTATATACTAAAAAGAGGGGCAAGTGATGCAAAACTATGGGCGGATGAGTTGATGGGGAAATGTAAACCTCAGTTTCCAGGTGGAGGCAGGATAGGCTTCCCTGATGAGATGAGTTTTCAGGGAACACCTAAAGGCAGCTATAGTAGGGGATGGCTGGACAGATTTGGGTAGAGAAGTCCAGAGTACAGGGGGAGACTCTGGAGAGGCTCTGGAGGTGAACATGGGGGAGGTGATGAGGAATCTAGTAGAGAATGAGGTCCTAGAACAAAAATCGGGTTGTGGTGGTCCAGAGGATAGAAGAGACTCTAGAGAAGTTCTAGAGGTGAGTATGGGGAAAGGGGTGATGAGGAAACCAGAGAGCATGAGATCTTGGAACAGAAATTGGGGTAGGGTGGTCCAGAGGATAGGAGAAGCTCTGGAGAATTTCTTAAGGTGAGCATGGGAGGAGGTGATGAGGGAACTAGAGAACAGGAGGACTTGCAAACAGAAATCGAGGTGTGGTGGTCCAGAGGATGGGAGAGGCTCTGGAGAATTTCTTAAGGTGAGCATGGGAGGAGGTGATGAGGAAACTAGAGAACAGGAGGTCTTGCAAACAGAAATCGAGGTGTGGTGGTCCAGAGGATGGGAGAGACTCTGGAAAAGTTCTGGGGGTGAGCATGGGGTGAGGTCATAAGGAATCTAGTGGGTATGAGGTCTTGGAACAGAAATTGGTGTAGGGTGGTCTAGAGGAAGGGAGGGGCTCTGAAGAAGTCTTGGAGGTGAGTGTAAAGGGAAGGTGATGAGGAAACAATGGTGCAGGAGATCTTGGAACAGAAATTGGGGTAGGATGGTTCAGAGGATGGGAGAGGCTCTAAAGAAGTTCTGGAGATCACCATCATAGGTGATGAGGAAGCTAGAGGGCAGGAGATCTTGGGGCAGAAATTGGGACAGGGTTGTCTAGAGGATGGGATAGGCTCTGAAGATGTCCTGAAGGTGAGCGTGGGAGGAGCTAAATAGCAAGAGGTCTTGGGAGAAGAAGAGAGAACAGTTTGTCCTTTTGGAACTTGGAACAGGATTGGTGATGTAGCCCAGGGCAGAGTTGTGGATGGCATTGTATGTCGTTGTTAGTATTTTCAAGTTCATTCGCTGGGCAAGCAGAAGCCAGTGGATGGATCAGCAGAAACAATGAGGATACAGTGGTTGGATAGGTGGATGAATCTAGCAGCAGCATTCATAATAGATGGAAGGAGGGACAGCCTGTGCAGAGTTAAGCCACTGAGGAGGGAGTTTCAATAGTCATACTAGAGATAACCAGGGAATTAATTAGTATCTTGTTGGTTAAGAATGAGCACATTTTGGAGATGTCATAGAGGTGAAGGAGGTGAGATTTAGACAGGAATTGGATGTGGGGCCGAAAGGATGATGAAGTCTAGGATTTTACCCAGAACTCTGTTACAAGGGTAGGGACTGATGAGCATTTTATTGATCTAGATGAAAAAGGCAAAGGAAATACAGTATTATAAGCTCAATTTTGGATAGACTGAATTTTAGGAAGTGGTGTGAAATCCATACCATGTCAGTTGGTAAACTGGTGAATGCTGAGGGGACAGAAGGCGTGAGTCGAGGAGTAGACAGATGTAACCATTCCTAGGTTGTTGGTTGTTGATCCAGGGAATATACATTTGCATTCTGGGGTATCAGGAAGGAATGGAGCAATCATGTGTATAGGGATCTGTATATGGAGATTTTCCATTTCTTTTTTCCTTTTTTGGTTGACCTACAGAGACTTGAGTCCATCTTGAGTTTCAGCCTAACCATGTAACTATGTAAGAGATAGAATTGGGTGTCTCCATCATAGAGATGGTATTGGAATCCATGGAAGGTCATTTGATGACCCAGGGTGGACATGTAGATAGAGAATACTAAAATATCCTAAAGCTGTGATCATAGGTGACCGTGTCTCATGATGTCTGTGTTCTCCTTCAGGTTACAGATAAAGTTGCCCTCTCCGGGGACCTGCGTGGTGATGGATAAGATGGAATTCTACTCAGCTACCTGTGACAGTCTCCGGGGGGGCATCTGCCAGAAGAAGGCTGTGAAGTTCTGAATGGGTCAGATCTATGGGACTTGGCTTCACCGAGGGGTGATGACCGGAAACTTGGCACCTTGGCACAGAGCAGTACTTGCACTTGAATTCTCCCGTAGGAAGAGCAACCCTTAGGAAGACACTCAGGGACTGTTTACCAAAAATCTCCAACAAATATAGATGTGTTACCCACAACAGCCAATCAAATTCATTGCTCATTTGAAAGCTTGAAGGGCAAATCCAAGAAAATCATTTAAAAATGGACCTATCATCAGATTTATATTTTATAAATGCATGCATGCAAAGTAAGGTGTAAATGTAACACATCCAGGGATGACAGTACTCCCCCCTGACAATAGCCTCATCTGCTTTTCTCTTAAGAAGAACAGCACCATCTTTGTTCTCTTTAGAGATGACACAATCATGTAAATCCTTGTGTCTGTACAGTCTTTGGGTGTGTTCAAAAATCCATGATACCGATCAGCCCCTGCTGCAGCCTCCCACCTTGTGACTTGCTAAAAGGTTACAATGTTGTAGTGTGAGCACTGGGGAAGGGGAGACTGGGGAAATGCTTCTTTCTGCTTGTAGCAGACTGGCGACAGAGACTGGGAAAATGCTTCCTTCTGCTTCTAGCATACTGGGGAAATGCTTCCTTCTGTCTGCAGCAGACTGGGGACAGAGACTGGGGAAATGCTTCCTTCTGTCTGCAGCAGACTGGGGACAGAGACTGGGGAAATGCTTCCTTCTGCCTGCAGCAGACTGCTTCCTGCTGTCTGTAGCAGACTGATGACAGAGACTGAGGAAATGCCTCCCACTACCTGCAGCAAATTGATGACATGACCTCAGCCTAGGCAAAGTTACTGGACTGGAGCTCAAGGACTGATTGAAGGGAAACTGTAAAAAAGGCTACTGAGGCCGTATATTGTGACAGGTCAGGAATGTATCCATGCAGACTTACTAAAATGTTCATTTTAAAAAGCAAATAAAACATTCTGTATATCAGAGAACGGCGATTTTAAAGTCATGTGATCACTGAACCCGGCTAAGATGACGGGGTATAAAAAAAACACATTTCAGAGTTGGCATTTCTGCAGGACCTGTGGCACTGCCCCGCCTCCTGCTCACTTTTTATACTGTAAGGGAATGACAGGGCGCCTTTGCTGGACACTATGCGCTCGCTATCCTGCAGTCCCATCTAAACAATCCTCAGTGGCTTTCATCTGACAGATCAGGCAAACCGATCGCAAGTCTGATTGCAACTTTCAGCTAGTGTGTGAATACTTACCTGAGCCCGATCTCCATCCAGCGATACACAAGAGCAGCGGCTCTCTCAGCGATCTCTCTCCCTATTGGCTCAGACACAGCAGTGGGAGCCATTGGCTTCTGCTGCTGTCAAAAACAGCCAGTGAGGAAGGATCAGGGGGGCGGGGCCAAACCGTGTTGTGTGTGTCTATGGAGCCAGCTCGGGAGCGAGCATGCATGAGTGTCCCCATAGCAAGTCGGGCACTCGGCGGGGGGACCCAGAAAAAGAGAATCGGGGCTGTTCTGTGCAATACCATTACACAGAGCAGGGAAGTATAACATGTTTGTTTTTTTATTTTAAAAAAAGAAAAAGCTTGCCTTTACAGCTCGGTCACATCGAATGCGGCTTTGAAATCGTCCAACTTCACTTGAAATCGCACGATTTCTGAGCCGCAACTTCATGCCCAGATGTCAATGCAGTCGCACCTGAACTTGCAAGAAAGCA
Source organism: Lithobates clamitans (assembly GCA_037952925.1). Taxonomy (NCBI): domain Eukaryota; kingdom Metazoa; phylum Chordata; class Amphibia; order Anura; family Ranidae; genus Lithobates; species Lithobates clamitans. The sequence goes on from JBBGZY010000788.1 coordinate 2,585,213, forward strand.
GTGCAAGAACTGCTTTCGAAACCGGAGTTGCATCGATTTGACCGCTTCCACTGCAGACAATAGGGCGCGACTTGTCGTGTCAGTGGAAACGATCAAATCGCATGACAAGACACACTGGTGTGACCGGGAGCTTACAATGACTTTAATGCCTGTCAAGTGCCCCTGTAAATCGATTACCGGAATGTAACTTTTTGGGGGTACTTTACCGGGGCATTTGACAGGCATTAGGTCCAGTCCACACCACATGCAGTCAAGTGCTTTAAAAACACATGGATAGTAAGTTATGTGATTTCCAATGCCATAGTTCACACCAGTGCGGTCACTTCCAGGGCTTTCCAGTTCCAGAAAAAAAAAGTAGCATTTTTCCTGCACTGGACTGAACGGGAACGCACTGAAACACATCAAAACACATCAAAAACGCATCATAAATTCATCGGACCCCAGTACAGTGGAAAAAAAGGAAAAAGAAGAACAATCCAAAAACGCATTAAAAACGCGCATGCAAAAACGCATCAAGAACGGACCCAGAGTGCGTTTTTGTGGTGTTAACCAGCATTTAAAGTAATTGTAAAGGCAAGCTTTTAATTTTTTTTTTTTAAATAAAATATTTTTTGGTATCACTTATGACCCGCAATACGTATGTATACATTGTGGTTTGCAATTGGTTAATCGGGGGGTTACGGCTGAAGCTATCAGCCATAAACCCAGTATTGTTTTTTTTTCAGCTGGCGGCTGGCTTTCTTTTGAAAGTGTTCCAAGCGGCCCACGAGCCGCTGGAGTGCTTTCAGAAGCAGTGGGAGGGGAAGTCGTTATTTGCCCCCACCAATCGCCTGTGTTACTCGGGCTTACTGTTTCCACCGGTTAGCCC